>CAXAMN010028472.1:214120-331203 GCA_963970005.1 Durusdinium trenchii | reverse complement strand
AGTATTTGGAAGAATTGAGATGAAAGGGAATGAGTATTTGGAAGAGTTGGGATGAAAGGGAATGAGTATTTGGAAGAATTGAGATGAAAGGGAATTAGTATTTGGAAGAATTGAGATGAAAGGGAATTAGTATTATTTAGATTGATCCATGATGATCCATGGGTTGTTTTTCTAAGGGAGCTTATGGGATAGGATGTGAACTGATGAGGAAGATGGAATGGGTGGTGAGAATCAGGAAGATGAGGAGATGAAGATATTGAATACTAGCAAAAAAAGAAAACAATAAATAATTACAAATACAAAGTATACTATAGTTTTTCTGGTGCAGCTGGGATTGATCAATAGGGGCCTCTGTGAGGAGTACTCCCTTGGTGAGCTTGAAAAAGTTAAGATGTTGATAGCGTTTTAATCACGAAAGGTAGCGGTTACGCTACCTGAGTTTTCCTTTTGCTTTAGCAACAATTTCTTATAACCAGACTGGACACCCATCTCACTGAGAAATCGCCTCCGACATTTACTTTTAAGGGCCGAGGGGGGGGCCCCCTGAAATGTAGAGGCCTACTTGTACAGGTTCCACTCCAGTGGCCTATCTAGTGTGTCCATGCTTGACTGCCACAAGGCTCAAGGGATATAGGATAAGACTCTGCGTGAGCAAAAGACACTAGCGGTCTGCACCTCTACCGTGTACGCCCTAGTCACTCTTTCAGTGGTAGCGGAGCAGTGATCCTGGAAGACCCAGGTGAGCTCCTTTCCTAGGCATAGAATTGCTTGTGGGCAAACGGCCATGGATTGGATTGACGACTGGGAAGAGCCTGATGCGGATGTGGCTTATGAGCCAGCAGCCTACGTGAATAGGCATGTGAGAAGAGAACCAGCAGCGATAGCTATGACAACACAGGTCACTACAAAGGTGCCCCCATCTTATGATGGAAAGACTTCATGGTTTTCCTATGAGGATGCCATAGACGATTGGTGTGATATCACCGAGCTGGAGGATGAGAAGAGAGGACCAGCATTGAGAAACCGACTAGAAGGAGAAGCAGCTGTATACAAGCGAGTTTTAGACAGAGATGCATTGAAGGCTAATGAGCCACCAGGAGCTGGAGTAGATTATTTCAAGAGAGTACTACGACCATATTTTGTGAAAGGATCAACCAATGTATTCCTATACAGGTTTATGCAATTCGTGCGATTCAATCGAGGATCAGCCGACATGATGAAGTGGATGACAAGATTTCAGATTTTACTCCAAAGGCTTATGAGCAGTTGGATGGACATGTTGGATCCAGTAACACAAGTACACCCACAGGTACAAGCTCAAATGCAAGCTGATGCAGCGGTGACTGGAGTAGCTCCAACAGCAGAGAGAATTCAGGAAATCATGCAGAATGTCAATGGCAATATGAGAATTCTTCATCAGAACGATTTTCCTTTAGGAGAAAATCTGATTGCCTTACTCATGCTGTCACTTGCAGATTTGTCTCAGGACCAGCGAAACACTTTGACTTCTTTGATGACTCATCGTGGCAGGGTCCTGCAGCAATACACCACAACTGAGCTGAGGACAGTTTTCATTGAGATGTTCTGCACGACAAAGACTTCAGTAGACAATCCTTTGATGCAGCCGACAGGTGCTGGAGGTAGAAGATCATTCCTCGTGATGGAAGAAGGAGAACTCGATGGTACATATGGCTATTGGGCCGAAGATGAAGAAGATGGAACAGAAGGATTCCTAGATGCCCTGGACGATGTCTTTTGGGTATATGATGAACAGAATTTCTCTTGGTTCCAGAGGAGATTCCAAGGAAGAAGAGCCAGAAAAGGCAAAGGAAAAGGAAGAAGAAAAGGAAAAGGAAGATCAGGCCGCAGATTTTTCAGACCTCGAGGAAAAGGAAAAGGAAAGAGACGAGGTAAAGGCCATTATGCTGATGAGCAATCGACAACTTATCCAGAAGAGTATTATGAAGAGAATCCTTATGAGGACACTTGGGAGTCAAATCAAGTAGCATATGATGCTATCATTGCCGAAGATATGAATGACTATCTTCAAGGAGAACATGAAGATGCCAATGACTTTTGGCAACAACTTGAAGAAGCATGGTTTTCCCACAAAGGAAAGGGAAAAGGCAAGAGAAAAGGCAAGAAAGGAAAAGGAAAAGATAAAGGAGATGGCAAACAAGATGCAAACTATGCAAATCAACAACAGCCACGTTCTTTACCTGCACCTTCAAGAACTTCACAAGCATCAGGAAGCAACCAAGGTTTCTTGGCGCATTGTGTGACAACGGTAGCTGAAGTCCATGACAGTGAGGTGAACTTGCTGTCAGGCATGATGACCTCATGTCAAGATGAAGCTGACTGTAATGTCAACAATGGTGAGACGATCTTCGATGGCATGAGTGCCCCTGTGAGGTACTCTTTGTCAGAGGAGATGCTCACAGATGCTCCTGATGGCTTTGCGCTTATGAGCGCTGAGGAAGAAGTGAAAGAGATGCAGGCTATTTCATTTTTGACTGAAAATCGCTTCCCGCCAACTATTGCAATCCTGGACATTGGATGCACTAGAGCTATGGGATCAAGGCGTGCAGTCGATTATTTTTGTAACTATGTCGACAATCATCCAGACTGTGGACTATGGTACTCTTTTGAGTCTACCAAGGGCAAGTTTTACTTTGCCAATTCTCAGAAGGCTTCTTGCTCTCAGAAACTGGTGATTTACATGTATGATCGTGCATGGACGATCCACCATACAGAGTTTGACATAGTTGAAGAAGGAGAAGTCCCTTTGCTTATGAGCTTGCCACAGATGAGGAACTTAGGCTTTGAACTCAGGCTGACACCTCAACATGCTTACCTGACATCGGTGCCTCTTGGTATCAAATTTTTGGAGTTGAAGGTTGCAGCCAGTACTCATCTTGTTTTGGACTTCCAAGATATTGCATGGTATCTGTCTGACGTGCGTTTGCAGGCTCGGCGCGAGAAGAGCTTTTACTCTCACTTCACTCACTATGAATATGGCCATATTTCTGTTGATCACAATAGTGATGAAGATGAAGCTGAGCATGCATATCCTGTGGTTGACTACTGGGAAGTAGATCTTCACAAGAGAGAACTGACACGTCACCACAAGGATTACAGGAAGATTCTTTTCCCAGCAACTAAGTCATGTCCTGTAGACACTGACTTGCTGGAAGACTTGCGATTGACAATCATCAAGAAGAAAGAAGGTGGAGAAGAGATCAAGAAGACAGATGATTGGCGCAAGGCAAAATGGAAGGACCTACAAATTGGCTATGAATGGCGTGGTAGAACAATTTTTAAGTTCAAGCCAGATGCCAAAATTCCAGATCTAAAGATCAGGAAGGCTGGCATTGAGCACCGTGGCATTGGTGATCCCGATGCAGTGGTGCGCTCCTCCTCAGAGAAGGTTCCCATTGCAAAGGACAGGGAACCAGGCTTCTCATCAGAGAAGGAAGGTGCACCATCCAGTGCCGCGGAAAAGCCTGTGCCGCCAAAGTTTCGGTATACATCCAAGGGTTTTGATCCATTTTGGAAAGGACACAAGTCGAAACCATCTGAGCCTCCAATTGATTTAAAGGGTGATGATCCTGAAGGGTATACTCCCCCAGAACCACCTGAGAGGCCAGAAGGTGAACTTGTAGAAATTCCTAAAGCATCAAAAGGACAATCAAGTGATAAACATGAACCACTTGAACCAGGTGATGGCACTCTTGAGCCTAGGCGGATTTCAATCCCGTTACCTGGTAGTGAAGTTGTTGCAATGACACCGGCATATAGGAAGATGTTGCAGAGACTGGAGGACAAGGTAGAGCTTTATAAGCTTCATGTGAAGCACTACCATATGAGTCCTACTCAGTTTCGTAGACGTGTTTCTATGTTGAAGCTTCCTGACTCTGTTTTAGAGAAGTATGAATCAGTTGTCAGGAACTGCCGTGTTTGTAACACTTCAGTGGCACGTCCGCCACGAGCCAGAGTCTCCGGTATTAGAGCTTCATGTTTTGGTGATGTTGTTTTTGCTGATCATTGTGAGGTTGAACTTCACAAGAACAAGTATATCATTCTACTTGTTCTTGATGGTGCCACAAATCTTCTCTGGGCTACGGCACAGAAAGACCTCATAGATTAAACCACCATCCAAGCATTGAGACAATGGTCTGATGAGAACAATTGTGTTCCGAAGGCCATCGTAGGAGACGAAGCCTTTTTCACAGATGCTTTTGTTGAATACTACAGGTTTCGTGGTATACAACAATGTCCTTGTGGGCCAAGAACTCCTTGGCCGAACCGAGCAGAGACAGCTGTACGTTTGTTCAAACGTATGTGGCATGTTATGAAAGTAGATCTGGATGACCCACGTTTTCGTGGTGTTACGGTCAGAGAAGTGGTCAAGAAAGTAGTTTGGGCAAGAAATTGTCAGTTGACTATCAGTGGATACTCACCAATAGAGATAGCAACTGGAAGATGTCCACCAGATCTTTTTGACCTTGAGACCGCAAGCCCTGAGCAATTGTCAGCTGATGCAGCAGCACAAGATCGTACAAATCTGGAACTACAACGTGTAGCCTTAAGAGCTCATCAAGAAGCACGACAAGCTCAGGACCTTCGAGCAGATCTTGCAAGAAGGACTATGCCAAGTGACGGTCCCTATTTCCAAGGAGAGAAGGTTTTTATTTGGACTCAGGATTCATCAAAGTTCAAGGATAAAGGACGTTGGGTTCGTGCCACGGTACTTGGACAAGAAGGAGCTATGGTCCAAGCCAACACTGGTAAGGCAGTAGTACGTGTGAATCAGTCAAAGGTTAGACGTGATCACGATGAGTGGCATGATGTTTCCATACCGGCATTAGACGATGAGAATCCGGAGAACTTACGTGAAGATCACGAACTGTATGTTTATGTTGATGCCGAATTCGGAGAACAGTCCTTTTTCTTTTGTAATGATGATTATCCTGATGTTGTTGAGTTACTTCATGGAAACAGTGGATTATCTTGGTTCCTTTCAAAGAATGGTGTTAGAGTTGCATCTCCTATGGATTTCAAGGCAGGATACAACTTTTCCACTCTGAAGGGTCAAGATGCTATTTGGCAGCAACTTGAGAGATTGCAGCCACACTGTGTAGTGATCAACAACCCTTCTCCCAAACAAAACAGAGCTTCGATTTGGTTGCTATGTTGTAATGTGGTTGAGTGGCAACTGAGAAGGAAGAAACATGTGTTTGTGACTGTTCCCAAGGGAAACAAGTTTTGTCTGTTTTTGCAGAAGTTCATTTCTTCTTTGAAGAATCCGGTTTTTCACTTTGATGTGGATATGAATTGTTTTTGTTATTGTCCTAAGGGAATTAGTTACGTGACAGTTTTCCATTCCTATGCATCCTGCCAAGGATGGAAAGGTATTGGTGACTGTTCTTTTCAAGCTAAAAGAGTGCAAGCCACCAGAAGCAACCAGCACTTTAAGGATGCTGACTGGAAGAAGTTTCCATTTTCATTTTTGGTTGAGATGAATCGTTTCCTTCCTTATAGTGAGACTTCCGACAAGCGTCAGAGTTTCCTTATTGAAGATCTTCTGGAGAATTATGACTCTGGAAGTTTGTGTGGAACAGCTCTTTTGTTAGAGAGAGAAGCTCATCAGTCAATTTTGTTGAATTCCGTAAGAACGGAAGAGACGGAAATTCCGGTTCCACTTCGACATATCCTACCACAAAGGTTCACTACTACTGAACTGATCAGAACTTCGAGGCAGGTCGATGCACTACCTCAGAGATCAGAGTTTGATGTGACAACATCCTCTGATTCTCGGATTGTGTCATTGATTCCAGGCCTGAAAGAGATTAGGCGAAGAACCTTGCCACAGATGTACTTTGAGAGATGTAAGGTTTTTCGTGGTACTTTTGGCAGAGTGCATCCTCTCTTCAACTCTGAAGATGATGCAGTGTTGATTATGTGGAAGCCAGGAAAATACCATCAGGTTTTCTTTATGTTTGTGTCACAACTGTTCCTCATCATGAACAGTTTTTGGTAGATCATTGGAGTATGATAGTTTTCGAGGCAGAGACGACAGGCGCCGTGAAGCGAGTTGTGACTCCTGATGAAGTAGCTAGAGGATCCAAGGGATCAACCTCCAGACTACGGACCACCGATGGATGATGATATGGCTTATGAGCCAAATCCAGTCTCGGGGGAACAGCAGTATTTTGATCCAGATGATGACGATATGAATCCGCCTGGTGATGGACCGGGTGATATCCCTGATGATCATCAGGGTGGACAACCTCCGGGACCACCTCCGACAGGTCCCGGAACTGTTCCGAATCAGTTCGGAAGTCCCGATGTTCCTTTGGAGCAACTCGGATATCCATCGAGCGATCCGGAAGAGGCAATGCCGGAGATTTCGAGTGAATCCCGTCCGCCAGATGATCCGGGTCAATCGCCAATAGGTTTTCCGATCGATACTGATCCCGTTCATCCGTTCGTTCCGTCGCCCGATTCGAACACGCCGGAGCCAGAACCATATGTTCCGGAGAATCGTGAACGTCACAGCAAGCAAATGCGGAAGCTTTCTGTGGACTCAACTGATGCTTTGCCAAAGGCGAAGGTGAAGTTTCAAGTGAAACGTTCTAAGGTTCAGTTACCGGGACATGACGAACCTATTCCGGCACCTCCGAAGTCTGTTCCAAGAAGTTTCTTTCCTGGACATTCGGAGAATCCAACAGCATCAAGTTCAAATCAGCCACAAGCAGCCGATATTCCAGTGCCTCCGAGCACAGTCGAAGATGACGATAATCAGACGACTGATTCAAATGAGACAGATTCAGAACCTATTTTTGATGAAGAAGATGTGAAAGTTTTTAAGAAGGATCCAGACAAGGATCTGGACGATGAGAAAAATCTTTTTGTTAGGTTTGACGATATGGATTTTTGTGTCATAGGTCCGAACCAAGCTCCTCCGAGTTTTAACTCGTATGATCCAAAAGGCTTTTCACAATTCTGCCAGTATCTTGCGAAGACAGCGGCTAAGAAGACGCCGAAGGCAGAGAGTGTGATTACTCCGGAAGTGCTCCGGAAGTATGCGAAGGAGATCAAGCAAGCTAAACTAGAGGAGTTTCGCAGCTTTTTAGATTTTACTGCGATGAAGTATCG
The DNA here is from genome assembly GCA_963970005.1 of Durusdinium trenchii. Lineage (NCBI taxonomy): Eukaryota > Dinophyceae > Suessiales > Symbiodiniaceae > Durusdinium > Durusdinium trenchii. The sequence goes on along the minus strand of CAXAMN010028472.1, from coordinate 324,045 downwards.
TGACCGAAGAAAGCACACCAGGAGAGGTTGTGAGGCCATAAGGATCACCCTTGCGGCCAAAGACCACATAGTGCATCTTAGGTGTTTTGCAGGAGTTGAAATGGTATGGCAAAGGTCTGGGCTATACCAGTCTAAAGATGAGAGACAACGCTCCGCTACCATGCCCACCTCACTCCAGTCTTTGTTTTCTTCACTGGAGTGCTCAAACTTGGTGATCCAGGTGCATCCAGAATGTTCAAAACCCAGCTAGCTCACCTGTCAGCTTTTTTTCAAAGCTGCACTTATCACACAGATCTTGAGCCATAAACCCTCACACACACACCTATAGCTTATATATTCACAAACTATAAGAAACGTCATGTCTCAAAGTCTCAAAGGTCGATGTTTTCCAACAGCTTGTTCGCTTCGGCGCATTTGCGCCGCTCGTTCTCTCTAAGCTGTCTTCAACAGCGCACTAGAGCCGAGCCAGTGAAGAAGCGCCAGCACACAGTAGTGCTCTAAGCAACGAAAACTTTGTGTACATGGGTGAGAGTGCTTTGCTAAGCGCTTGAGCTTCCCATTCAAGTCCTCATCTAAATACGTCGATGTGTGCCTTGGATTGTTCTTGTTGTAGGCAAGGAAGTCTCTGAACAAGTGCTCCGACGCGTGCATCTTTGGGTACATAGGATACCGCAATGACCGGCCAGACAGAGCCGAGGAAGATAGATCTCAGAAACAATCATCGATTTAGCTATATAGAAAATCAGTCGATCTACTAGCCCACAGAACTTAACAGCCCGGGCGCAATTGTATGATTCTCTGAAGATATCATAGGCCATCAGGATTTCTCCAATGGCAGAATCATCGTGGATGAACTTCCTCAAAACTAGTGAAGTGCTAGGTTTCTTCCCCTCACAGGTTTCCACTACTACCATTTTACTGTTCCACTGCTTTTTCTTTAGCTGCCGTGGCTCCCATGGAGAGCCAGCTCTGCATAGATCTTGGTCAAGGATCCAAAGAGATTGGACCGGTGCCTTGGTGATCAAATCAAACTGGGAAACTTCGGAGACCTGCAGGGCAACATGTTCAGCTGGAGTGATCCTCAATTGAAACCAGATACTTTGCAAGAGCAGTGGACCCATCCACACACGCACGGGCATAGGTGAGCTCAGCGAGCCAAAAGATTAACATGCGATTGGCCGCACCTTTGCAAATCTTTTGGGAAATATGGGGATAGCCTCAGTTACAAACGGGAAAGCCACACCTCAAGGTGAAGGAATCCAACAAGATCTTCAGATTGGGAACTGTTGCTGCTAGGCAGTAGCGTTTTCGCTGTGAACAGCTTGGGAGATGCTCGAGATGCATGTGGCACCCCTCAGGTTCATAGATGGGAGTCTGAAGTGATCAAGACTCTCAAAATTCTGCAACCAATCTTCAGACAAATCTGACAAATGTGACTAAGGCACTTTGTTGTTTGCAAAACTCGATATAGGACATGTGAAGATCTGATAGCCTTTGGTCCCTCGTGCCAGCACCAGCATCGGTCATATCCAGAAGGCACCCACAGATTGAATCAGGGAGAATTTGAAGATCCATGACATGTAGGATGTCTCCATACAGCCCTAGGGGGAACTGGAAGGCTCTTGAACTTTCTTTGACATTTGCAGTCCACATAAACTTGGAGCCACTAGCTGCATCAAAGCTACGCCATGGATTGAAAGCAGGGATCATGACCAATGGCGTCAGTCCATGGATCTGGATGAAATCCTCCTTGTTCTGGATCAGCCTTGAACAACAGGAAAATTTTTGCTTCAACTTACAACGCCACAGGAACACCATGTTTGAGGTTTAGGCTGCTAAGAAACGTGTCTCTGTGAGCTGCGTTCTCTCCCCAGTAGGTGTACAACATTGACTGGGCGTCGTCACTGTCCAGTCGTTGACATGCACAGCAAAAGGGGCAAATCATCTTCCTCATGCTGTGCCAGGATCCTCATATGAACTGCGTGTGCCTGTTTCTAATTAAGCCAAGTCCAACAACAGAAACAATAGTGGCGACACAGCTTATAGATAGAACAAGGTTCGTGAAAAACGGAAGGTCTTGTGAAGCCACTCCTGGTCACCTTGAAACCCGTCGAGTGCAGCTCGCCAAGATCCCGCCAATAGCTGGCCCGCTCGAAGTGCAAACTCAGGATGATATTCACTGGAGAAGCTCTGGCCCCATGGATCAGAAGCAGGCCATCGTCCCGAGCCTTTGGCCCAAAAAAGAAATCAGTTCAAGGGCCACCAGGATTCTACCAAAATTCTCAACAAGAATTCCATGGACTGGACCAATGGTTTTCCAATTGAGCTGGAGCACTCATAGCTGTGAAGCTCCAAGCCACCCACTGAAACAAACAGTTCCGCGTTGCTTCATTGGTATAGGTCGTGCTCCTCATGCAAAGCCTGAAGTCTCAGCTTAACAGAGGCCTGGAAGGTTACATAACTTAAAACCACAGACCAAGGGGCACAATCCGGGTGTCCATAGATGATGAAGAGCTCGCACATGTAGGAATCATACTGATCACTTCAATATGCTGCCCACCTAAAGGTCCAAGAGACATAACATCAATTGGTATGACATGGTAGCTAGGAAACCTGTGTTGCGGCCAGAGGGCTGCTTGAAATCTCCACCTCGTCTCCATACAAGCGAAATGGAACCACTGAAGATGGGAAGTGTTCCGGGGCCTCACCACAAGCATACCCATGCACACAGACACACACACACACCACCTTGAAGCTTCAACAGCCTCAGGATCTTCACGCCAAAGATCACGGAGTTCAGCTTCAAGATCTGGGTTCATGTCCCAGTACTCCTGAAGAGCCTGGGCTGAAAAAGATCGAAGCAGGGTTGATGTTAAGCTAGGACATGCATGTGCCTTTTCAACGTTGGAGCCATGTAACAAGAGGGACTCCAGTGAGCATGGAGTTGAACAAGAGCCCATTCTGGAATTGAAAAAAATGGGCAAAGATTGCATGTGGCAGCAAGAGCCCGACGTCAATCTCTTTCCGTTGGTTTTCTTTTTTGGCCTTGGAGCAATTAAGAAAAGCAATCTCAAAACACACCGCAAACGTTTGATCTTTTCGATATTCCAGGAAAGTTACTAAGTCCGTGGCATTTGGGAATGTCAGCCTCAGGTCAATAGAAGTTCAGGTTTCACCCCATATCTCACTCCATGTTGGGAATCTCAAAAACATTTTCATCAAGGTGCTTCAGGACTGGCGGCAGAACCTGCCGGCACGGTTGCCGCGCGATCCACTTGCTGAAGGCCCGCTCGAGGCCCCATCCACCAGATTGCTCAAAGCAATCAACCAAATCAATAATGGGCGACCTGAGCTTTTTCTTAAGAAATGCACCCACAGGTTTTGAGATTCACAAGATGCTGCAGGTAAAGGCCCGTACGGCACAAGGTACTCCGGCATCTCTCCAATAGCCATGAGCAGCTTTTTCAAGTCCCTCATAGAAGCCTCGCCAATAACAACCCTATCGTAATCAAGCTTTACTTTCCTCCACAAAAAGCTTGCCTTCCCAGACGTCAGCATCTCAACAAGCTGCACCACCAAAGCACCAGCGCCCCGGTCTTTCCGAGGAATCTTCGAAGGAGCACCTGCGATAGCTGCTGTGGCCAAATGTCTCAATGGGCCGCTACTTGGCTGGTGTACAAACAGCACAGAGCTGTACGGATTGTTTTCACCACAGACATTTGCAGAGTCCCATGGCTCAATGCATGGGTGCACCCCCAAATCGCGCTGGTATCACAACGCTTGCCCATTTGGACCTGGAAAAGGGGATTTGATGGACTTGGAATTGGACCTTTAGGTCTGTGCAAAAACATGTAAAAACCAGTCAGGTCCACCTAGGCCTTTTCTTCGGACACCTTTTTCTGTCTCGCTTTCTCCCCTTAGGAATGAATACAAGCTCAGACAATATGAATAAAGGTAAAGAAGAACATTTGAGAATGGGGCTGCTCTTCCAAGTACGGACCTGGGACTTGACACCATCGATGAAATCTTCACTTTCCTGAGAAACGACTGAAATCTTTTCCATTGATCAGTTTTACTGACATGGCCTGAACCATCTTTTTCTTGTTGTCCCATTTTCGCAGGACATCTTTGCACGACATGCCCTTGACCATCAGGTCATCATACCTGCAAACAATACATGCTATTTTGGGAGACAGGTAAACACACTAATATCACTAGCTGAGGGCAATACTTGGCAGCCAGTTCCGACAGATAAGTGTGCTTCTCCTTGATCTTCTCGTGGGACTCCTGGACACTGCAAACCAATTAAGGAAGCGCTACACCGCTGGAAGCTTCCGACCTCCGTGTTGGGATACTTGGCAAGATCTTGTCCAACTCCAATTGCCTTCTTGGCAGTACTTCGAAGCCTTACTGAACCAGACCAAAAACAAATTCCAAATAATCTAAATGTTTCTAAGGAAGCTCAGGCTTCAGCGACTTGATGATTTTGTCAACTTCTTTCTTGTCTTTCTCCTCTTGCGTTTGTTCCTTGGGCTTCCTGGGACTTTCGGGCCCTGGCCCATCCCCCTCATCATCACTCCCCTTCTTCCCCTTCCGTCCCTTGCCCTTAGGCCCTTTCTTCTCAGCTAGGCCTGACATAGGAAAAGGCCTCATGAGGTCGAGCGCTGCCCCCAGGGCCTTCCTGTGGTCGGTTTCAGTACTTGACGGTTTGGAACTGCCGGGGACTCCACTAGCAGAGTCTTCAGGCGCCACATCATCAGGTGTGTCCGGCTCTGGTTGCTCCATGCTACCCCCACCACTGATCTTGGTCCCTGCACGGTTCTCATTCCCACCTCAGCTGAAGGTTGTGGATATAGAAGGTTCTAGGAGGTCAGAGAGCAAGTGTTGTGCAAACAAGGCGCTTTTGGTTTTTCTTCCAGTGAAGACCCGGTATATTCGATAGTTCGGGTTCTTTCTGAACTGCAGGCAGAAGATTGAAAAACAACCATCCAGACACATACTATCCCAAAGCCTCTTTCTTCGGGTGTGGCGTTCCCTTCTGTGACTTCACGATGTCAGCAATGTAGGCCCTCACAAGTGTTTTGGGTTAGCTTCAAAATCCAAAAGAACAAAAACCACCAGGCAAGCCTTCCAGCTTCAGTCCCACCATATTTCTCTTGCAAATCCAGGAGCATCACCTCCTCGTATGTCTCATAGTTCTTAGAAACATCAGCCCTGAAGTGGCAGGCAAGGACACATCCCCACAAATTCTGACCTTACAGCTAAGGACGCAGCGACTCCATGTATGCCATCATCTTCACATCCCGCCTGGAAGATTGGTGCCAATCACAGTTGACCGTTGAGACTTGTCCAAAGTGCACAAGGGTTAACCGGGCAGGAGTGCAGTTCATCACTCAGCAGGAACTTCTTCAGAAGCTCGAACCTATGAGCATGGAGAGTTGCAGCCAGGTTTGGTCACTAGAAGCCACACAAACAAGATGGGGGTGCTTCTTGGTATGACTTCCAGCTGCTTCATAGTAGGCGTTCATCAGCTTCGGCGGCAGACCTGCATGAAGATAAGGGGATCAAGTATGAATGAAGCTACAATTAATCTAAGCCAGACCTCCCTGCTCAAACCGTCGGTCGAGTGCACGGTAGAGACATCTTCTTTCCTGGAAAAACATATTGCTCAAACATCAAGTTTTTGGAAGTGTTTCCGTCCTGAACATCGATGTCACTGGCCGAAGTAGCCCTCTCAATTGCAGCCTTTTGTTCATCAGACAAGTTCTTCACCTTAAAGCAAAAGACTTTCCATTCTCAAGTAAGAAAAACACGCATAGCTGAGGACAGCACTCGCTTCAGGCGGCCGGATTCATCGCGGACTGCCAATCCCCGAATCTTGATGTCACCGCCGTTTGCCTGCAGGAAGGGATCAAGAACAATGTTTGTCAGCAAAGGCAAAGTACAAATTCAACTCTCTGATCTAGCTGCATACTCGATGGTAGCTGATGTATCCGACTTCATCCTGAGATCAGTGCACATGTCAACATTCTTTTTAAAACAGTTAAGTTTTTCCAAACCAGTATTACTATACATAGCCAAGGGTCAATGCAGGTCTAGTTGAACCGGATGGATCACCACCTGGACCAAAAAAAACAATGAGAAGCACATGCGTGATACGTTGAACGCCTGCATCCAGTGTGGACTCGGTCTCCTTAGCCGAATCTTCCTTTACTTCCCCTGAATAAAGAAAACATACAACAAACAGGGGCAAGTGTGCCCATCACCTGCATCTTTCTTTTGTTTCTTTGTTTTTTCTGGCGCAGGCTCTGCAGGTTCACCTGAAGAGATCCAATATCTCAAGGAAAAACAAAATGGAGTTCTAAGCACCTCGATCAGCCTTTTGTTTTTTCTTTCTCTCCTCAGGCTGCTTTCCCGCCTCCAGCAACTGTTCCACTCTTGCTGCTCGAAGCACCGTGTTCACCAGCGTGTAGCTCTTCCAAACTGTTTGCATTAGCCTCCTTCACCAACAGCGTCTCAAGAAACTTCACAAAGCGAACACAAGGCAGATCTTTGAGAAGGAGCTGGATGGCCTTCATCTTCTTCTTTGTTTCAGCCACAGGCTTCATGGGTCTCGCTTTCTTAGCCTCCTCCTGTGAGAGCGTCTGGAGAAAGCTCACAAAGCGAACACATGGCAAATCCTCAAGTTGCAACTGGCCGTCCTCACGTTCAGCAACACTCTTTCGCAAAGGTGCACTTTTCAAAGCTCGCAATTCCTCTGGCGACAAGCTGTCTAGGTCTACATTGCCATCCTTGATCGCCAGCGCTGCAGGCTTTGCGCTGCTCTTTGCTTTCTGTGATGCCCGCTGTTGAAGCTCACGCTGACGTTGTTCTGCTTCCTCCTGTTCCCACTGCATTCGTTCTGCTTCCTCCTGTTCCCACTGCATTGTGAGGTTTTCCTCCCACTCAGCCCACTGTTCCTCAGTCCAGTGAAAGCTCACACGTCTTTCCACTGGTGGAGTATGCTCTGGCAACTCAGCTGCCTCAGAAAAAGGTAGCTTCCTGCGGACATTGTCATTCGACTTGGCGCGTGGATCAATCCAGCCACTGGGCTTCTCAGGCTTGGGTGGGGCTACACGACCAGCCTTCAAGTCTTTACCCAGTTTGTTCAAGCGAGCCTCCATCTCCTGCGGCGTCAGAGATTGCATCTGACTATAGATGGTCATCACTTCATCCTCAAAGTCGCATGTCACCTGACTGTCTGTGGCAGTGGGAGGCAGGAAGCTCTCGCTGGCCCGGGTCTTGGATGTGCACCTCCTCAATGCACCTCCCGGAGGTGGCGTCACTAGGTCTATGTTCGCGCTCATAAGTTCCTGCAGTCACACCAAAAACCATCCATCCCAGGTTCACGGAATTTCACGGAATTTCACGCTCTACTGATCACATAGACGATCTATATGGGCATATTCACGGAATTTCACGTTTCTTCACGTTTGTAGTCTCTCCCCGGAACACTTCAATGTCATACACCTAGCAGCCCTTAAAGCTTATAGAAGACCTAATTTCACGATAGTTCTTGGGGTATGGCGAGACCTCTAGAGGACCCACAGGTCACTTTTGATGATGAACCACTATTGATAGAGGTTTCATTTAGCTTTCAGGGTGACAAACATATATGAGTTTCACTTTTGGTGGGTTTAACTTTTTTGTATGTTGGTGAGATTAAGTGAATTTCACTTTTTTGTTGAAAGTGTAAGAAACGTGAATTTCACTTCTATATATAGCTTTGGTGAGACGTAGTGAATTTCACTGTTCACCCATTTTCACTTTTCACAGGTCTGAAACGTGAATTTCACTATTCTCAATCCACCATTGTCGACGCATCAGAAACGAATTTCACTTGTATACTCATAGTCAGTGGTGTCAGAACCGTGAAATTCACTTTATTTGTATCATTGCCAATTGGTGTTGGAAACGTGAATTTCACTGTAAATTGCATAACCAGCGGTGAAGAAACGTGAATTTCACTTTTACTCATATAGTCATTAGTGTCAGAAACGTGAATTTCACTTTTACTCATATAGTCATTGGTGTCAGAAACGTGAATTTCACTTTTACTCATATTCAGTGGTGTCAGAAATCTGATAATTTCTGTTGGAAACGTGAATTTCACTTTTTTTTTTGTATAGCCAGCAGTGCCAAAAAAACGTGAATTTCACTTTTACTCATACAGTCATTGGTATCAGAAACGTGAATTTCACTTTTGCTCAAAGTCAGTGGTGTCATAAATTTTAATTTCACTCGATCCTGTTGTGTGTTTCACCTTTAATCTGTCAGTGTCCCATAGTGACTTGGTGAAAATCACTTTGTGGATAAACAGGTTTTGGTGAATTTCATTCATTAGGAAAGCTTAGAGGAAGTTCCAACACTGTGTCAAATGATCATTGGTTGTGAAATTCACTCTTCTGGTTGTTGTTAAATCTCAGTGGTCATGCATTTCACGTTTCTGGTGATGGATCCAAGGATCGCCAATTTCGATTGCAAGACTGCATATTTGGCTGGAGAAGCAAGCTGCCACTCCAGAAGCTCGACTGGGTAAAGGGAAAGGGTTTCTGGGCAGGACTGATGGGAAGCATCCTGAATGTTATGTATTCTGAATTCTTCTATGGCCCGTTGGTGGTCCTTGGCAACCTTTCCAACAAAAGGAACCTAGCTTATGTATAAAGTTATATATTTTGTTATAATATAGATTTTGGTACATACGAAGGAGCTTGCGTGACCATACAAGTATCAAGTACCAGCCAGCCTTCGAAGTCGATGATGAAGGCGTTGGGATATCAGGCACAAGGTCGTTCCTCATAAGGTCAGGTACTTGTAATCAGTGTAATGGTGGAGCAAATGCGTTCTAAATACTCGCAACCAAGTCTCAAATCAATGGTGAAGACTATCTCCAACCACACGTGAAAACCCCTTCTTGAACAGATCCAGCGACAGAGTCATTCAAAGATCACAGATGCTGATTTCAGCCATGACAATCAGACCCCCCCAAATCCCTACAAACCCTGAATATCCCTGAATTGTTTAGCTACTAACAGGGGACTTGGGGGGGGGGGGCCAGATTTTCATAGCCATCGTGATCAAGAGGAAAGACTTCTATAATGAAGGTTTAAAGCAATCCTTTCCGAGCTCCGTGCAGATCAGCCTAAAAGATCCATCTCGAGCAGCAGAGTGCACACTGGAAAGCTGACTAGTTTTCTTGGACAAAAGTAAGAAATACATATATCTAGTATACTATACATGTATTTGCAAGCGTGGAAATCTTGCATGCACTCTCCTGGCAAATACCAATCTAGGAATCTAGGATATCTGCAAGACCGGAATCGTCCGACTGTTCACTGCCATCATCCTGGAACACCAGGCCAGTGTCATCGACAACCCGACCGCTTGCACCACGGTCCCTTGGAAAGATTGGATCACGAAGGCCCGGGCCCAATCTATTGAACTGATCTTTTTCAAAAGAACAAGGCTAAGGCCAATGCATTTCTTCTCGAAGTAGAGTGCCAAGCTGACAGGGAATGGATTTAGCTACAGGCCTGCAAGTATGACCTGCATGACCAAGCCTGCAAACCCAGCCCCAATGGGTATGCCGCCGTTGCTGCCAAGTCACGACCACCAACCTGGGCACAAAAAAGTACATATGGACACTCTTTTCACGAATTTGAGGTCATCTGGGTTGCAGGCGACCTTCATCTCATTCTGCTTGGACTTGTAGCGGCGGGCGGTTTCAATACCGAGCCTTGACTTCAATCGAGCAAGTCGCTGCCTGGAGCCAGTGGTCATATAGGTTGGTTCCATGACCATGCACACATCATTACACGTACTAGTGGCCCACAAAGTCAACCAGCCTCCAAAAACAACCTCTATTGTTCGTCATTGTCTTTGTGACCCTGGCCTTTGCCCCACATCGGCCTTTTTGCCAAGTCTATGAAGAAAAGGACAGTTGGTCATCACAGTGATAGGCTTCCTGATGGTCAGAGGTCTTTGCACCAACGAAGTGGCCACACACGTGCAATTCACAATGCGCAGCAAACATGAGGGTTCAGTCACTAAGATTGCATGTTTTTGAAAAGGCCAACTGTCCAAGTAGCAAAGTTTGGGCTCCGTAGGCACCCAGCTCAATCTTGACTTCATAGGCAGAATGTCGCTCCAAGAGTTTCTGCAGCAGGGAAATGAATTGCTCCACAGGGCAATTGTGAACACAGCTTATAGAGTTTAGTTTACTACTGCCTCCAATGGCCGGTAGTACCATAGCAGCGACGACTGTGGCTGTTCCAAAGCAAAAAACGCATGCTTCTTGCACACGTACTCAATCCTAGGCGCAAAGGCAATGACATTTAAGAAGTCTTTTGTGGACATTCCATGGGCAGTGGTGAGCAAAAGAAAACACTTTGGGTACACCATGGGTCAGATAGCACGCTCGTCGAATCAGCCTGTTTGCTTCTTTGACCTTATGGAAGGCTTTCGAACCTGCACAGATCTCATGGGTCCAGGCTGCAAGCACAGGAAGCCAAATACAACAAAGCAGAACATCAAGCCTCTAGGACGGGTGCGAGTTCTCCCCGTAGACCCTCGAGAAAGCCACACCCATGTAGCGCAGGGGGGGGCTATCCAATATAGCCCCCCCCTGCGAAGCGTCCGTAACTCAGAGCACATAAAGGCAGATGTCGCTTTTCTTTAACAATCCATGGAACCAAGAAACATTTTGCAAAATAGTCATGAAGCCAAGGCTGGTCATAATGTTGTGCCCACGATGATATCGAATCTGGGGCCAGGTTTGGAGAAAGTTAAAACCAAGTTAGCAAGTGATGCAGCACATATATACTTTCAGAAGCCTTCAATTATGTCAAGGAGCATCTCGCTTTTTGCCACGAAGTTGCTGCATGCGCACCCCACAGCAAAGCAACCCCTCACCAGCACAGTCCTCCTGGAAAGAAGTCTCCTCATCATGGCCAACCCTTCCAAAAGCCAACACGAGTATTTGGATCACAGCGCCAAGCAAACCATACTTCATGGCGACGCGACCGACCCCACGCCACAAACGTGATGTGTTGCACAAACCAACAAAGTATATCCACAATTGGAAAACTGCAAGAAATATGATTGCGCATTTGTTTGTTTGCTTACATTTCACAGAATATCGAGCCGTGCGCTTGCAAGCTGCAGTCAATGATTTCACACACAGGCAGTGGCGTGCACACACGCAATTGCTCTTTGAAGCAATACATCCTTGAAAGAAAATGGGGGCACCTGCCAGAGAAGCGCCATGCACCTCCAACATGCATTTTACAGAAGAGAACAGCAGCAAACATCAGGAATGCCAAGGTTGCTCAAAACACAATCAAAGCACAAGAAGGATCAGAAGCTCTGCACTTATCACACAGCGACCCCTTCACATAAGATCCCTTGCTCACACAAAGGCTACCCCACAAGGAAGCATCACTTTGAAGCCTCCTGAAAACGCCCCGCTTGCTCAAACGAACCTTCTCCGCCGCCGCTCTGGGGATGGCAAACTCTCTATGATAGCCATCCGGGTCTTTGAAGTCTTCCACAAAGCTCGGATCTCTGGTCCTGAAAAGCCTTTGGCCTTTTTTCTCGAGAAAAAGGCGGCCATAGCCTCGCCCATTGGCCCATTGTTTGGCTTGCGCGTTTGCTTCTCCTTCTTTTTCACTGACTGCCCCGCAAGCTTGGGGGCCTTTGCTGCCAAGTCAGATGACCCCAAAGGTTTGGAAGCCTTCTTGTCAGAACGCTTCTTGGCCTTCTCAGCCTTGATTTCACCCATCAAAGCTCTTTTGCTCATCGGTTCTACTGGAGGGGGCGTGTGCCCATCATTGACAACAAAGATCTTCCTGCTCGAAGGAGTGGTCATGCAATCTCGAAGGCGCTGTGGCGCACGAGGAGTCGAAAGGCTATCCAAGACTTTCTGGCGGAACTGTGCATAGGATATGTTTTCCTTGGGCATGCCAGGCACACAGACACCACGAAGTCAATCGATGAACGCGTGATGGACAGGTCTAAGAATGTGGCCATGCAATGCACTAACCTGAAAGCCCTGCGAGCATTCATGGACAGCCAAAATGGATTGAATGTGTTTTACCATATGTATACACATGTATGCATGGTACATCACCTGTATTTGCAAATCACACTATGGACGACATAAATATAAAGTGCTCATTTTTCTCAATCAGCATTGAGGGTCCGTCTCATCCTCCACCTGGCAAATTTACATACCAAGGTATTGCTCACACAGCTGCTCACCACTGGCCTTTGGATCTGGATGGTTTCCAGCTTCTAGCCCTTCACGCAGTTCCTGGGCAAAGGGGCCGGTGCGCGAGCAGGGATCCAGTGAAGAGGGACTCCAAGCAGCCAACACCGGGGCCCACGTAGAGAGATGGGGGGACCTCAAAAACAACTTCATGCCACCCTTTTGTGAGCCAAATCCAAGATAGACAAATTGACTGGCGCACCTCAGCGACAAAGGGAACCACAGCACTTGGATCCTGGGCAGCTAAAAGTGAACTTCACTGCTTTCTAGTTTGCAGGACTTTTGCAGTTCCTCTTTCCCTTTTGTTTTCCATTCACAGCTCTTTGGCGATCAATGAATTTTCCATTTTGGGGGATTGAACAGCACAGTTTTGGGAATAATCCATGAAAGTCCAAAACCATTTACTTCTACCATCATTGCCAGGATATGTTGTCTTGAAATGAGCTGAGCGTAGGACAACCTCTTGGTCGTCCTCCAGTGGGTCCTGATAAGCCGGTTGGGTCACAGCCACTAATATGATACTTCTATTAAACTATTTACACACCTCCTCTTCTTTTTCTTCTTGTGCAGGGTCGCTATTGTCGATCAAGGCTTCTTGAGGGTCAGCCTCAAAAGACAAAATACATGCAACCTAAGACCTTGATCAAAAAACAATTTGGCCCAGCCTCGTCTTCAACGATAGGGTCCAGGAGCTCTGTAGTGTCCAGGTTCTCCGGGAGCTCTGTAGGTGCCAGGTCCTGGCATTGAGTTAGAAACCATAGGTCATCCTCAAAGTTCCAACGGTCCTCATCCAAGGGTGTGGCAATCAGCTCTCGAGCCTGGGCAAAATATATCATATTTATATATATGTTATGGGGAAAATCACCGCCACAGGATAAGGAGCCACGCTTCATCGGAGCTTTCATTCGAGTCCTGCAAAAAAGACTCTGTGACAGATTGTTCGATTCCACTGGTTGGGCTCATGACCTCAACGTCACTTTCCACTTCCAGGTCACCATCATCCTGAAAGACCAACCAAACTCAAAATATGAACAATTTTAGGCATCAGCTCAAGGCCTCATGAACTTCCGGGTCTGCCATCTTTCTGCGTTTTCGTGGGTTGTCCTGCAGCAAGACGCAGGACAGATTGGGAGAGTGGGCGGGTGGAACCACCTACCTCCTCCATGGCAGCGCAAACCTGCCATTTCAACCAATATATACACACAACCGCAATCCACTCACTCGATCCAGCCTCGGGCCCGGATGGATGAGGCTCACTCGAGCCAACTTCCTGAAGGCGATCGATCAATGAAGATTCGAACGAAACCAGCACCTTGGAGACCAAGAAAAAAACGTTAGATGAACACATACAGTATATATATATATATATATTTGGTCCAACAAAATTGTTTGATCGAGTCATCAAAGGATCCTTTGAACTCATTCTTTTGGCCTTCCTGGCCATGAGCTGCAGCCGTAAAGCTTCCTTGGATACGTAATCCGTGAAGGATTCTTTGGGATCTCTGGGCGGCGTGAACTGGAGCCTCCGAAGAAGCTCCCGAATGATAAGCTTGCACAAGCGACTGGTAAATATCCGTCCGCCATAGACGCCAAGAGTGACAAAACCAAAGATACGCTTCACACATCGACGCTTCAATGTGCCTCTTGGAATGAGTCGCCCACTGCGCTCGATGTCTTCTACGTTCAGTCTGGGCAGTAAACGGTCCACAAACGCTCCAGCGCGGGCCTGTCGTTCTAGTTTTTGCTCTTCACGCCGTCCGACCATCTCGACCGTTGCGCAACTAGATCGATCAGTTCTTGAATACTAATTCCTGTATTGAAAACCTGTCCCTTATTTTTCAGGGTGATTTTTAAAGACCCATCCAATACCCCCCAACAATCAATCTCTGTTATTCTTCAGTGGTTCAGGGTTCATGATCAAGGCAGTTTGAGCAGCTGGCATCCAGCAAAGTCAGAAAATCTGAGGATCCGAAATGCACATTGCTCTTCGATCGGCCTGGCCTGCTGCCGCTTCGCGCTCATCACACATTGCCCGAGTGAGCTTGGAAAAGTGATCCAATCCGAATTGCTCAAGTGAATATGGTTGCACAAAAAGTGAAACTATATGGTGTGTAACCAAGCTGTGCCAAAATTAGAGGGGATAGGGACCTTGAAACATAAATAGGGATAATAGGTAATAGGGCACTGTTTTCCTAACTGGTGCACTTGGAAGTGTGAACTATAAGAAAGTATTGGTTCTAAAAAACGTACAGTAATTAGTATGAGCAAGAACAGCCTGCACCTTAAGAAGCGGGCAGTGCTCAGACACAAACATCAACACAAAAACAAGCGCGCGCAAACGTGGAACCACAGCATCAAGAGCGAGTTCTCGAATGTCCCAACTCAAACGATGTAGGTTGTTGACTGGCATTTCCAACCATGCATCCTAGGTTATTAATTTCCGAGTTACACACAAATAATTGAAACTTCCGAGTTCCGGAGTTGTACAGTCTGACCTCCCAAACTACACGGTTGAATATAACCTGCAAGCGCATAAAAGTGAACTTGCACAACACGAGTTTTGGATAGAGATGCAGTCAAACAAACCTGTCAGTGTCATCACATGAGCCAAAGTTCTTCCACGCAGCTGTGCACTTTCCAGTGAGGGTAGTGGTGAACTTTGGAAAACATGAGCCAAACCATGCATGGTTGCGGAGCAACCCAGAAGAGGGACCTATGTGGCCGGTCAGTTTGGTGGTCCTATATGGCCGCTCAACCTCTCCTGGCAAGATCGATAACTATGTTACCGGTCGATGGGTCCTGACCATCAAGATTGACAAAGATGGTAATTTTAAGAAGTTTAAGGCCAGATGGGTCTGTCGAGGCTTCCAAGATGCCCAGAAATGGGACCTCCAGACGGACTCTCCAACCGCGACCAGGTATGGTTTTCGCGTAGCATGTCAGCATGCAGCCTCTTCTTTTTGGGACCTGTTACACATCGACTTGAAAACTGCCTTTCTTCAGGGGGAACTTTACGACCTCGAGCGACGCGTTATTCACGTTCAACTTCCGACTGACATCGGATTGCCACCGTATCTCGTCGGATTGTGCACCCGTTCAGTGTACGGATTGAGTGATGCGCCTCGTCGCTGGTGGAATAGACTCGACAAGTTTTTGCACTCACTCGGATTAGTTCCGACTCGAGCCGATCGGTGTACGTACGTCTGCTACTCCGGATGCTTGAAGGTTCCTAAGGCTGTGAACTACTCGTCAGAGGAGATGACAGCTGAACCGGAACCGGTCTCATTCTACGTAGCAGGTGCGCCGCCGAACGAATTCCACGACACAGCGGAGGAAGTTCGTAGGTCTTTTCTCTGTGAAGAACGTCTGTTTTCGGTGTGTTACGGAAATAGGTCGGAGAAGACGGTGATGCGTAACCAGCTTAAGGTAGAGGATGGAAAATGGACTCCTGTGATAGATCAGGAACTCCAGAATTTCCTTGACTCTGTAGAGCACAAGCCAGGTTGGCATAAATATGCAAATGGCCATGCTCAAGTTGCGTATCGCGCTAAAGCTCTTCGCACTCCCGAACCTACCTATTCGCGTTCACGTTTTTGTTTTCGGACTTCGATAGTTAAGCGTAAAGGTGTTTGGTGGCTTCTCGAGACAAACAATGATATTCGCAACGAGAAGAATACAGTGACGTTAGAGGAAGAAGCTGAAACGCTTGTCAGTATTTTTCTTCCTGCAGAACATACGTATACTGTGACACAAACGCCTCAGCTTACACCTGAAGTTGTGGAAGAGTTGCTTGAGCATTTTATGGACCCTGTGCATGGCAGTAATTCTAAGAATAGGTCACCCATTGGCATGTGTTGTTTACATGTTGATGATCTTTTTGTGACAGGTAATGATATCTTTTTGAAACAGTTCAAGGAGATTGTGAAGTCACAATTTAAGATTGGACATGAGGACACTAATGACCTGATGTTCACTGGACAACGTGTTTCTTGGAAGATGCAAGAGAAGACCAAGAAGAAGGAGTATATCTCAGTAGAGCAATCCCTTTGTGTTCAAGAGCTGACTGAGATCATCGTTCCAAAAGGTTTGAAGGATGAGGACAAGTGTGACAAGGACATGCACACAGCCTTCAGATCCCTTCTTGGCAGCATAAACTGGCTACAATCCAGAACACAATTCCAAGCATGCTACCAATTCTCAAGGTCAGCATCAGCATCAGCAGGACCTACAATAGGTGATTGCAAGGCCCTGAACAAGCTGTGCAAACAAATCGTGACTGACCCTATGGAGTTACGGTTTTGGCCACTTGAAGGTAGTCCACGTTTAATTGCTATGCCAGATGCCGCATTCAGGAACAACAGTGACAAATCCTCTCAACGTGCTATGGTTATTTTTATGGGTGAGCAAAGGAAGGCAAAACAGAAGAACACTAGAGGCTCACTTATTTTCTTTGAATCTTCTAAGATCAAGAGAACAACCCTGTCCACAACTGTTGCAGAGTTGTATGCATTTATGAAGTGTTATGGCACTTGCCAAATGCTTAGAGGCTTGATCAAGGACATTACAGGTGACTCTACTGACATTCACATGCGCACTGATGCTAACAATCTTGTGACTACAGCTAGTACTACTCATGTTCCTGAGCAACAGGAGACTATTCATATGATCCAAATGCTTAGGAAGGAAGCATGCTCTGGTGCAATTGCTGACTTGTCACATATACGCACTCAGTGGTGTCTTGCTGACTGTCTTACTAAGAAGTCTGCTAGTCCTCAAGCTTTGATAGATGCAGTACGCAGTGGTTGTTTAAAGGAAGTTGATGCACATCCACCTTTTAGATCTCTTATTGAACACAAGGCATATATGCGTGGATGGCTTCCTACAGTATGCACACATGTTGACTTTTCACATGATGTGTTTTATCTTGGAGATTCTTTGCACTGAGAGTGAGAGGAGAATTCAATGCATGTGTTTTTTTGTTTGAGAGAAATTTGAATTTCTTTCATGAATTTGTGCCTGCGGCTCAAATTAGCTTGGCAAGATCAGCACTTTTCTTTCGAAGACTATTGCCTTGCATCGTTGACTACCTGTCATTTCTAAGACTTAGGACACTGGCCTCTGACCGGTGGACTTTGTATCAACAGAGATGGCCGGTCAGGGAGCGTCCAATCCGGTCAACATCTTCGAGTATGCTCGAAACTGGTCACAAAAGGTTCCCTGGGGACAACCTCAGAACTGGGCAAATCGTTTGAGACGCCCACGTGCGCCAGTTGAGTTCCATAAGAACTCAGAGCAGGATGAATTGATCCTAACTGACATTCTTGCAATGTGTTTGGCACCTGAGAACCATGCTAAGTTTAATTTTCGAGTACGGTGGTTCGCAGAGATTGCCAGATACGCTCTTGGCTATGTCACCCAAGAGGAAGAGGATGAATATGAGAGAAGCAGACAGTTCGTGGCAACAAGAGTCGCGTGGAGGCAAAACGATTATGGAAAGATAGCCACGGGGCTCAACTATATGCTACGACATGATCGTTCTCTCGACAGGTTGATGGACAATAGGGCAAAGATAGAGCTTATGCCTCTGATTACAGAGGGAACTGCTCGTATGCCATCACCTTTCCGTATTTATCCTAATGCCTTCTTTGCTATATTGCATAGTGATGAGAAGCAAAGATTTCATTTGGTGATTCGCTTGGACAAGAATGTTTGGCACAACACAGGACTTCAATACGATATGCCCTTCTCCCATGCGTGTAGGAGTGAACCAAGGGCATACAGGACTCTCATATAACATCAGTCCAGAGAAGTTGAATCATAGATTGACTTCTGTTGAGGCAAGATGTTTAGGACATGTTTTTCATGTTACCAGGAAAGAGAACTGGGCCAGCATTGAGAGGTATGGTTTGATGAGAGATCCACAAAGTTGGAATAGAAGGAACAGAGGTGAAGGAAGAGATTATGTTCATTTCATGTACAGCAATCCACAAACTTTGCCTTACATTCCTCTAGGTCCAGGTGCAGTGGTTCCAAGGGACTATAATCAGCCCTTGTATGTGAAGCTTGACGTGATTCGTTGGCTTCAGGCTGGACTTCCTCTGTATTTCAGCAACAATGGAGTGGTGCTTGCACATTGTGATGTAGAGCCCACATACTTGGACATTTGTGTGGATGAACCACGACCAGAAGATGCTCCAGAGCCAGCTAAGGAGTTGATTAACCCTCTGCCAGCAGAGAAGATAATGGAGAAGATCAACAGAGAGAAGGAGCAACAAGACAGATTGCGAGCCTTGTTCACAAGACTCTCTATTGACAAGCCATATGCCAGAGAACTTCTCAAGAGGATTCATGCCGATGAACCTGAGACCAGACAAGCTAAGAGGCATATGTCTCTTTGGTTGGATGAGCTGAGCTTAGGTGCTATTGCACGATTTGTCAGCTATGACAATCACCCTGCACGTGAGAACAATCGTTCACGATTGAGGTCACGTCAGGTGATGCCTGAAGGCCATTATCAGATGCCACCTGGATGGTCTTTGATTCCACCTAAAGAGATTGATGATCGTGATCCTTGGAGTATCTTAGGATACAATGCTCCAACGTTGATTATCAATGGAGATGGTGCTACCACGAGGTCATTGTTTATGGTACACCCATTGGTTTTGAGCAAGGATCAGGCAAATCTGGTGAAGGCTGATGAGGAAGTGATTCGTTTTGACCACGTTTGGAAGGACATCACTTCAAGAGGCTCAACAGCAAGGACTTCTGGAGGACCTCAAGGAGATGAAGAAGATGAGCAGAGTCATGTTGCTGAGCGAGAGATGACATGGTTCATTCAGAATGTCAACAACCTGGTTCTCAACCCATGGATGGTATATGACATTGGCATGGTATCACTCCATGATCGCATAGGAACACGTGTACTCCAGAGCACTGGAGAAGACGTGATTCTAGTGAGGGATTGGGACAGGATGACAAGACACCAGAGAGAATATTTTTGTAGAAGATACAAGTTGCTACGTCCAAGTGTTTATGGAACAGAGGAAGACCCCAAGACGTATGCACCGAGTTTTGAACCCGGAATTTCTCAGTGGATGGAGTTGGCACAAACTGGATACCAACAGTTTTTCTTCATCCGTGCTTGGGAGAATGGACGCCGCTGGGCTGAAATTCTGACAGACCATGGTATTCAATCTATAGAACTTTCAAGTTTCTTGGATATGTGCAGAGATCCCAAATTGCTGGGTTGGAACTTTGGTATTCCAGAACCTCAGTGGGATAATTTTGGCAACACAGTGGAGGAAGCATTCAACAATCCCTTATTTGCCAAATTGCACTATCGCTTCAAGCAGGAGGAAGAGATTGGTCGTGTCATGCACCTTGTGTCTGAACTTGTTTGTGACTTTTTTCATCAAGGTGCTTCCCAAGTGGGTTCTTGACCACTCGATCTTGTGGGAAGAGTTTATGATTTTGGATCCAGACACAAATCTCCCAGCCTACAAGACCTCAGAGGCCGCCTTACAAGCAGAAGTGAATCCAGAGAAGTATCATACACATTTTGCTATGAACTTCAAGAAATTCAGGTTTTCTGCAAGAGTGGTGTGGTATTTGATTGACCGTGACAGGAATCATTTAGAGAGTTTTCTTCACAACTCCAACAGCAGATTTGTGCAACATGCATGCTATCAACTTCGTGAATATGTTCAAGCGCGTGTTGCAGTTTCTGATCCCTTGTATGAGATGATCAAGAAGGAAGAGTTTGAACGCCAATACAATTCCAAGTTTTTGGAGGCGATTTCTTGCTCTCGTGTTGTAGTTGAGCCTGTAAGTTCAGGGACGTATGAGCCATCATCGAAGCTGAACTTAAGGGTACTACAAAACATTCTGAAGGGTGTCTACAAGATCCAGAAGAATGAGGAGCTTGCCAGAGAACGTGAGGAAGAAGAAGAACAGGCAGCTCAAAACATCTCAAACTTGTTAGCAGATGATATGGAGCTTGATTTTGATGATGACGACGTACCAGTATGGCGCTCCATTGTCAACAAGTATAGAGAAGGTGATCAGATGCTACAAAGAGAAGCAGTGAAGATTACTCATCTTTTCAAGGACAAAAAGGACAATGAGAAGGCAACAGAAGTTTTCAGTTCAGAGAGGACAGATTTTCATGAGACCTCAGAACCTCTTCCAAGGACTATGGGAGAAAATCTTGTAGAGGACTTGCTCACCAAGAATGTCGCAGAGCAAGCTTTTGAGGCAGGTGAAGAAGTTCCTCCTTACACAAGAGTCTCCACTATCGCTGGTGGAATCTACACTGGTAGTCTGATGTTGACGAAAGATGAAGATATGGAAGAGGAAGTCCCTGAAGAAGATCCTGCAGTGGAACCTGAGAAGGATGAAGAAATGTTTGATGAGAATGCAGGTGCTTTTTCTTCAGAGGGACCAAAGATGGAAGTTGACCAGGAGGAAAGCTAAGGAGGAGTCAACACCACACTTTCTGTCAAGAGAGATAGGTGAGGACTCAGCTGCATCGTACTTACCATCAGGTGAGAAGGATGCTAACCTTGAGGATACTTCAGGTCAGCGGAAATCTAAGAAAAGCCGCCTGAATAAGATTCCTGATCCTCATTTTCATGAAGAAGTTCAGGATGATGCAACTCTTGAGGAGAAGAAGAAGGCGGTGAAGAAGATAAGAGAGGTCAGAGAGGATGATTGAGAGAAGAAATTGGAGGCTGAAATCCAAGAGTCTTTTCCATCTGAAGTAGTTGTTGATAAAGATCCTGTGGATGCTAACAATACCTATGAGTTGCATACCTCACCTTTGAGGTTGCTTGGAGAGCTTACAGGAGATCCAGGTATTGGCTTTTATCAACTATGCTTCAGGGAAACTCACGCAAGATTGCTGAACCATGTTTGTTTCAGAAAAGGTGAGATTTCCCATCCTCATTATCAGTCGAGGATCAACGAGGATGATTTTGTTCGATCCATTCGAAAGGTCTGTCCAGTACCTCCACCTGATTGTTATGAACACGACTCAGAGCATGAGTTGAAGAGGTTTTTCATTGATGATGACCGCATCAGTTATTTGGATGGCAAGTATCAGGTCGATCCAAAAGCCTTTGAAAGGGCAGAGCATGCTCGAGAAGAATTGGAGGATACGAAGAAGGAATTAAAGAAGGAACTGGAATCATAAGGCCCCAATGGACCCAGTTGGGACTTTGTTACCTTCTATGAAGAGCTGTGCAGAAGGTTCCTCAAGGGAAGAATAGAAGAACAATATGGAACCAACTTATTGGCCAGCTCAGAGTCCTTGACGTTTTTATCCTGGAACTATGGCAACATGGTTCGTGGTCAGAAGTACACCACACCAAGGTTTCTCCAAGGACTTGATAGTGCAATGAGGCCACGCAAACAGAGCGCCATGTCACTTCAATACGAGCAATTTGAGAACAACCTTTTCTTCAATATGCTCTTCTTTTTGCGTGCACATGTCGTGATTCTCCAGGAAGCTCATCTCCTTGTTCCTGCCAAGGAATTCATTGAGCAAAAGAATTGGACAGTTTGTTTCAATGATTGGGAGAATCTTGCAGTGATGGCTAGATTGGCACCAGATGGCTATATCAAGATCATTGCCGGACATGACCAAGACCTTGGTCACTGTCAACAGCGTGATGTAACTTGGGCTATCTATGAGATTTGTTTTGGAGAAACAAGGCTTCGTCAAGACTTCAAGGATGCAGACTTTGAATTTGAGGACTATGGTCCTAAGGACCAGCGTGTTCCACTTACTCGAGCGAACATGCATACCATCAGAGTCTGTAATTATCATGTTGACACACACCGTGCTGTGGATGCCCACTCACTGACAGGAGAACAGACAGCATTGATGCTTTATGAATGTTTTGTCTATGAGGTGGACATCATTTCTGGTGATGCAAATAGCTTAGCCTACAGAATGTCTGGGTACAAAAGGCAGCCAATGGCTAACTATTATTATAGCACCATGCAGCATTGGATCCGCAGGTTTTCAGAAGCCCGTGTAAAAGCAGATCCTGGTATCAAAGCACCTATTCCCAGAACATTTTACAGTTCTTCTTCACTTGTCCTCAAGCAGTGTGAAGATTACTTTGATAAACTCTGGGAAGATTACTCCACAGTAGAGAAAGAAGAATACCAGGGATCACAGCTTGGAGATACATGTTTGTCTACCATTGTTGAATGGGGTCATTCAATGAGTGAAGAGGAATATACAAATTCCACAGTGAGCACGAAGGAGTTCATCTGTAATTTTTCAGAGAACTTTGCTATGATTGACACAGAGGTTATGTGCTCAAGGCCCACTGACGAGGACAGTCATGGTCCAATGTTTATTTCACTCAGACCAGCTTCCTTTTCATCTGGAGACAGAAGACAGTATCGCATGGGAGCAACTCTTCATGAGGCGAAACTGCGGAGGAAGGAGAGACAGAAAGAGAATAAAAGGAAAGGTAGGCCGCCAACTTCTGATCAAGCAGCTTCATCGACTGCAGCGGCATGAATTCAGAGCGGAGGCTAACTTTTAATGATAGCTAGGAAGTGAAGATACTCCTGATCACAGTTGATACTTTGCTTCCAAGCTTGACTTTGAGTTGCCAGGCTGAAGTTTTAATGAACTCTGGTTTGCAACAAGGAGAAACTTTTTGTCAAAGAAGATACTCCTGCATTCCAGGTTTATACGCTTTAGCATGCAGATAGGTATGGACAGTTTTGCATAACTGATGATATCTATCACAGCCGCTTTTTCTGAGGTGACCTCTAATGGACAACCATTCATGGTTGAGGATTAAGTCATTTCATAAGTTTGCATTTGTAGTGCAAGTTTTGTACATACATTTGCCGGTGTCTCCTTCCTTTTTGTTTTTGGTGTCAATGAGAAAGAGTCCTTTTGATGCAGTTCCATTTTTATTTAAGTCCTGTGTATGGAAGCGGCCGAGACCACTTTTAGAGAAGAACATTCCTCGGACCGAGAGTTGACGCTCCTTGCATTTTGCAAGGCATCCTAATTCATTGCAATTTGTGCGGTCTTGAATTTTTAGTTCTTCGTTACGCGAGTGTCGTTTACTGCTTTTACAGGTCTCTGTGTAAGAAAGCCGCTTTCCTTCGAATTTAAGTTTCTTTGAAGCTCTGGCTATTTAAGGGCTATTGAGCGCCGGTACACGGTATCTTCGCCGGTGAACAATACAGTCTCCAGCCGAGGTACATTGTCTTTGACCTTGTATTTGAGGTGAGTCAGCTATTGCTCCCTCACTGTATTTAGTATACCTAGAGATTACCTTTTCTAAAGTGTGAAATACACTGGAATTGGTAAGTACAGGGCACCGTGGTTTCCTTTTCAGCTTACTAGAGCTTGCTGGACTGTTTTAGCCTTAAGGTAGAAAATAGTGTGCGACATACGCAATAGGCAGGAGTGGACATGAATTTTGTGCCTGCTGAAATGTAGAGGCCTACTTGTACAGGTTCCACTCCAGTGGCCTATCTAGTGTGTCCATGCTTGACTGCCACAAGGCTCAAGGGATATAGGATAAGACTCTGCGTGAGCAAAAGACACTAGCGGTTTGCACCTCTACCGTGTACGCCCTAGTCACTCTTTCACCCCCTCCCCCCTCCCCCTTTCAACTCCACCCTGGCGCGGGTTTTTGTCAACAGCTACAAAACACCGTAAATACCAGTGTTTTCAATTCCTCCAGTCTGCAAGAGTGGCCTCAAACCACGCAATTTACAGGGTTTTCTGTGGCTGTCCGGCCAAAAACATCGTAACAACCGATGGTTTTTGAAGTGTTTAGGCTTCAAATGGTGAAAAATTGTCAAAAACCTGGAAAAATTGTCGGAAAGGGCTTTTTCAGCGTTTGGAGGCTCCTAAATGGCACAAAATGACACAAAACCCTGTAAATTGCGATGGTTTTGGGCTGTGTACGCTTCAAAGTGGCCACAAAACACCGTAAATGCCAGTGTTCTCATGTGTTTTCAGCTCCTCCTATCTTCAAGAGTGGCCTCAAACCACGCTATTTGCAGGTTTTTTGTTGCGGAAAGGGCTTTTGCGGTGGTGTGGCACAAAGCGACGGTACTTACACGGGCTTCTGCACCTTCCTGCCACAAAACCCTGTATATTGGGATGGCTTCAAGCTATGTACGCTTCAAAGTGACCACAAAACACCGTAAGTGCCATTAATACGAGTGTTTCCAGGGTTACGCCTGATTCCCTGCTACCTTTCGTTCACCCCCTCCTCTCTCAAGTAATGGAAAATGAAAGACTTTTGCTAGAGAGTTTTTGGGGTTTTGGGGGATGGTTGGTAGCATGAGACCTGAGGAGAAGCCATCAAAAGGATTGGTGAGCAGGATGAGGCAGTTGAGAGGTGGTGGTGAGAACCAATTATATTTTTTCTGGGGGAGCTGGGATTGATTAATCGGGTGATGCCAAGGTGGAAATCTAGGTTTAAATTAGTTTAGTAATGGGGGTGTCGAGCTGGGATTGATTAATAGGGGGTGGTTACTTAATCCTATGTCAACATTACATTGATCATCATTGATCACTCAAATCATCCCACTATATAGTGACTACTTAGTCTGAGTCGGGATTCGGCACCAGGTCCCATCGCTGCGTCTTTGGGTTTCTATCCTCCAGCCACGCCCTCCACACCACATGTCCCTCCGTCGGCACCGGACCCTTCAGACTTCACGAGCGCTTGAGCTCCGGAAGTCTGAAGTCATGCGCTCGGGATGGGTCGAAACATCACCGACCGGAGGACCGGCCAAATATAGACTGACCCTAGATGATCCTAGGGAAACCAGATACCAAGAAGATGTAGTGCATGACGTGCATGTCATACATGTTCCTTTTTTATCCAGCCTGCAAATGGCCTACATCTGCATGGATGTTTGAGATGAAATGTTTAAAGAACCTGATCATGAGATTTGTTTGATCCCTTCTTTGATCCTCTTACTGTACCCTTTGAGTCTTGCCTGAAAGCGACGCAAAAAGACGACGCTCTGGTTATTGTTTTCATTTTTTTTCCCAACGCCGCGCCCTAAACGGTTCGCAGGAACCATCGCAGTGGATGTGTACGTCGGCTGTTTCTCCCTGAATTTCGGCAGGCAGTGGAACACGAATAACGGCCGCATTCGTTCTCCATGGCACCGCAGGGATCTCACGTCGCGGACGTCCGATGCATGGGACGGTACGCTTCGATCGACGTCTTCCGTCGTTTTCTTCGAATCGACCCGTTCGGAAAAAGCGGTGGAGAGCAGTGAGGAGGAGGAGGATTCGCCAGCGAGCTTGGGGTCCGTTCCGTTTCTATGATGCACCGGGTAGGTGCCAGGGGTCGAACCTGAGGATATGGGACAAGAGCCCTACTATAGGGCCGGAGGGGATTGGAAAGGTTGCTCCTGCTCACGTCGTCACACATGTGGACGAGGTAGAGCGGCCGCTGGCGATGGGGCCGGGGCGGGCGGCCGCTGGCGATGAGGTTGGGGTGGCTGGCTGATTTGGAATCACCAAGCATTTTTGGTGGTGCCTGGAGGCATCGGAGGCATGTTCATGTTTGGTACCTCGAGTTGTTGACGTCAATGGATCCCAATGTTCTCAAACGTTCTCCAAAAGCCTCCATGAGACTGACATCTTTGCTGATCACTTGGGGGGGGTGCCACCGCACGGGTCCCCGGTGTTTGGAAAACAGCGCTGGGCTGGCAGTGAAGACCGTCTGAAGGCTTCGACACCGGCCTATGGGGGGGGACGTGAGGTTCGTATGGAGAAGAAGGGAGGGAACTGCGGTAGCTATAGTGCGGTTTGAGTCCAAGTTTGACTCATTTTACCTCGGCCTGGTAGTGGTGGATTCCTACTACCTGGTGGAGTAGTTCATGAGTCGAAACAGAAGTTCTGGGTTTGCAACGAACAGAGTTGACCAATCTTTGACCGTCAAACGAAAGCCATTTTGGGCTCTAAAATCTGCTCAAACATGTCGCTGTTTGCTGCTGCGATCGTGGCACTGAATTTCGTCTTCCTGGCCCAGCATGTGACCAAGTATGGCGGGCAATTGAAATCCTTGCTGGAGCCAGCTTCTCGCTGAGAAGGAGAAGGATATGTTTTGAGAACATGTGTGAATGCAGGTCTTTTTGGAAGCTGTATTCTCCCCTTTTAAGAGCATTTGCCACCCAAAATAGACATGACATATATGATTCATATGATTCTACATAATATTATACATTAAATTATGATGTACCTCAAAAAACTAAGGGATTGTGGAAGTAATTGTTGAATATTGCCCCGACACTCCATGTATGGTATATATGCCGCCCCATTGACCCCTAAAATCAACCACCCCAATATATGGTAAATATGCCAGTCCCATGGAGTGCGTGGTTGTGGATGAGCAGGTTTTTTGGGGGTCATATGATGTCGATATGATGTCATCAGTCATGGCCGGGGTGACTCCGAGACCCGTCCGAGACGAAGCGCTTGGGTCCTCCGAGACTTCGAGAAGTCGTAGTGGATCCCGGATGATCTATGGTGGTAGTGTTTTTGTGACCAGTCATGTAGAAATACAAATAACAAAAGCTTCATGTAGAAATATGTAGAAATATCCAACCCCAAAAACAATCCACCAAAACTACATGTAGGCCGCCATTTGGTGCTGTCCCATGGATCATTTGGGGGATCATTTCAGGCAGTTGGGCGTTGTTCCAGCCCAGTCGGCCGGCGGTTTAGGCTTTGCATGACTTTGCGGTCAGCTACTGGTGGGTCAAGAAGCCTAGGGCCTGGCTGGGTCAAGAAGTGTTCCTCTTCACCCAGACCTGGCTGGGTCGGCAGGTCTGGGCCTTCCTCTGGGCCTTCCCCTTGCGGCGCAAAGATGACCGACCTGCTCGGGCAGAAGTGGAGAAAGCTGTGTGGGATGTGCGAGCACGCACCTATCGGCATGCCACCGGGCCGGTGGGTCGCACAGGGCCCAAAGGTTTCACATGTGTTGAACCAGAAAGTCACGAGAAAGGGGAGAGGACAGATTCTAAGCGTCACTTGTATCAGTAACTGGAAAGAATGGGCTGTAGTTTGCGCATTTTTCGGTCAACAGTTTCTATGACACATGACGATGACATATGCAAAGCATCGATAAGGGTTCCTTCATTCTTTCAGGGTCCATCTCTAAGACCCGGCTGCCACTTTACGTGGACTCTTCCGTTACGTTGAAGGAAATTCACTCGGACAACAGGGAAACATTCCTCACTGGCATCACGCGGTGTCCTTTGACTCAGTGAAACAATCACATTGCCGCATTGTCCACGGTAATGATCAAACTGGCAGGAGACCGTGACGTAGCTTTAGCTTTTCAAAGTGGCAGGTATGGTGGCAAGTCATGGCTTTTTTGATTAGTTTTGTAGGTTCTCTAGGATGGTTCTCTACTATAGTAGGGTTCTCTCTAAGGTGTCCTTGTGGATACAATTACAAGGGGGTCTGTAAACATCATAGAGTCATAGATGGCCTTTTGATTGCCTTTTACGGCCTTGGCTCGTTGATTCATCCTACACATGTGTACACCCAACCAATAGGCCAGTAGATACCAATAGGAAGATGGTCCCAAGCTGCCAAACTGCCCCCACGATGATTCACAAAAAGTGCAGCATTGGTGAAGAGTTGGCAATCTATGTACGGAATATATGCCTACATTGACTTCTGCAAACCACCCCAAGATCGGCAAACATGGCAGTCCCACCGGCCGTGTTTGCTTGCAAGTCAGATCCCAGAGTGGACGCGATGCTGAGGCGATCCAATTCTTGATACATCAGAATGCCTTTGTGCTGATTGGCATGAGTTACAACCTTTATCGAGAGCCTTCCTTTACACACGTGGCTCAACTATGTATACTGATGGGTGTTTACCTGCATGCGGTGTCCTGTGAGAAAATGAACCTGAACGCGAAGAACCTCCGCTTTCTCTACGTCCTGTTCTACAGCGCCTTCAGCCTCTTCATTATCGCGAGTGTTTGGCAGAAGGACAGGTTCCCAGCTGCAGCAGTTCTTGTGTGTGTGCCTGGCAGGGGGTGTCCGCGAAGAAACATGTGTCCCAACAAATAGGGAACCTTGTCCCTGTTTGAACCTCCCGTGTGTTTTTACGTCAGGACACTGAAGCGCGGGCGGTGAGCAAGCAGGTCGCTTGGGCTGCTGAATCCTGCGAACAACTTCTACAACATGATAGTTCATAGCCTGGTTTTGGGGAATGGGATATACCGACAGATATTTCACAGGAGTGCGTCAAAAAGACCTTGAGGCAATCTTGTTGAATCCTGTACTAGAGATTTGTATGGGACTTTGAAAATGCTTACAAGATGGCTGGTTTTGCATTTTAGAGGCATTGCTTTGATGCTGAATCTCCGGAAGATTAAGCAACATGAAGATGGCTGGTTGTGCATTTTAGAGGCATTGCCTTGCTTTGATGCTGAATCTCCGGAAAATGAAGCAACATGACATTGACGCCACGGTTACCACTCATTTTGTGCTGAGAATGCTGTGCCCCTCTTTCCTGAAGCATCCTTGCACCATGATGTTGACGCACTCATTTTCTATTGGACACCCTGATAGTGTTTATTTATCTCCAGCCTCCAGCCAGCCTTGTAGGCCAAAACATGCCAAGACCAAACCAAAAGCTCTACCAATTTTACCACCAATTTGTTGGACACAAGTCACCCTGTGAATTCGGTTTTATGGATGCTTACTTGTTCTGATTGAATGGTAAGTCGCTCCGTTCACTGCGGACTGGGTCATCCGGAGTCAAACATGTTCAAGTCAAACCTCATTCCCATCGAAAACCCTAATTCACGACGTGTGTTGGAGAAGAAATTGGAGCGTCATTTTCTTGATGACACTCTAGCTAGCTTTTTCGGGATGAGGAGAAAAGCGGCAAACAGTGATGTCCACAGGTGCGAAAACACACATCCAGACGCCTCCAGTTGACTCCACAGATCCAGGTCTTCAACATGAGCTCTCGCATGATCATGTCGCTGATTTTCATCGACACTTGGACGACAGGTCCCGCACAGGCGCGCGGCGCACAGCGAGCGTCGTGTGGGGCGTGTGGTTTTTCTTCGACTCTCTTTCGGAAGAATGGGCGATGCCAAGCAGGGCAATGAGTCCGTCTTCAATTAAGAAGGAAAGCAAGTTGTGATACTTCATGGGTCTGCCAGATATATACCTGACTATATAGGATCTTTTGGCATAGGGGGC
Source organism: Durusdinium trenchii (assembly GCA_963970005.1). NCBI lineage: Eukaryota > Dinophyceae > Suessiales > Symbiodiniaceae > Durusdinium > Durusdinium trenchii. Next base: position 294,497 of record CAXAMN010028472.1, on the reverse strand, counting down.
TTTTTCTTGCTGCATATTTCAATGATGGGCATAGGACATAGGGCATCAAGAGAGATCAGAGAACCACTGTCACTGAACTATATTGACTTCTTTTCACCATGTTGTGCTGATGATCCTGGTATCCTGTGGGGTCTCCTGGGTGGTACCAATCAAACAGAAGTGATTCCAAGAGGGATGCCAAGGCCCTTTTGCAATTGGCCTTGTCATTGTCTAGGTGCTCAATTCAACACATTGGAAGCAAGAAATCACATTCATTAAAACCCTCCTAACAAAGATGTGGATACAAAACAGGCTCCCGTCCAGCAACCGGCTGAAGGGCTCAAGTTTGCTGTCCGCTCTGCTGTCTGCCTCACATAGGTCCATAGGTCGTACAGTGAAAGCAGGTCCCGGTCGTAGGCTCTAGTCTAGTCACTCTACCAGTGGCCCTCAAAACCATGAGCCTATGTGTTCTCATAGTGTTTCACATACAAAAATCAAAAACCATTATTTTGCTAGGGGAGACCCGGTTATTGATGGTTTGTGGGGCCCCTGGTAGTCCCTGACAGGTCGTGTTCACCGACCAATGGGGAACAAAAGGGGTGCTCAAAAAGGGCCCTCCATGCAAATCGGTCTGTCTTCGCCAGGAGTCGGAGTCGGAGAGTTCAACCATAGGGGTTGGCCTAACCAAAAACATCCAAAAACCATTCCCAGGATCTTTGGGTCTGGGGGTTCTGGTCATCATCTCCTATGTTTTCACCTCACCCTGGCAGGTGGTCATCTCCACCGCGGAGATTTGGCAATACTCCGTGCAGCATGACATCGCCGATACCGTCCTATTTGCCTGGGCTCCTTGAACCTCACGGGGCGGTCAGCTTGCAGAGATCAGAATTGAAGGAGAGTTGTTATGGATGGAGTCAAGAAATTGGAAGGAACCCAATCAGCAACCTGTGGAGAGGTCTATAGAGGGCAGAGTGGTTGCTGTAGTTCGATGCCGCGGAGGAGGCGGCGAATGTTTAGAGGAGTGTGACACGTATTTGGGACTGGAAGAGATACTCAGCGGGATGATTTGATTGATCGATGTAGGATGATGCATTCCACACACGGAGTGGAGGTATATTGACCTACATTGACCCCTTTTCAATCGGCCACGCCTGGCCTGATCGGTAGCTATTCCATTCGCATGGAGATGCATGGAGTATCTGTATCTGAGAATGGTCAATCTACAGAGTATGACAAGACAAAAACCGATCATTTCTCTCATTCACCAAGCAGTCTTTCATAGGTGGAAACACATAGGCTCCTGCTTTGACACCCAGTAGAAGCTAGGCGCAGGCAGGCAGGAGTGCTGAGGAGCCAGGTGCCTGCCTGGCATATGCAGGTGCCAGGCGTAGCGTCCTCAGGCGTGCCATCTTAGACCCGACCTCTCCTTCCGGTTTAGAAGGATTTCTGAGTAAACCTCTGCAGGTGAAGCTCTTAGCAAAGGATATATGGACAGCCAAGAGATGTACAATGAGCAAAGATGGGGGGCATCCCTCACTGGGATGACTGGTGCAATTGGCTTTCACGCCAGGACCCTCCCCTCACGAACCACCCGATTGGGCGTAGGTGCTTCCTGTGTCCGGAAATCCAGGGTTTGGGGTGCCCAACAGAAATCGCTGGTAGTTCCTGCCAAGAAACCAACCAAGAAACACCATAGACAATAGATTCCCTGCGCTGTAAAGAATAAACCTGATTGGTAGTTGTGTCCTACAACCCACAATTCAGTGCACCCTGCCAGGCCCATGGATCATGCTTCATGTACCATGACCCAGTCCCACAAGCGATGAGACTAGCCTATGAAACCATACATTGGGGTGCTTAAAAAGGGCTCAATGTAGGCATGATTAGGTATGTATTCCATGCAGGGAGAGTTTGGGTGCTAGGTGTGGTTCTTTTGTTAGACCTTCTGGCAGTTTTCAGTTGCATGTCATATATATCTTATATGTCATGCATTGCCCTCTACAACTGCCCCAGCAATCGGTTCACACCGGAAATGCCACTTAGGCAGATTGTTCGTGTTTGATGTTCTATAGCTCTTTGCTCAGAACAGTGGGTTTTAACTCAGAACAGTGGTCAGTCGGTCTTTGAATCAACCAATTCTAATTCTTTTTGGGCTCCATGTTTGGCCGCAGCTAGGCTTTCTTGGTTTGATGTTCTTCGAAGGTGTAAAGAAAGTCAAAAATAAAAAGACACCTTGGTTTGTGTCTTTCTTGGTTTAGCTGTCTTTGTTTGATTTGTGGACTGCTCCCAGATCCATCGACCTCCGCAAGCGTCGAAACGTCGAACTCGGGTCCGCTCCGCTCGGCCATGAGGTCCAAATCCTGGCAGGGTCGGGGATCGTCGCGTTTTCCGTCATCCTGGAGTCTCTTGAATGCAAAACATGTTTTTTTTTGAAAAGGAGGCAGACCTCGTTATCTGGGAGACCTATTTTTTGGGGGCGACCTATCTCGGTCAAGCAGTCACCACACAGGGTCTTCTATTTTTTACATGTGTCTTGGCGCACGATTCGCCGAAAGATCTCGCTTTGCCCAGGGTTCAGCGTCATCAATCTATTCAGGTGATCATGTCTGATCATATCTCAAGCCATTTCAAATGCAGTAGCTTCCGCGTCGCGTCGCTTCGTTAGCTTCCGTGTCTCAAGCCATTTCATGTCTCAATCTATATATTCAGGTTATCAACCCTTCTGGGTGGAATTTCTGTAGCTTCCCGGAGCGTTGTGATGCGGATGCCTCCGCTTCATAGGGTTGTGAGGTATTGCTTTCTCCGCTGTTGCATAGTGAGCAGTATGACCTGACCTCATGACGTAGTGAGCAGACAGACACAGGTGGACAGACAGCAGACAGGTCAACCTTGAACTTGGTTTTGATTATAAGATCTATAGTTTTCCCGGTGAATCCCCTGTCATGCCTGGCATGCGGACCGCATGTTCTTCCATGCATTCCGAAAAGTTAATCCCCTGGCATGCATTTGGACCCTTTTTGTGTTTTTTCCCCATGCGTTCCGAAACAACCTCCTTCCGTCCTTCCGTGAGGTATTGGATCACGTGTCACGTCTCTTCCTTGTTGGACACGGAGTCCATCTTGTCGAGCTTCCGCCGCATGCTTCGGGGCGTTTGTGATGGGGAGGCGACCCGTGGTCCATGGAGACCGGGAGAGAAAACGAGTGCCGGCGTCGCGAAGACACTAATTGATCCTTGCAACTATGCCAAAGGTTTGCCTGGCATGGCTGGTTCTTCGCCCAGGTTTTACCTGGGCACTAATATGTTGGGGGAACACTGACTCGAGAACCGTGCGTCGAGGCTAGGAAATAGCGGTTGATGGAGCTTTGACATGGAATGGACAAACCAACAGAGGTTGAAGAACTCTACAGACTATCCCATAGGTACCCCAGGTGACGGGTCCTATTTAAGGTCACGTAACCTCTCTTGGAAGGGACATGGACCGCGCTTTTTTCAGGCCATCGTTGGGGATTGGTTCAAAGATGCCTTAGCCTACTACGCGAGAGGAGGATCCAAATTGCAAAAAACATGGTATCATCTGTTGCTTGAGGAAACAAACAGGCAACGATTTGTTTGTTTTGTTTGGCTTCTTCAGGCAGGTGGTTTTTTTTCCCACCTGTCAGGTGATGGTTGCCAAGTTGTTTTTTGTTTTCCAGTGTTTTTGGGCTTGTTCAGGCAGGCGGAACTTTTCTGATGTGTCCAACCACCGGGTACTCCTTCAACAGATCGAATGGAGCGGTGAACTGGTGGGCGCTCTTCTTCTCCTGTTCCAGGTGTTATTGGCGGACGATATGACGATCCGCGCGGATGCGGAGTGTTTAAAGCATTTGCTGAGTCTTGGTTTAAAGAAGAGACCCCACATCAAAACTGGCGGCAGACTGCTCCTGCTTTGCGTCGCGACACATGTGCAAAAGAAAGAAACCTGACCCGAACTCCCGACACTCTAGATAGGAAGCTGACGCATCTTGACCGGCCACCGAGAGGGGCCAGGTGGTTTTGGTTTTCTAGATTTCAAGGGTCAATGTAGCGTGGAATTTTACATAGTGGACTTACAGTTTTGTTGACTGTAAAGGATTTGTCCATGTCTGGCTTTGCATTGAGATGCAGTTGTTTTGCTTCCTTGATGCACCAAGACTGACAGATCAAACTGAGGATGAATTCGGGCAACTTCAAGGGCAAGAGCTTTGAAAAGCTCTTGCAGCCAGCGGAAGCCACCCGGAATTGAACACATAAAATCTCATGTGTTGCAGAATGTCCTTGTGAAAATCAATTCACTCACATGGAAGCGGATGGCCTCTCCCTCCTGGAAGACGAGTTTCCTCTACAACTAGGGAGACCATCCATTTCCATATTGAGTCCCAGGGTAGACTGGTTCGAAACTGCCAGACAAAGGACGACACATAACAGATCATCCCACACTTCTAGAAGTCTCCAGACACATATCATCCCACGTTTCTAGCAGTCTCCATGGTAATTAGTCCTGCGAAGAAACACCCGTGGATTTGCTACAGGGTTTGCCGAGTATCCTGACTTACTGGCCACCCGCCCTGGGACAATCAGCTGAACAAACCCCGTGTGTAGAGGATTTCAATAGGATGTCTTTTTTTTTGAAGGACCGAACTGTTCCACTTCCATGATCCTTTCAGATGTATACGTCCAATCAGAAAAAATATTACAACTGGTATGACCACAGTAGATGAAGTGCCTGGATGAAGTGCCTCAGGTGTTCTCACCCCGAGTTCCATCGTTTTGGGGCCAAAAACAGATGAGTCACCTCCGCCTTTGGGTCGAACGTTGGATTTTGCGTGGTCCAAAGCGGCATGTTTCACCTTTAGCGCCAAAGAGTCTCAAGGGAAAGCCGCCTGGGATGGTGTAGAGGCAGGTCCCAGGTGTATCAACTCGAGAGCTGGACTTTTGCAAGCGTCGGACGCTCAGATCGATCTTTTTAGAATCGAATCACGCACGTGCGCCCCCACAGGATTAGAATGGATATCCCCCATACTCTGTGTGTTTATGAAATGGCATCCTGTGAGGATATAAAATGAGGAAACCAGCCACCATTCTATAAATGGGCAATGGGCCCAGCAAGGGAAAATCATAGGCTCAGAATGTGCCAGACATGAAGTGGTCATTTAATAAAAAATCAATGTGTAGATGATATGAATTTATGAAATGGACGGGTCATGATATGTGTTGGGCAGACTTGGCCAGGAATTGGTAGAGTCAATTTATATAAAACAACTATGTTTTGATCCCCAAATCCAGACATCTGAAGAAACCCAATTTATAAAAAAAGGACTCCTCCAACATCAAACAGGCAGTTGATCATTTTATAAAAGACAATCCTTTGTGGATCCCCGTAAAAAAAATCATCCATAGAATCAGTCCCCCCAGGCTCCTGCATAGAACGGTTCTACGAAGTACAGTGGTCTGATTGGCCTTAACAGAACACTCATGATCTGATGATATCTGATGTCCATGTAGTCATTTTATATAAAGGTTGGCTTTATCATTTTATAGTGTTTTATCCTATGCAGATCATTTTATGGTGAGTTTTTTTTTTACAAAATGACAAAACCACAGGCCCCTAGGGGGATGAATGGACTAGAGATGATTAGAGTATAATTAGAGTAATCATTGAGTAATCAGTTGCACCTTTTCCTCGGGAGACGTGCTTTCGAGGGACACACAATTCCTGCCAAGACGGAGCAAATCCATCTATTTCCACCAGGGCCGGAGCGGTCTTTTTCGCTCGCTCCCAGGTGACTCGCTTTCGCGACTTTATGAAACAGTCCCAGCGCGACGCGCTGCAACCGGACGAGCAAAGAACGCGGACTCCGCCGTGTTTGAGAATCTCATTGAGGGGCGCTTCAGACATAAGAGTCTCTTGGGCCTAGAGTTGATTGAAGAAGGTGCTCAATGGCGGAATTTGTCAGGGATCGGGATTTGCTGCAGCTAGGAGCAAAACGTTATATAATTGTATATATGTGTTAAGATGGGGGAACGGGATGTAATGTGCATGGGTTATGGTTGGTCCACATTGACTGAGCTTGGGTTTATTGTTTTTTTTATACAGCATTATTTGTCTACCTTGAGTCTCCAAAGACATTTTTTTCTGCGTTTTGGGTCTAATATTTTTGCGTTTTTGCTCGAAAAACGCATTTCCAAAGATGAGGACTCAAAAAAAGGTACAGAGTGAATCTTCATCCGGACGCGTCCGGTGCGGACGCTTAAAGACGCCTTTTGGACGCAAAAAGACGCGTTTTGGACGCCGAAAAAAGGTCTCAGGAAACTGTCTAAGGAGGATCTGACAGGGCACAAACAAAAAAGGAACATTTCGTGACATATGCAAAAAAAGTGCTTTCTTTCAAACACCTATTTTTCTTGGAACGGCAAATTTAAAAGGGTCATTGGAGACTCAAGGTATTTGTGTTATGGGCATAGTTTCATTGTGGCAAAAGAAGCATGACTGTAGAACAACACAGCAGACGAGTCATTTTGAGGGCTCACCCTTCCTGCTCGCCTTGCAAATGTGTCAAGGGGACTCGCTGTTCTTTTTTGGGTTAAGCAGACACTGGAGCGGAACTGGATATTTCTCGATGCTTCGTCAAATCACCTACTGTAAGCTCCACTTGTGTCCTCATACATAGGCCGTACCTACGTGAAAACTGGTCAGCTGAACTGTTGGAGCTGAGACATCACCACACCGACTCGACCGTCCGTCGATCAGGTTGGTGTGGATCTGTGGCACGTGCCGATGTGCGGCAAAGACGGAGCCTTGCACCTCCTGGCACTTCGAGAGGATGCCGAAGCCCAACGGGAACCTCCCCAATGCGAAGAGCCACATCCACGTCTTCCCGTTGCCTGGTGGGAAGGAGAAGGACAAAGACGAACACGAACATGGCGCGAGCACGTGGTGACCATAGACAAAGGTCTCAACAATCACATACCAGGATCATCCTGTCTGGGTGTCCTGGCTAGACTACCCTACCCTACGTAAACAGGTCTCCACTGGCCAGGGCACCCCCAGGGCACCCAGCTAGGTATAGTGCTATAGGCTATAGGTATCATCACTATATGACTTATGGGTAGCCTGGTCAATCTCTGGGGTCATTGGCCTATGGGGAGCCCGGCTCGGGCACGACGGTCTATGGGGTCGGAACACTTGGGAGCTCTGAAGCCACGAGGTCGGCCGTGGTTTCCACGTCTCGGTTCGATCGGAGCACCTCTGAGTTCGGGCTCCCCTAGGCTCCCGGACAGATTGCCCCACTTTCGGGTCGGTTTGATGCGTTTTTTTTCTTGGAACTTGAAGGGTTGGTTTGAGGGGTTCAAATATTCGTCTCCATGGATTGGTGGGGGATTGAACTCTACATCTCCGAACTCTGCAACGCTTGCTGAGCTGGGTGGGCTCACCCAAGGGGGGCCGGCCAAATGACCACCGGTCGTCCGGCAGCGACGAGTCCCGGGTCGGAAAAACCGAGGCTCAAGGGGTGCCCTAAACAGGTCTTCAAAGTCGTATGAGTCGTATGGCGCATGCGAATGGGACCTCCCCATCCTTCAAGGGTGCTTGAAAGGCTGGGAGACCCTTACAGTTGTGATGATGTTGTTCCAAGTAGCAATTCATGGAACAAGAGCCTATTGAAGCCCCATTAAGCACACGATCCAACCTAATGGTCCAAATATGTCCCAATGTTTTGTTTGCTCATGTGTTTGTTTTCATTTGAGCCTCCCAAAGACCGCTTACGGAATATAATCCAGTCCCCATACTCTTTTCACTTTTTTTTCAACCAGAGTGTGTTTTTTTAATAGGGAGACCCACCACCAATGCGTGTTGATATGTTTTGATCTATTTCCTTTACATCCCCCAACCAGCTCCCAGGACTCCCCCACAGTCACACCAACCACGTTCCGCAAAATGACAAGCGCGCCCACGACGAAGGTCTCTCCACAGTCGAATGCCGAAGCGGATAGCCTTTCTGAGAGCATGTCACAGAGCCTTGGAGGTCTTTTCGTCTTTTAGATCCTTTGTCATTGTCAATTTACTTGACATGACATGAATTTACATTGATTGGCGCATTTTCCCCATTCACAATCAAGCAAGAAAGAATATGGTGGTTACAAAAAGACGCATCGACAACGCCTTCTCTCAACAACCCCTTCTCAGATCGAGCCTCTCTTCGGAGCTATATATACTTGGCTTTTCTTTCGTCATCAGGAACTCTTCGGGTTCATTGCTTCAAAGCTTTCCAGAGCTCTCAGACATGACCCTTTGCGTGGACACCTCCAGCCGTTGGTTCGCCGCTGGGCGCACAAACCATCGATCGTCGGCGTTTGGGGCAGCGAAACTGGGGGACGCTCCCGTGGTGGCCCAGCTTGATGCAGAGGCTCTTGATTCATCAAAGCGGCCCATTGGAATTGTACCACCTCTTCATAATTATATATAGTAAGGGGGGTATATTCATCAGGAGTCTACATTGAGGGGTATGAATATGAAGATTCCAAGAAACCTCTTGAAACGCAACAAACATAGCGATCGGAGCTGCCCGCATTTTGCCCCTTGTGGTCACAGCAACTGCTGGTGTTGGTGGTCATGGTAAATTGATGCAAAGAACTGAACGAGGATTCCCCTGGAAGTACAACTTCAACGTCTCCGAGTACGGCCGATCATCAGGTGTGGCGTACGGCGCCTGGGGGCGTAAAACCCACCGGGAGAGTGCCTTAAGGCCATGTCACCGCTTCATTCGTTCACCGAGGACGTGGAACAGGCACACCTGAGCTTCGTGCGTCAACCACAGTCCTCAGACATGTCGATGCCCTCCTTGCGCCGCCTGGTGCGTCCCACCGATTGGGAGACGGTGCGGAGCAAGTTGAAGGAGGTCGCAGAAGGTGCCCGGGGCCGAAGAATCTCCGCAGGACTCGGAGAGTGAATGACCCGTCAGTCAAGTGGTGGAGGGCCCAAAGCACTGTTTGGGGAGACCCTTTTGGATTCCCCCACGGACCAGTGCGGGGACGGTCGCACTGGACGGTACGGAATGGTGGAGAACACGACTTGGAGCTGGGAGGTACAGTTGGACCAGGTTTGACTGGGTCGGACTGGACGTACGTAGGGAATCTATGTGGATTGGACGTACGTGTAGCATAATGTTTGTCTAATTTATATGCATGGGAATCATTGGATTCCCCTTGTATGGTTCAGGTTTGATGTTAGATGATGCTAGCCTGCGGCCAGCCACTTGAGACATATTGTCCAAGATGTTCTCCCGGGATTGGGTCAAGAAATCCTTCTTGTGCAGTTCAGATTTTGATCTCCTCTTACCTGGAAATCACAGAGCCACCACGTCTCAAAATCCTTTTCCCAACCTAAAGTTGTTCCCAGCAACGACAACCACATTTGACCACATGGACCCCTATTACAGTAGCTCATCACTGCTTTGCCGTGTCCTTCAAATGTGTGATACGGTGATATGAATCTTCAAACTGTCCAACCCCTCTCACAGAAGGCTCAGTAACTCTTCCGCTCCTCACGCTCACTATAGCCTTCCTCCCGCACGGAGGTGGCGAGTCGGAGACGCTGCGTCTGCGGCTACTGGACGATGCCAAACGGTCGTTGATTGCCCAAGTCCAAGTCTCTGCCTATCGCCCGCCGCGAGGCGTGAAAACGGGTGAAAACGGTCTGCGGTCTCCCGGGGGAGGGGCGAAAAGCGAAAACCGGGTGAGATGAGATGCATCCATCGAAGGTGGATGAGACAGCTATGCTATAACATGCTATTTTAAAAAAGAACGTAAGCTTTTTGGGTGGATGATTGATTTCACCACCCCAAAACCAACAGGGATCGAAACGGCTCGGGACGTCGGGTCCATGGAGAGATCAGACCCTGAAATCGGCCAGCCGTTGGGTCGAAAAGCACCTGGGTCGATGCAGCCTGGGTCGGCAGAGTGACCGTCCCAAGGCCGGTGACCGTGACAAGGCCGTAGTTCAACGCAACTCACGCAGGTCGGCCTTCCGAAGTCTTCCCAAAAGCACGGTGAAAAGCACCATGACGGACTGTCGCCTTCGAAAATCCAGTTGATGAATCCCTCTTCGATCGATTGGGGTGATTGGGGTGCAGGTAGTGAGGATGGTGTGAAGCTTTGCTTGAACTTCACCGACTTGGTCTTCGATGAAAAGGCACCGGGCAGCGCCCGGCACAGTCTGGGATCCATTGAGGAGTGAACCGCACCGGTGCCGGCACCGGTGCCATGGTACGAAGCCGGCGTGGGAGACCTCTCACGATGGAGTCATCCATAGCAGATGTTCTGGGCAAGCAGCTTGCTGGAGCTCTCTTGCCATATCTTGTTAATAGGGAGACCTCTCCCGACCCCCTGGCAGTACGTAGACCAGAGTCGACTACCCAGCCAGGGGCGAGAAGATGTTGGGGGTCACCCTATTAAAGTTATAAAGCCAACATAGGCTTGCGTTTTAAAGTTTCCCTTTTTACGAGAGCTTGGCTCAGCGGGGCCCGACTTCCAGGTAACCCAGGTGTTTTGAAAGGATCTGGAGAGTTGATGGAGCAAAAGACCACAAGCACAGCTGATAGTTCTGCTTGTGGACAGGATAACTTTTAATCTCTATGTCTACATTATTCATACATTGCGTGTTCTAATCGCGTGTGTCCGCTGCACGGACTTTTGATGGCTAAAAAGGGCTTCGTTGGTACACTTCGGATTTGTGCGTTGCACAACCTCAAACTTGGTACACTTCTCGGTTCGTGCACCTTCTACAACCTTCAAGCATGGTACACTTCTCGAATTTATGCACCAGCACTCCCCCTTCGCTGCTACAGCGAATCATGGTGCTTCTCCAAATTGGAAAACTCCAAAATCCCCCTCCTTGGGGGGTGCTCAAGCCCTCTCACTCATGGGGTCCGGAACAGGGTGTAGCCGAACCAAGTGAAATCGAGGTGGATCCCTTTTCGTCCACTCCTCTCATCCACATAGATCATCTTCTTCTTTGAGATGACATCCCATGCCACCGTCATGCGCCAAGGCCCCCACTCTTCCTCCAACAGGACCTCGGATTCAAAGTCGTAGACCTTCTTTCGGTCCTGGTGATGGACCCTGATGGCGATCTTCCGCCCCTTCTCGTGGTTGATCAAATGGCCCCACGAGTCCTTCGCCGCTGTCCTTCGCGGCGGCACTGAGATCACCTTCAAAACCTCCTCGTTCAGGAACCCCTTTTGAAAGCCAGGCATCCTCAGGTAGTCCCACATTTCCTCTTCATGGCACCACTTCCCGAGCACTACATTCTCCTCCACAGTGGTGACCAACCGTAGAGGCTCAACCCTGGGCGGCCTTTTCTCCGACTGTTCCCCAGCTGAAGTCGTCCCTCCCTGTGGTTGACCATCTCCTCCTCCACTTCCTTGAGCATCAGACTTGATGGGGTGCACCGATCCCAGCCCGTCTCCAGGGTCATGAGAGATGAAGTGCACTCCCTCAGAGTCCATCATCACCCATGTTCCTCCATGGTTTCTCCTCGGCCCCCTCCTGATCATAGACCTGTCCCAGGCACTCATCGGCAGGCCCAGGTTCGCTCTTCGTCGTTCCTCCGCTTCCGCATCATAGGCTCCTCGACACCATAGTTCAGAATCGGGTACTCGATGGTCTCCAGAATTGGTGTCCTTGGGATAGTCCTCCTTCCCCCTCGGCTTCCGTCTGGGTGCCCCGGTTCTCGACAGTCTCACGTCGCCCGCTTCCCAATCTCATCGCCCTGATCGAGATTCGATCAACTGGATTCCTCGTTCCCAGCTCTTGACGCTGGTAGAGAGGATCATCCGGTTCTGCCCATGGGTAGAGCTCTTCGTGGCCAGAATAGCCGAATCCCCTCGAGCCCCGAACCGTCTCCGTCAGGTGCTCCACGCTGTTGACCCCCACTTCCATGATCTTCTCGATCACCAGCTGTGCCACCCGATCACCCTTGTAAATGAAGAGGTCCTCATCGCTCCAGTTTCGAAGAAGCACCTTCACCTCACCCCGGAAGTCTCGGTCAATGACCCCAGCCCCCGTTTCGATTCCTCGGATAGCCAGGCTCGACCTCGGTGCCACTCGTCCGTAGGTCCCTGGGGGAAGTTCAATCGCCAGTCCAGTCTTCACCAGGACGCTATCGCCTGAGGGAACCATGGTTTCGATGACCGAATGAAGGTCCAAGCCAGCTGCCTGCTCTGAGCCACGGACTGGTAGGGGCATCCGGGTGAAGGAGTTTCACCCTGAGCTCCTCCCTGGGCGACATCCATCTTCTGACTCCCGCAGTTCCCACCCGGAACAAGATGTCCCCGATGATCGCGATCGCTGCGGTGAGGAGCACAAGAATCCACCATTCGCTGCCTCCGCCATCCGAGTGGGTGTCACTGGCTTCAGCCTGAGTGATCAAGCTCGTAGCAGCGATCAGCAGTCCCAGCCCTCTCGCAAACCTGGGATCAGGATTTTTCTTCCCCATCTCCAGTCTCTTGACCTCCATCTTCTCAATCACCTGAACCTTCTCCAAGCCCAGGGTCTCCTTGAAGTTCTTTAGGGGTTGACCGTTAGCTGCTTCGTCATCCCATCCGCCACTAGCTCGACCCCGGCCACATGTCTCAATGAAACCTCTCGTGACCTTAGAGCTTCCGTGAGTCCAGCAGCTCGGATCCGTAGGTGGCGGGTTCTCCATGAGGATGTCGTTCCTGCAGCAATGGCGATAGCCGCCGTAGAGTCTGAGTGCATCCTCATGTTCACCTTTCTCTCAAGCACCGCTTCCACCAAAGCTCCTGTTGAGCGGATGGTCACCAGGCCTTCCAGCATCGCCATCAGCTCAGCCTCCGCTGTGGAGAGGGTGATGAATGCCTGTCTCGTAGTGTGCCAAGCGATAGGAGTCCCTCCATAGCACACTACTACCCCAGTTAGGCTCTTGAGGTTGGAGGAAGCGTACGATGCGTCCGAGTAGACCTCCACGTCCCCCAGCACTTCCTCCGCCACTTCTTTTCTTCCATCACCTCCTTGGATGACCAATCCCTCATCTCGGGTCTCTCGAAGATAGGCTCGAACTTGAGCTCCAATGGCGATCACCCCTTTAGGCCTCTTGGTCGCCCATTGGCACATGAGGCTCACTGCCAGGCAAATGTCTGGGCGTGTCCTTCCGGCGACCCAAAGCAGCTCTCCGGTCTCCTTCTGGGCTCTCGTCACGTCGATCGCCAGTGGTGGATCCTCCTCCTCGGGCGTCTTGATGTTCCCGAGAGATGACCTTCCCTTCTCGTCATACTCCAAGAAGAGATTCTCCAGATACGCCCTCTGGTGGATCACATAGTCCCGTCCTCGCCTTTCGACCTCCATCCCCAGAAATCTGACTGGTTCCCGACCTTCTTCGACCCACTCCGGCTCACCAATCTTCCAGTGCTCTCGGATTCGTTGATGAAACTTCTCAATCACCTTCCTCTCTCCAGCGATGATGATGTCATCGACGTAGGTGGCACATAGTCCCGCAAGTTGCCAACTTCCATCCCCATCGGCAAGGCTTTTGATCGCCCACACGTCGTCCTGAGCAGTCTTCTCCACCTTGTACTGGGTCTGCCCGGTCTCCCACTTGAAGTCCTTGATCTTTTGATCCCGGTGGACGCACCAATCCTTGGGAGACGTCACCAGCCCGTACAGGGCCTTCTTGACCAGCCAGTACTCCGTGGGATGTTGAAGTACCTCAGCTTCCTTGAAGATGCGGGGCGGCTCAACGATCACGATGCCTCTCTCGGCTGACTCATCCACCGGAGCGTTGAGGAAGGCCGTTTTGACGTCGATGGTCGAGAGGTCCCATCCGTGAACAGCTGCCACCTTCATCAACATCCGTACCTCAATGCCACTAGCTCCTGAAGCAAAGGTGGACTCACTGCTTTTCGCCTGCATGAAGTTTCCGCAGGCGACCCCTCGACACTTGTGGCGGCCCGTGCCAGCTTTCCGACTGAAGATAGCCTTCGCAGGTACCAGGTCAAAGTCCTTTCCGACCTCGGCTGCCTGCTTCCGAAGTTCTTCCATCCGGACATGGTCAATCGGCTCAACGGCCTCCGATTCTGTGACCAGGGCACCATACTCCTCCGCCATAGATGGCCTCCACTCCGCCATGTTCTTCCTGACCTCGGCCAAGCCCACCATTCTCGTCTGCAGGAATGCCGGGTGCTCCTCAATCTCCTTCTCTATCTCCACGGCCTTCTGAGCTTCTTCCCACTGGCCAACCTTATTGGCCTCCTCCGTCACCGCCTCCACTTCCAGAGTGAGGGCCTTGAGGAAGCGTTCATTGGTGATCTCACCCTCGTCCTCCTCGACCAAGTTGAGCTCCTCGGACAGGAGTTGAGCTCCGCGCTGCTGCAGCTCCCCCCCAGTCTGATGCCCAGAACTCCTCTTCAGGAACCTGTAGGCTCTTGACTGCTCCTCGAACCCGGCCAGGTCTCTTCCTCGGCTGAGGAAGGCTCTCTCTCTCCTCAACCTCGTGAAGATAGCCTGCCTCTCGGGCCGGAACTTCAAGGTCCTCCGGGACTTCGGCCACCTCCACAATGTCCCCAGTGTGGAAGAACTTCCCCGTCTTGAGCTCCTGGACAAAATAGCCCGGAGTTGTCAATGACATTGTGACCGCTGGGCAGAGGATCCTCACCTGCGTTCGTGTAGTGGAGAGGTATTTCTGTCGATCACTATACAGCTTCCTCTTAGCCCAGACCTGCTGCCCGAACGGAGTCAGCTCCCGCCGCTTCAATCCCATCGACTCCAACTGCCTCCTCATCTTGCATTCGGACCAGTGGCGAGCGGCATGGCACCAGTAGCTCTCGTCCAACCCGGCAGCTAAGAGGAGCGTTCTTGCACCTCTTTTCACCTGCGCCACCGCACACTCTGCTCTTCCATTTCCTCGGAAGTTGTCGGCATCAGTGAAGGTGCGCATCACATTTCTCTCACGACACCAGCGGTCGAAGGCTCGAGATTGATATTCACCTGCCCGATCTGAGTGAAGCCGCAGAACAGGGAGGCCCAAGAACGTCAGCCTCGCATGGAAGCGACTGATCGCCTCCACTACTGCCTGCCCACCGCGGTTCTCCAGGATCTCGGTCATGGTGATTTGCTTGACTGTGAAGTCTGTCTCCTTCTCCACTTTCTCAAGCCAAGCATCATCATCCCCGTCTCCCGGCCATGAACTCACCGTCTCCTCCGTAGGCTCTTCCGCCACCGTGGTGATCTCTGGTCCATCTCCAATGGCTCCAGGGAGTTCATCATCCTCGTTGATCGGGATCAAGGTCTGCCCGTCCTTCGACACCGGGACCAGGTAGACGCCAATGAGGAGATACCTGCCTCGCCCAAGTTGGTCGTCCGCCTCCTGGAAAGGTCCAGCTGTATCTATCGACAGCGTGTACGAGTCAGGGTGTGGGATCCGCTTGTGAGCTCGTCCACGTGAGGCAGCGACGACACAAGACTTGCATTCTCTGGAATACGGTATATGACCGTTGAGAAGATGTTTCTTCCAGGCCAGGAGATCCATCCTTTTGACCATACTTCCAGGTTGTTGGAGAGCATCTCTGATCCCCGCCACCAGTGCGGCCTTGAGGCCAGGTGCCCACGCCGCCGACCAGGTCCGACTCTGCTTGATGCGCTCCGCCAAGTCCTCCGCCAGCGCCATTCCACCCCCTATTCCGGGGCCTCGGATGTCCTGGAGTTCCATCAGCTTCGGGATGTTCGTTCCCAGGCGCGTCGGTTTCCTCCGCTGGTGGCCCATGGGGCCTTGGTCGAAACAGACCTCCATCATATTCCATCGCTCCCTGAAGCTTTTCCACTCTGGCCAGCTCCAGTAGGATGCATAGCGCTGCAGTGCCTTCTCCTCGTCCCTGATGTACTCCTCGGGGTCCTCGGGCTGCTCCAAGACCGAGAGCGTCACCTGGGACTTCCTTGCCGTCGCCGCTCGATGGTACAGGTAGAGCTGCCTGAGATAGAGGACCGTGTCGTCCTCGACCTGTTTCTGAAGGTACCTGTCCAGCTGGGGCAAGCCAAACCGATAGGGACCTTCCCTCTCCCTCAACGGTGGAGGTCCAGGCTGTCGGTATCGAAGACGGCTCATCGTTCGGCATGGTGGGCCCCCCAACACCGCGCACAGGGCCCCACTGTCGGCGATGTCCAGCAGGTAGGCGAAGATGTCGTCCCTCAAAAGGTTCATGGCCGGGTTGATCACGGTATCCACACATAGTACCACCCGGTTCTCCGCCTCGAGCTCCTTCTGCCAAAATTGCTTGGAGTCTCCACTAAACAGATGGATCACGACCTCCTTTGCCTTTCGAACCCTCCTTCGCTCGTGTCGGTTCCACGGAAGTCCTTCTCCCGTCCACCCCTTCTTCGGCAACAACCGCTCCAGCAGGTGATGTGGTACTTCCGGGAAAAGATCCTTCAACTCTTCCAAGTGTCGGGCTTCTTGATCGCTCACCTCCACACCCACCTCTTCACCGGACAGGAATGCGAGGCGTGCCCGTTCTCTCACCATGCTCCGCTCGATCTCCTGGATGAGTTCAAGGGCCAGGTCCTCACCGATCGTGGGGCACGAATTCTCGATCCTCGTGTCCAAGGTGATCCCAGCCGGATCAGTCAGCTCGAAGCGGGTCTTCTCCCACACCGCTTCATATCCCAGAGAAATCGTCTTGGTCCACGGAAGCAACCTCAGCACTGTCGACCCAGCTGCGAGCTCCACGCTGACTTCCTGGGCTCTTGACCATTCCTCTTCACTCACTGCTCGTCGCAAGCAGTGGGTTGCTCCACCATCCAGGAGAGCTCGTCCTCCTTCCCGGACCTCGAGACTACTCAAACGGATCGTCTTGATCGAGGTGGCCGGTCTCAGGCTCTTCAGGAGCGTAGTTGCCTCGTTCAAGAGGTCCTTTACATCTCCTGCCGTTCCCGCTCCTCGATCCCCTTCATTGGGTGCCACTGATTCACCAGCCTCGCTCCCCCCAATCTTCACCACGGGCTCCGCAGTCTCCGCCCTCGTAGGCTGCGCATTCTTCTCCTTCACTACCTTCACCACTGGCTTCTCCGGCGTAGAACCCTTCGGCTTCATCACCGGGCAATCCTTTTTCGCATGCCCCTGAGCTGAGCAACCGAAGCATCGTCCCTTCTTCTCGATGCCGGTCCAGTCGTGCTTGAACTTGCATTCCTGTCCCCTCCGGCAGCCTTCCTCTGAGCCCCAGAAGCGACACACCTTCTCTGCCACGTCGTTCTTCCCCTTGTAGGTCGAGTTCTTGTCTATCTTCTCTTCCAGGGTCGTTGCCATCGCCTTGACCTTCACCGTCGGTGTCGGTTTCACGACTTCTTCCACTGGTGGTGTCTCCCCAAAGGCCAGCGTCTCTGCCTCTGCCAACAGCGAGTCCGCGAATCCCAGGACGGAGGCCAAGGTCGGAGTCACATCCACCCCCAGTGTCGCCCTGGTCGAACTGACCCTGAATGCCGCTTGTCCGGAGGCCTTCACCACCGGCGCCGACATTCGATCGACTGCTCCCAACAACAGTGTAGCATCGGGAGTGGTGATGTCTAACTCCTGAGCCCTCCGAAGACTGCGTCTCCATCCCCTTAAAGTCTCCAGCAGCTCCTGCACTGTTCCTGGCGTCTTGGGGTCCACCAACGACCTCAGCAACCTCGATCTCTCTGCTAGTCCTCCGGGTTGATATCGACGGAAGAGAGCAAAAATGACCTCCGTGGAGCTCGTCGTTCGACTCGCCAAGATCTCTGATCGAACTCCCGATGGTACTGCATTCAGCAACATCAGCTGGCCTCTCTGCTCCAACCGAGCCCATCCACCAGGTCGTTCTGATAGAGCTCGAGGACGAACATAGAGCTTCTGCACCGGCTCTGCCTTCAGCCACTCCTGATATGCTTCCATGGCTGACCTCATGACTTCCTCCCACCACATCCAGCTATTCGTCGAGAGGTCCTTCATGGTCGGGGTGACCAGCTGGATCCAATCTCCCAAGATTAGGCTTCCAAGATCTCCCTCCTTGAGCTCTGCAAGCATGGGGAGGTCCACGGTCCTGATGTTCTAATGTTCTCCCCCATCCACGATGAACCATCGTTCGACCCCTGCCCCAACTGCCTCAGCACAGTGTGAGCAGCTTGCTCCAGTGGCGAGCTCGCCTGATGCGCCCGACTCTGATGTCCCTCTGGTAGGTGACATTCTCCCTGATCTCCTTGGCGTTGATCTCCTGGATGTTGACCCCTTCCATAGGCTTCCCAAGAGCCGGGTACTTGAGGTACTCCCGGGCGAGGTTCTCGTCCAGCCCATAGTGCCCAATTCTCTCCCCTTGGACCTGGAGTCATCGGCACCGCCCCGACTGGAAACTCTGGCATCCTTCCCAAGTCGACCCATGCCTGACTCTCGAAGTTCTGCTCAGGAGTCTTCGGCGGCGGTCCCTGTGGAGGTGAAGGTGGTGGGGTACTCGTAGGTGGTCTTGGTCTCGGTTCCTTCACCTCCCGGTCCTCCTTCGACTCCACCTTCTTTTTCAGTTCCTGAAGTTCCCTCTTCAAAGATGCATTCTGAGTGAGGACTGCCCTGAGCACCTCCTGCACATCCACGAAGGTTCCCTGGCCGCCCTCTTCAGGCTCCACCCGACTGGACACCCCAGGCTCCTCCGTGGGTCCCAGTGACGCCGGCCTCATCGCTCTCAAGAGGGCCTCGCTCTGCATCCGCTCCGACCAGAATGGGTTCACCTGGACAACTGGCTGCCCCGAGCCTTGTCCCTTTCCATCCTTGATCGCTCTCCTCGTCGGGCCATACGACACAGGAGGTCCTGAGGCTGATGCCGACCCTCTCAGCGCCACCGCGTCCTTCGCGTCCTCGATGGCCAGCTGCTCGGCTTCCTCCTCAGCGCTTTGCATGCCCCCGCCGCTGCCTCCGCTGCCTTCCGGCGTGCCCGCGCCAACAGCCGCCGCCTTCGCCACAGCCTTCGTCGCTGCTGTTGGCTTGGGCGCCGCAGCCGGCATGGGGACCAGCAACCGTGCCGACCACGTGTCGGTCACGGGTGGGCTTCAAAAAAGAAGGACCTTTGGGCTCATAACCCGCGTGTGTCCGCTGCACGGACTTTTGATGGCTAAAAAGGGCTTCGTTGGTACACTTCGGATTTGTGCGTTGCACAACCTCAAACTTGGTACACTTCTCGGTTCGTGCACCTTCTACAACCTTCAAGCCTTCAAGCATGGTACACTTCTCGAATTTATGCACCAGCACTAATAATCCCCTTCTTCAATACCAAGTCACTCCACCAAGACAAACACTATGACCGACCGGACGCGCGCAGAGATCATGCGCTAAATAAGCGCATGGACCTCTGGATCTGTGTCAGTTCTTCATACCTTTTTACTAATGTGCGGGTGGAACAAGCCGGGTTACAACGTTCGGAAGTCGTCCTTTCCTCCTAGAAATCAGATGCCAAGTCTCCCACAGTCTCACCCCAAGTTCCTTCGTTGCACGGAAGCGCGGCGCGCGCAACGCCGTGGCGCCCAGAAGGAAGGACGTGCGGAGTTGCCCATCTTCGTGCGGCGCCGTGAAAATGATGCGCCCGTGCGTTGACAGCCACAGGGCTTCGACCACATCCGATTCGTGTGGAAGATGGGAATGTGGTCAACCTGTGGGATGGATTTCTGGATGCATGGCCCTCCAGAATTCTAGAGATGTTGGCTGGTGTAGCCGGGGGCTCCATGTATACATGACCAGCATGCATCCCAAAGAACACCCAAAAAGGATCTCGAAATGATCCGAAATGTATGTCACACTCATGGAGAGTTTGGTCAATCTTCAGATTTTTAGATATGTTCTAGGCCAGCATTAGGTGACAGGAAAAAGGAATCTACAACCAAACAGGTGCATCATCCGAAGAACTGGTTGAGGTGCCAGGCAACAAGCAGCTGAGGATGGATGTTCCACAATGCTAGATCGCTTACATATATATATATATGTTTCTTGGTTCCTCCAAAGCACTTTTATTTGCTGCACAACTTGTGGGTTTCTCCTGCGTCTAAACTTGTGTATGTTGAAGAAACGTTAGGTCCTTCATAATAATGCCCCTTAGAGGGTTCCGAGCCTGGGTGACTTTTCAATGATCCAAGCGCCTTCCGGGTCGCGGCAGACGTGCGCAGCCGTGACTGGTGGAGACATGTGGAGACCTTCCCGGTTTGATCGAAAAGCAGTTCCAGGGTTTTTCTTCCGATGCTACGCTTGAACCTTAAATACAGTATGCAGACATATGCAGACATGCAGGTTTGTTGGCTTTCTTTGTGCACACAAAGACAGAGAAGCTTCTTGAAGGCGGACCCCCCGCCATTTCATCAGGTCCATCAGACATCCCGTAGACCGCTGGTCGTCGTTCATTCGGTCAGCACAAGAACACCCCCCACCTCGGCATGGGCAAAACATATACGTTGTCCGCACTGGAACATATAGTTCAGCTGACGAAGTCAGACCTGGATAGGATCCTGCACGGTCTTGACGAGGTGATCCTGCTTCAAGTCCTGTTCTTGCAGACCTGTTTTTCTTCTTCAGAACTCATCCAGATAATTTTCTGTCCAAGTTTGAATCTGGTTTCAGCCTTACTGCGGTCAACATCCACGTAGTATGAGAGGTGTGTTTTAATGCATGTTAATTCACATGTGTACTTTCTGACTATACACCTTCAGGAACTCTATCTTGAGGCACATCCACTTGCTCCACTTCTTCCACCGTTTCCTGAGAAAAAGAAACATTGCCAGGAGGAAGTGATGCAGGCAGAGCGCTGTGGAGAGCCATCAGCAGTGCCCCAAGGGTTCAGCATGCAACTGGGCAGCATGCACTTGGTGATTTATCTCGTGGTAGTTGGTAAAGAACGACAATATAGCTGAGAAGCAACATGAAACTAGCTTGGCTGCCAGCAACTTTTGCGTAGGTTGAACATGCTCAGGCCTGCAGGCATTTGAGTTTTGTCGGCTGTCTCCAAGGACTTCAGGGCCTAACAGAATTGCATTTGCCACCCAATTCTATATGTGACAATTGGTGTTTCTGGCATTAGAGTGTTGCTTTGGAAAAGCTACGTGCGCATTAGAGTGTTGCTTTGTGGAAACATTCTAGGGATGGTTGTGTCTATGCTTGCAGCTTGCAGGAGCCAAACCAGAGTGACCTTGGCACGTGAGCGTCGAACGCAACACCAAGTCTTCGATGTGAGCGTTTTTGCATGAGCCGAGGCTCATCTAGGTGATAAAAGGTGATGTACATTTGCGCTGCCGTAGAAGCTATTTGGTGTACATGAGATTCAGTCCAAGCCGTGAGGCGAACGTAGCTTCAGACGTCCAGAACACAGTGAGTGGTGCAGAAAAAGGCAGGTGTGCAACACCCGCTTGTGGCAAAGAAATCAGACTGTTCTCCTATATATATATATATATATATGTGATGTGAATGTATATTATATATGATTCATATATGACATACGTGCACATAGTTTAAACATGTTTTAACATTCAGAACTGTTCTCTTTTGGCTGTTTCGGGCTTGGCCTCTTGCTGGAACACAACGACAGTGCGTTTGTCAGTCTCTGTGTAGAGCTATACACGTGTTTCTCCAGCTCTTTACGTGCATCGTACGAGCGGCTCGGAGACCTGCATTCAACGTGCCATTGATCCGGTCACAGTGGTGTCTAGTAGCCCAGAACCTGTTTACAACAAAGATATATGAGTGGTTTCACATCGGATCATGCCATGTTTGACTGTGTGTCACCAGTCATGTTGTTCTCATGTTTGGTGTAGGGCCCCACAAACGACTGGCTCGTGCCAGACGTTGGTTCTCATTGTGTTCCAGTTCCTGTGGCTGACTGGCAGCCAGGCAGCGGCCGACGTCTCACCTCGAAGGAACACCGGACCGGCCATGACATCTCCGCTGCCGGAGGGCCCTTACCACGTGCGGCTGGGGCCGCGGCCCAAGCGGAGGGGGTCGTGTCAGGCACCAAAAGAGAGTTGGCTGACGAAGCTTGAAGAAAAGAAACTTGAAGGATCCCCAATCAGACACTATCCCAACAGACTGTCACTTGGGATGCAGTGAATATTCCCAAGCCTTTGGGGGGCTTGAGTCCTGACGCGCAACTCGCGCAACTCGCGCAAATCGCCCGTCCTCAGGACTCAGGGTATGAGCCCCATACTGAAGTGCAGCGAGTGCAAGCCTAAGTGCCAGTGAAGTTCGCAGGACAGGCAAGCGAGCTTTGAAGTCACAAATGGACCTTGTTCCTTTGGCCACCGTGACCCAAGAATTACCCTCCCTCCAACAAAGATGGAAATCCCTAGGCCCTAGTAATATGTGAGTTTTGCTTATGTGTACATGAGCTTCAGGGAGAGTACGTTGTTTTCCGTCCCGCCTCTCTCTGGCTGGCCCACCTACCGAAGTGAGCCCAGGTCATCGACAGTGTCAGCGTGCCAGTCGGAGTGGCTTGACTGACCACATCAAAGTAGTGTGTATTAATACATACACTAAACCCTGCTACTGTATGTGTATATATAATATAATGCAGAGTTTAGTGTATAGGACATGTCCCAGTGGTCAATGTTATAACATCTTTGTCGTGTGATCGGCAGAACCAATGCCAAAGCCTTTGTCGCCGAATGCCTCTTTGGATTGTTGTTTGTAGGGAGTTGAGTCCCTTCTCAAAGCCTCTAGGGGCGGCATAACCGTGATTCTTGGGAATCTTCCTTGCAGCCCCCAAGCATGAAAAATAATCTACCTGCCTGCCATTAGGTAAATAATAATGTAGGTTGCCTACTGAAATATGATTTTGTTGTTTCTGAGTGTGTTGATGTGTTTTCTTCAGTTGGGAGAATATCCGGGGACTACCCCTATAAACCAGCGAGAGTTTAATTGACATGAATTATGGTTTTCCTTCCTCAAGGTCCTTGGGACTGTTTATTTGGGGGTGGGTGGTTAGATTATGTGTCCTGCTAAATAAAGCATGGGTTGAGGAACATGTCCACCACCAACCGATAAATACGAGTAGAACATCTTAGAGGGCACCTAGATTAAGGACCAACGACAGACAGGAGGTCAAGCAAGGGCGCGCAGATCACATTTTTTGAGAAGCTACTTGTGTTGGTCCTGCGCTTCCAGAGGTTAGTCGTAGGCTGGTTGGCATCAGAGTTAATCGCTTACTATAATCCTAGCTCAAAGGTTCCTCTAGTAAGTATTTGGAAGGAACTCAAGGTACCCACATAACTCAGAACTCGACCTGCTTCAATCATATTGCCATTAATGCTATAGTTTGTAAATCCGCCGCAAAGGCCCACCCGAAGAATGACATGCCAACATTTCAGGGGGTACCCCACACTGTCCCTCACTAATGCAAGGAAGATTTACTATGAGACGTGTGCAACCTGAGTCAATTTGCACACAATCAGGCCAGTGACACCCCGAGATGGTCGCCACGAGCGCTGGGCCACGTTGAAAGATGCAAAAAAGTCTTTGGAGGCCAGTGGGGTCAGTCTCACCATTTGATCCTTGCCAGTTCTCCAGATCGGACATGATTGCATGCAGAAGCCCAAGTCGAGGCCCAATGGGTAGAGTTTGCCATCATGTGAGTACCACCGTCGAATGGCCATTGTGTGGTAGGACCAATTGGACGCTGTGCAACAGGCGCTGCAAGAACTGCATGAGGCCTGCTTTCAAAACGTTCCTATGAATACAATCGAATTACTTTAGGTTCATATGATTCATATGTCATGCATTACCGTTTAAGCCAACAACTGAATAGCGACAAAGCGAAGTGAAAGCTGCTAAAATTAGAGGACGCAGAGTGTGTCGAAAGCTTAGCTTTTTGACTTATTGAGATATAGTTGCTCTCATCGCTTTGTCTCGTTATGGATTGCTCCGACTTCTTTCAATTCATGTTGAGGTGTCAAGTCTTTGCATTTTGTCCGTCAGATGACGTCTCAATGGTCCTGCTCCCCTGCAAGGAAAAGCTGACGGAAGCACACAAAAAGGCTGTTTCACTCGCGCTGGGCATTCAAGTGTTGAACCAACATCAACTTGAAAGGCTTCAAAACCACCAATAGTTAGCAGAGTAAACTAAGCTAAGCTTGGAAGTCAAGTGTTTACTTGGGATCTCCCAAGTGTTGAACCATGGGACCTTTTTCATTTCCTGACTCCCAAGCTTGAACAGAGGCCACCACTTCGACTTGACTCAAAAGTTTCAAGACTCACACGCTGCCTGAAATTTGGGTAGCTGCGTGAGTCTTTTTTTCTTAAGCAACATCCTGCTTGATTCTGTACCGAAAAATGCACATTATCATCAGATTGACTGTGAAAGTCTTGTTTTGTTGTTCTTTGGAACCCTTTTTCAACTGTAACTACACAATGTTGTTCTGATGGAACTGCTGGGAAATTATCCAATTGCCAAAAAGTGAGAGAGGTTATTGATCAAAACTGTTCTTCTGATATAAATGTTTGCCTTGTGACATGTGTATGAGGCTCTTAGTGGCAAACCAATGAATATAATTGTCATGACTATGTTGGGACCAATATCAATTTGATTCTAAACTGCACAAGAAAATGCAATTGCCACCATTAGAGTGACATGCTATGGTCAGGGTTAACATTCTTTTCAGCGGACAGTCTAGAATCACAGGGGAGCAGTCAATGTACGAGAAAATGGATTGGCTGGCTTCGTTTCCACGATAGTAAACAGAGTAAACTCACTCTGCTGTTGATGAGGAGCTTCATTTCGCAGCATGTTTGTTATACTTTCTTTGTGCATCATGTCAAGGCAGAAGACAAGGCAACGTTGGCTGAGTCTTTGCAGGCAATGGCCTTGTGGCAGTGGATGTTTTGTTAGTTAATGTCCGCAAGTTCTACATCATGCCAGGCAACGATTGGGTCAACACAACAGATGTTGCTGAAGATTGAAGTCCGCCGCAAGTGCAAGCATGTTAGCTTTTCATGTTTGCAGGATCAACTGGAAAAGCTCACGGCGAAGTTGGATGAGGACTGTTTCACTTACTGTCCTTCGTGTCGCCCATCGCAACTCTTCGTCGATGCTAGACTGGTTCTATCGCCTGGTTATATCGTGCATCGCAGGCCAAACGGCACAAGCAGGCAACCGAGGCGCACCAGCGCCGAGTTGGCAAAGGTTTTTACCTTTGGCTCCTTTTCTGAGGCCAAAGGTGGGACATTCTCAGCTTTACAAGAGGTTGCTCAGATGTGCGCAACAGGTGTTTTTCACTGTTTTTGCTTAAGGTGGATTTCTATGTTCCCTGCGGGTGAAGTCCTTCTGGGGACTTGTTTTTTCTCTTTGCCGGTTTCTTAAGCAAATCAACGTTTCTTTTTTTCTATGTTTCTTCAGCTGCCCTCTCACAACACACATGGTTCCTCTTCTAAAGATCGAACCATAGTGTGCCTTCTTGCTGCGAGGCTGAAAGTAAGCATCTGAAGATTGAACTGGAGAATGTGCGCAACCAACAGGCCGGGTCGTTTGGTCTTCCCAGTGGTCCGTTGGTCGGCCTGTGATTCTGAAATCAGATTGCTCCGAAGAAGAAATGGTACGACACATTCTCCTGTTCTAAAGTGTTTGGGATGACGTTCTCTCTTTGAGAATCTGTTGTTTGCTTTGCGCTAAAGCTGCCTGAAAGGCCAAAGAAAAGAAAGCACTAGTTTCGGCCTCGCAGGAGAGTTTTCAAGGGACCATTGCTTCTTTAGGGTCTGTGTGTTGGGTCAATTGCTGCACACGCTTCATGACATCCACATATCATATCATATCATATCATATCATATCATCACATCCACTACTTACTTCATGGGAAGCGATCTATATACATGAACAAGGAATCAGATTAATTACAGCTATAGATGTTTGTCTTGGATAACATTGAGCTGTTGCTGCATGTTTGCATGCCCAATCTGCAGAATCACTACATAGGCTGGAATTTCTCAAAGTTCTTGGATGCTGAGTTATGTTTTATAACATATTTTGCATCGTGAAGTAATAATCAAGCATGCGCAGCTTGTCTTCAAAGCCCCTTTTCGAAACACAAGCCGGAACAACGTGTAGGCCCCCAGCTAAAGGTACAATGGTAATATGGAGATGTGTCATGTATGCCTAATTATGATTGAATGCCTCGGTTTGCTGCGAGCGCATTTGGGAATCTAACTCGGCTGGTCCTAGAGTGCGTACAGTGTGTGTGTGTGTGTGTCTTTGTTTCTCCATGAGTGAATCTGCAACTCAAAGGCTCACCCTGTGGGTTGTGAAGTGCAGCTGGAGTGTGGTGATTGGTGAGGTGCCGGGATATAATGCTGCAGAGTATTCGTCCATAAATCTCTACTGTACTGCTGTGCTGTTTCTTCACTTTAATGTGTTGTTCTTGGTGGCCGAGTAGGGTAGCAAGCCAACAGCTTGATGACGAAGCCCGGCACCGTAGAGTCCTTACCGTAGACGAGAAGAAGACGCACGGACATGTTTCCGCAGGGGATGGCCGACAGTTCGGCGTTCTGGGGCTTTTGCTTTCAACCAGAGCCGCACATATGAGTCGTCTTTTAAAAGCATTAATATGTGTATAATTGTGTATCTAATATCTTCATTCTTTCAGGCTCATGCGCTGAGGATCTATGTTTTTTCATCCTTCTGATGCGTGCACCGTCCTAGACGTTGCGGCTGCTTTTTCCTGCTTGAACGCGCGCGTCCTATCCGTCCCGAACGCTTCGACGTCTCCGGGGTCCCATGGGGTCCAGGAAGTCAACGAAAAGTACCAAGGTCAAAGGATTGTGCGATCAGACTTGGTTGTATCTACTAATAGATCCATAGACTGTTTGCCAGTGGTGACGTTACTAGGGTCCGGGTCCATGACGATCACCGATGGGTCATGTGGTAACCACAAGTTGTATCTATGGATGGTATCCACATGTATCCACAGATCCATAGATCCATAGTGCAACCACAAAAGCCATAGATCCATAGAAGCTTTTGGGTATCAAACTGGATGCCCAGTGGTAACCACATGTGGTCGAACTGGCCGCAACCATTTGCCTTCCAGTGGGTACAATGTCATACACCCTACGGCTCCAGTCGTACCTTCTAAGAAGGTGTTTGGGGTTGGGTTTAGAGGGTCCAAATACCTTCTGATGAGGTACGGCTGAAGCCCTAGGGTTTTAACAGGTCGCTCAACCCCAACACAGCTTTTCTACGACTGCCTCGAGGTATAAAACCAAAATCCGATGTCACCGAAGTCGCCTGATTCCTCTGCAAGGGTCCGGCAGTCCGCTGCGAGGGTCTGGCATGATGTTTTTCACCAGCTGCTGCAGTGGTAGTTCTCTACGTTCGGTTGTGAGGGGTCCGGCATTCTCTTGCCGCTGGTCGAGTGCGCAAGCTTGGCACGAAGAGATGACAAGCTGCCGCCAGTGAAATGTTCATGTGAAGCGTTCGTACCCACTGGAGCTGTTCTGAGAGCAACCGAAAAACCTGCAAGAACAAAAGTGTCAAGGCTTCGTGAAAAAGGAATGGGAGTGGTGTTCACATTGAATTCAGATCTGTTGAAGATTTGTTTTCCTGCGTTTGTTCGCAACACTTAGTATATGTATCGCTTGTATGTGAAGTGCTTTCAGCCGGAACTGGAGTAGCGCATGTTGACCCGTCGTTTCAAGGTTCATCTCTACTGGCAAGTCATTCTTTCAGAAGTGATGGATGGCGCCTTACTACTTATAGTAACTTATAGTTGTTATATATAATTATATATATATCGTTATATGTTGCTTTTCTTTGCTTCAGACTGGTGCAGTTGGCAGTGTTGGCATAGACGTGTGCACCATGGTCACAGCGTCGCATAGTCTGGCACTTGCAACATAACATAGAGGCCCAGTGCTTAAGGAATGCATGTTTACCGCTTTTTGTTTCTTAGGGGTGCTGAGGCATGTGTTTTGTTATTGTTTATGGAGGTGTTGGTTGGCGCACGAACACGTACGGAATTAGCACATATATGATATGTTCAGAATTTATGCTCTTGTTGTCCTCCACCTGGGGGTTCTTGGCTATTCATTGTTTCCTTTCGGGGGAAGTTTCTTCACCAACTTTGCTTATTATAATATTCTTTAATAGTCCCGTAGAAGACGTCGGTGGCCTAGTGTTTTCCAAGAGACGGGGTCAGGCATGTATTGTCAGGCTTGTCATGTACAGAGCAGCAAGACTGTATATGTTTGCACATGATGTCTCCTGATCGAGGAGCAGCTTAAAGCCTTCATCTCAGTCAAGCAGCAACTCGACAGCCTCATTGAAGACCATGTTCGATTGCAGGAGCGGATGGAGGCGTGGAAGATGGACAAACGACGAGATGACAACGCATAGTGGCATAGTACACGCCTTTCCTACTAGAGCTGGTTGATAATTCAAGTTGTCCATGTTTGTTTTGCTCGCGGTTTGAAGGTGTTTTTATCGTGAAAGCGCCAACAACCAGGCCGCAACGGCTTGCGCACCGGGGCATCAAGAAGAAGACTCTATGGTGGCAACGTCGTGGCATGTTTGCCTGAATTATCTAGATACAGTTGGTTTGTTCCAAGAGTGCAGGACCAGATGCCATTTTCAGATGTTTGACAGAGTGTTCCATCGGCTCTGTCCATCCGTCCGACCTGGGCGTCGGCTCGGTCCAGGTCGAAGATTCACGTCGGCCACGGTGGGGGAGTCCGTCCGACCTGGGCGATTCACAGGCTGTTTGCAGGGATGGGTTTGGACCAAATTCAATGATTATGGTCGATGGACACATGGAACGTGTATGAACATGTGGGGGTTTGTTCTGAACACGTTGCATGAGGCAGTCATACAAGAGGATACGCAATGCAGATTGGTCATTACTTTTTGTGGGAGGCGCAAGAATGTGCAAGGGCAAGCGCAATCCCGACGTATATTAATATATTATACAATTTGTTCAAGGAGGCGGCCTCTATCCTATCACGCCTTTCTAATCTCTTTCCCAATCACTCTCAACCGTTTTACAAGGAGCCATTGTCCAGACCTTCTTCAACTCGTTCTCGTCCGCAGCTCTAACTTCCACCCCCTATCTTCTCCACACAATTCTCCTTCACTGCCATGGATGAGAAGAATAGTAATATTAGCAAAAGCCCAAAGGCATCTACAATCTACAAGTACACAAACATGAAAAGGGAGGGCAACACCTTGGAGCACAACCAATCTACAGCATTTGATTCAGAAATTCAACTCACTCCCTTTCACACGCTGCACACTTAATTTGCCTCACGCGGTTGCGAGTATACAAGGACAGTGATAGGCACAGAGAAACACAAGTCATGAGCAGGAGATTGGCTTTGCAGGCATGGAGGCTACAAGGACTTCATGGAATCCATCATTCCAGATGTTCACTTTTTGGTTTGTCACCACAGTGCAGCATTTGTGGGCCAGAGGGTACCGCACCATTTCAAGCAAAAGGAATGAGCTATCCCAACCGCCAACAAACTTAGCACCTCTCTTGACCCACAGATCCTTTGTTGCAGCGCTGCAGGTGCTGCCAGGAGAAGTTGGCCCCGAAAATCCTCAGGCCTGAAACTCGAACCTGTGAGTCGTTTGTGAAGTGTTCCAAAACCAGCCTCTTTGACATCCTATCTTGGAGGAGAGAGCAGACTAGCAGGTTCTTTTTTCTTGTCCTTCCTATTGCCTTTGAATTGACCTTTGTTGCTCTTTTGCTTTCTTTGCCTTTCCGCCCTTTGCTGTTTCTGCCGTTCTGCTTCTGTTTTGTTACTTTTTGGTACGTTGCTTCGTTTTTCCTGCGGTTTTCCCTTGTCCTGTTCGTTTCCTTGTTCTGCTTTTTGGCTTGATAGTGTAGAAACAGTCAACGCAGTGTTTTTTTTCACCAACCACGCCACAGGTGCATGAAGGCGCAAGAGCGAACCCAAGAGCCTTTCAACATAACACCCTGCAACTAAGGTTTGGAAATGTTTTCGAACGACCCCCATGTGAATTGGTGTTTAGGAAAACCTTGGAACAACCCCCATGCGCCCGAACCGCTATGGCGCTGCAGTCTTGGCGATGTGGCCCAAGACCGAAAACATCCAAGAACACCGAGGGTCTTCGGGTCGAAACTCTTAAAGTCTCAGTGTGGAGTCACTCTTCAATGAAGCACAACTGGACTGAATAATTACATTCCTCTGAAACAAACCCGACTTCTTGCCACGGTAAACACACCTTTTTGGCACGAAAGCAACCAACGTGTTAGACTGAGCCAAACAGGTTTGTTTGTGTATATCAGCCCGCTCGCTGCCTGCCACTTTTCCTTCCCGCTGCCACAGGGCTTGGGGTATGTCTGAAGGGTGCATTAGCCATGCGACTGTTTTCCATCTTGAGATACATGATTCCACACAGATAACTTCAACGGCCTGTTCACAATTCATCATGAAGGTCATTTCTACCTGAGAGTGAATTTGCTAGCGCTGCATCGAGGCGCAAGAGCTGGCATCTAGGCCGGAGCCGGCAGCATCCAATTCGCCACTCAACTCCGAGGCCGGTGACATGTTCCTGGATCTGGTGTCAGGTGTCCGTTTTCTCGTCCTCCACCTCGTCCCCCGTCATCTCAGGAACCTGCAAGAGGGCGAAGGTTCCGGCCTACACAGAACTGCCCAGGTGGTTTCGGGAGACGACTCGCTTTGGTGACCAACTAAGATCCTCAAAGGTGGTGGGTGTTTCTCTTCAGTCCGCGCTTGGGCCAATGAGTTTGGTCACCGATCTGGCGTTCTTTCGCATATGTCATTTTGGCTCATAGTTTTTGTTGAGCATCTGGAGCAAAGTAATTGATTTGTAAACATAATATCTTCTGTACACCCAATGAAAATATTGACTTTAGGTTGTTTGCACTTAAAGTGTCTTGAGGGATTACATGGGGATTATGGCTTAAAAGCAATTGCATTGTTCTCAAGGACACGCAGTGAGTTAAGTTTTCCCTCACAGATCAAGATGGGGATGCCATTTTGTCCTCCACATTTTGCATATCAGGATAGATAGGAGGATGTGGATAGCTACCCACCTGGCATATCCTGTTGGGTACCCATCTGCCCTGTTTGTCCACTTGTTACCTGACCCAACAACGGTCGATTCAAACCCGTTTGCCAGGTCCACCAGTGAGGGCTGCTCGATCGCAGACGCCTTCGAGCCCCACCCCTCGGAGTCGCTGGGCGCATGGGATCGGAGCGATCGTGCCGCGGAGCGGAGCGATCGTGGCGTGAACGGCCAGGGGGTTCGGGAGGGGGAGAGAAGGTAGGCATATACCTAGATCTTCCAACTCTGCAACATTTATGTGCTTTTTCATCCAAACCAGCCCAGTACGGCAGAAGTTGGTCACAGTTGGAAGATCTAGAGGTAACGACCTTTGTGCAAAGGAATCCCCGGTTTCACGAGGTTCAACGGTTTGAAACGGACCAAGTCTGAAAAGAACCCACTGCTCGTCATTGGAGTGTGCCCCACGCCAAAATGGTCCTCCCTTGCAGAACAACTGAGCTGAGTGTTTTACAGGGTCAAGGGTTTATGCAAGATGTAACATTCAAAAGGCTGGCGTAGGCAACCTGCTTGGGGAGGTAGGCCGTTGTAGGCATTGTCTAATGTTTGTCTAATGGCGTTTGCCGTAGGCGACCGAAATCGACCGAAATAGCATGCCTTGGGCCTTGAAGTCACCCAGCTTATGTTTCTGATTCAAATTAGAACTGACAGACTGACAGTAGTTTTTTTGTTCCAGTTTCTTGTAGCAGATGTGTTTCATCTCATAGTCTGGGACATGAACCAGGGGCAGTTTGCAAGGGCACTTAGAATGACCACCAGAGAAAAACGCAAGACATTGCAATGCAACCACAATGCCAAGACTACCAGGGAGGTTAGAAAGGCCACTGTTTCTGTGTAAGAGTGAGAACTCCCAATAATGTCCCAAACAACTCTTTTGTGTTGTTTTCCTGGGAACATTTTTCGTAGGCTCACCGTAGGTTCTCCATACAGGCACTGTAGGCGAAAATGCATTTGTGATCCTTCCCCCGTGTCCCCTTGCCTATAGTACTCTCAAGTAGTTGTTAAAACCTGCTGTTCTGAGAAGTATTCCCAATGTCGAAGACATGGGGAGACTATACGCGTCAGTGCACGTCCCGCATGGTATCGTCCCTCGCCTCCGAAGTAATGTCCAAAACTCATGATGAGCATGAAGTCGTTGCTTGCTCGTCTTCCGTTGTGAAGCACATGCATAGCGAATGAACCAACTTGCCCATCGTGGAGTGTGCTGGCATTTGCCCCGTCTGTCTGCGAACGACTTGGGCCGCTCTGTCGAGCTCATCATCTGAAAGATAAAGGGTCAGCTGGTGCGTAAACGTTTCCACTCGCAAGAACTGCATGGTACCGTAGGCAAATTGGAACAGTAATGCTCCAAGACCTCACGTTCGTAGATTAGGCGATGTGGAATAAGCCATGTCTGCCGCAGGCTTTCACTGTGGAAACGTAGCCAAACCGTAGGGTTCTAGGTAGGCACCGGATGAAAACACCACGCCTATATATATATATATTTAAAAAAACATCCCTGCTCAACTGTGGCCAACGGTTCGAACCTTTGGCATGGCATGAAAGATCCGAAGGGTGCCCACGATGCTCACGCGCTCACTGCGAGAGCGCGAAGACCACGGAATTGATCCCAGGCGAGTTCAGAGTGCGATTGGAGCAATGTGGCGATCGAAGGTGGGGCTAGGGAGGATCATGAGTTTGCTGACCCAATCCAAAGTCCCACAGCTTGCCAGATTCCTTCCAGGTAGGCAGTTTTAAGAGGGTTCAGTCAGTTCCTTCTGGATGGTCACATAGAGGCAAAGGATGGGATGAAGGCACATGAGGACCACTATTTTGCGGGAGTTTGTTGCTTCACTGATTCTGGTAGACGGACCCTCGAATGCGGCCCAATCCATTGTTATCGCGGTTTCGTGATGCATATCGATCCATAAAGCCCCAACAGTCCGTGGTGCAAGATGAACATAAAGAGAAGTGTCCAGCCTTGCCACTTTGCCAGAGAGAATATGTTTGCTTTGAGCTTTCGACCCATCCGCTCATGTACACATTAAAACAGCTGGGTAGGATAATGGAGAACTGGTAGTATACTAGAGTTCGCTTTCCCTTTCCAGGTTGGGCATGAAGCTGGACAACGGTGGGCACGTAGTGATCATCGACCGCCGCTGGGCCAAGAACACGAGGCTCGAGACATGTCGGGCAGAGGCCGTGTTATGACTCCAGTCACTCCAGCCGCCAAACAGGACAGCCTGACAGGACGACGGAGAAAGGACACCTCAAAGCTTCAGTGCACAGCTCTTTAGTGTCTAAAAATCCGTGTGATTCTGGGGAACCAGCACTTTGACACTGCTCATGCAGACAGTTTGCTTTCCCTAAGGATCCAGTCGTGCCGAACCTCAGAAGGTACGACTGGACCCTCCTGGCACCTACATAGCAGTGTCTCCAATCACCTTCTGAGAAGGCACTTAGATCCCTAGGGTTTACTTGATCCTTGGAGGTTTTGCAGATCCCCGGCCACATCCCGATCCCTAGGTCAAGCATCGCGTCGCTAAGGCATTGATGAGGGCTTGGTCAAGGAGCTGCCGGCCTCCAGCAGTTTCGCGCCCCCCCCTGCGCCTTTGCGCCCCAAAAAGCGCTGCGCCGTTGCGCAAGCTTTTTGAACTGGGCCCTCCTTGGTCATTCCCATTGCACAGGCCTTTGATGTGTTTCAGGCTGCGTCGTTGGGGAGTTCCCTTGGTTCAGGCTATTCAATCGACGGTACGAATCCTTGGTACATTGAAGTACTAACCGTCATCATCCATTTATCCATTTGATCGTTAGGTGGAAGAGACATATGTCAAACCATGTCAAACCCAAAGATTTGGCGTTCAACAGACCAACCCATGTCCACATACTTAGATATGGGCCCGACCTATTGGAAGGGGAGGCCTGTACAATGGAATATGCCTTGCTTGCACACATGCATGGAGGTAGCCTTCGCCATAAAGTTTAAAGCTGCTGCAGCACGCCAGAATCCCAAGTTTCCAAAAAGGCTGTGCCAGCTGAAGAAAGGAACAACGCAGATGTAGCATGCCCTTTGCAGGCCAGCCCAGAGTAAAACATAGAGGGTCCGTCGTCACCACAACCTTCATTCGCGAAGAATGTGCGTCTTCCCCGCCACCGGCACCGTCTCGTGAGTCAAATTCGGAGTGTTCGTTCCGGAAAGAGTGGCCGACCGAGCGACCAGAGGAGTTCGTGTATCGCAGACCGTGTATCGCGAGGGTGAACTGCGCAGAAAAAGAGCAATTTAGAGCTGGAAGGAGCCACTCCAACGTGGCATACCTTTTTGTGAGCCACCCCAGGGTACAATTTAGAGGAGGAAGAAACCACGGTAAGATTTAGGTGAAGATACCATGTTTTAATTGCAAAACTTAGAGAAAACTTTATTACCCTTTGTTTGCTCCGAGCCGCAAGGAACTCAAGATCAGGCCGCTTCCCCACATCGTGTGTGGTGTGCGCACAAGTGAGTTGACCTTGGCGTGCGCAAGTGCGATTTGGGACGCTCGAAGAGAGAGCCACACAGAGAGGGCACTTACACAGAGATGTGTGTATGTGTGTATGATTGTGTATGTGTGTGTGCGACTCGCTTTTGTGCCGTGAGGAGTGGAACAACGCTGCAGAAAGATCGCATAGAGTGCCAGTGCAGCGACACGACCTGATCGTTGAGGCCTGTGGCTCAGAAAGATTCAACCTGGTCAGATTCGGGTTAGTTTGGGGATTTGACAGCCTCAGCATGTGGCCTCCAAAGGGGACACGAGTCATGCAAAGCAGGCTGAGACTGCCCAGTAAGGAATGCTCAAATACGTACCAGATATCAACTACTCCCATGTTAGGCGAGCGTTTGTGCCAAGGATTTTGTGGGTTCCTGAGTGGCATTTTCGTAAATTATTTCAAGGCTCATGTAGGAAACGGTAAGGTGTATCAGATTGGTTTTGTATAGTTTGTATCGGCTACCTTCTGATGGAGCTACTTTGGCAACAGCAAGGAACTCGTTGAACCACTTGCTGTGTATGTGTTTGTGTTCCTTTCTCTTACCAATAATGATGCAGTAATTGTTGCCACGATTTTGTCCGACCAAAGTGTTGGCTCCACCACACAGATTTTTGGAAAGAAAACACATGAAAATACTGGGCGGGTTGATCAAGTGGACAAGATACTTTCAACGGATGCCCTTGGCGAGGTCAACCGGGTTCGAGGAGATGCGTGTGACATGATCATGGAGTGCGAGAAGGATCAGGCGCAGTCGATGTTCGGTCAGGTTGCCTGATTCTTAGACAGGGACTTGACATGGAAGATTGCAGTCTTTTCAGACCTATCCTGTATTCACACACCAGTGATTAGATGTAATTGGCTCATAAGGAGTGTCCCACCGTCTGAGAGGCCTACTAACTTCCAAGTACTTCAAAAAGGGCTTTGCGGGTCGTGGCTGCCGCCAGTCGACCGATCCATTCGGGGCGCAAGCGCATTGGTTCTGGGTTACTTGCATTGGTTCGTAGTGATGGCCTTCTAAGGCGCCTTCTTACACATTGCCAGGCTGGCGTTATTTCTTTGTGACTTTCCTGCACGGGGTCCACAGGAAAACCAGGAGTTTCGAGAATGGAATGCATCCTTTTTTGGAGGTCCACTCCATGAGTAGCTTCCACTGGTAAGAATCAACACTTCAGGCACTCCCTCGATCGATTTTGAGCGGTTGTTTTGTTTTGCTTGCCACCCCACACAGGGATGACACGAAACACCTCAGTTGACTCTTATCTCAGTTTTGGGTCATTTGGTATTATTGCCCATCATCACCGGGCTTTGTCCAAAGACTTTACCGAACTGCTACAGGTTGTTTTGCACTGCACAGCCAGGTCCTGCAAATGAAGATTCTGAAAGTCCCTTGCCCTTGAGGGGAAGATCAAATCTGGCTGATTAATATCAAGTGCCGATGCCGGTGGTTCTTGCTGTTTAAACACATCCAGAGACTAAATCACAACACCGATCAAAACAGCTTGGAAACGGAAAGCTCGTTGTTGCCACTACAACGAAGGCTGCGTAATAAAGGCACTAAATGTTGCTTAAACGTACTGTTTCCCAAAACGGCATTATGTTTTTTTTTCATGAACGCGTCTCCAATTACGGTAGTTCTCTTGTTGCCGTGTCAATCACAAATGACCCATGACATGGGAAATTTGAATAGATTTGAGTTTGATTCCAAACCACTATATGAGGTCCAAACCACCCCATGAACCAAGATCCATTTGAGCAGCGTCAAGAACTCTCAATAAAGGAATTTGGATGAGATTCATGTGGGTAGTGGCCCGCAGAGAGGTAATAACCCAGGGCGCGAAAGCCTTGAGAAGGCTTCGCAAAAGTGACATTTGGAGTTGCTGTTGAACGTCGTTGCGAATGCATTCCCTATATATATGTTTCTTTCTGCCAACCAATCGCACATTGAAGAACGAGGGTTCCGCACGAAAGTGGCGAGAAAGTTAAACACCTTGGCAAGGTCGTCAAAACACAGGGGCCTAGCGGCGGGAAAGCCTTCGCCTACTTGGACTGATTCGAACCCCACCGCGACCTGGTTTTCGACATGATTCCAAGCTTGATTCTTGATTCATCCCTTTTTGCCTGCATCCAGCGGTTTGTGCCGAGGTGGATGGAGCAGCAGCTTGGCGCAAACAGGATAACAGACGCTCTTGTTGTGATGAGGTGCCGCACGAAGCAGGGTGTCTCTAAGCATGCAGCATTGCTACTTTGCTCATTTTAACAAATCCAGTCCAAGAAAAGTGTCAGCAAATGGCGAATTTGGACAG
Source organism: Durusdinium trenchii (assembly GCA_963970005.1). NCBI lineage: Eukaryota > Dinophyceae > Suessiales > Symbiodiniaceae > Durusdinium > Durusdinium trenchii. The sequence goes on along the minus strand of CAXAMN010028472.1, from coordinate 257,622 downwards.
TTTAGATTTGACTTGGACTCCTGAATCCACGAATGGCAAGCCATTCTTCCATGATTCCCAACCCTTGTCCATTGTTTTCACCTGCAATAATAGACAAACAACCAAACAGCTCCAACAGGTTTGCATTTCACACCTATTCTCCATCCCCAAGGACCCGTGGAGCAACCGGATCTACGCCCTGGCACGCGTGAGCTGCGACGGGGGGGTGCTTACACCGGGCGCCGAGCAATCTGTTGAATGATTGGGACCTTGCGCTCCAGGCCATTGGCTCATCCGAGGGAGCCCTGTCTTCTGTTATCAAGTATATGTGTTTTTTCATATGTTTTCTAATGTTTTCTATGTATTCTTTGAACATGTCTTGTATGTTTTCTGTGTCTTGTCATTTGTTTGCAGACCTGCTCAAAACCCACTCCTGTTGACTGGGGCATGGGTACGTGAAATGACCCACAGCGAGAAGCCATGGGAAATGTTGCCACCCAAGTGCATTTTCACAAAGTTAATGCCACCATTAATTGTGGAAAGTTGAAATCACTCGTGATCCAGTCATTTCCAGTTGTGACCGTGAAGGTTACTATGCAAGTTTTGGGAGTCTATGAGTTGAAGCTCTAGATATCCAGAAGGTCTCCAATGTGGCCATTGTCAACCTTCGTTGTGGATGGATTCCCAACCATGGTTCACGGATCAACCGATCCTATGCCTGCATTGGCTCAAGGCCGAGCCATTCGTCGTTCGAACGCATGACATGAGTCAGCGAGAAAAGGTGCGATGTGTGTTTGGGTTCGGGTCATGTCCCATGTTCCCTTTCATGCTTCATGTTAGGTTCCCCACATGTTCCAATCTGGTTCAGAAATTCCGCATGGTAGCGGAGCACATGGTGCTCATAATTAATTCGATCCAGAACCTTTTGGGGAACCATAGCACTCACATCCGAACACGAGCTCGAGCCATGGGAGACGAATCTGTGAACGATGGAGGTGACCTTAGAGATCGTTCACCTCGAGGCCGAAGACGGCTTCGTTCTTTGCCTGCAGTGGTAGAAGCTCCTCATCCTAGTACATTACCACCAGCTGTTTCGTCTCGATTGGAAAGCCAGTTGAACAGTATGACACAGTCATTGGTTGGTATGAATAGCCAAATTGTGACACTTGCTGGAATGGTTCAACAGCAACAAGAAGTTATGAAACAAGCGCAAACAGCGTTCCAGACTCAGCAGGTTCAATTGGATTCTTTGCGTGCTCAAGCCACACAGCTGCCGATTACACCTCGAAAGCCTCGTGACAGTCCATTCAATTTGGACAGCAAACCAATGCCTTCGAAGCCGACGCCTAACGGAGGTTTGTCTTCGCCATTCGAAGCCGCTGCACAGACCACCTCAAGTCAGCAAGCCGCATCCATTGGTGTTGCAAAGTTGGTTTTGCCCGATGGGACTTCCATACCATTAGGCTCATCAGGTGCCGCTCCAGCTGGTACTCAAGTGCCAAGTTCGTCTTCTGGAAGCGGATCGCAGAGTTTTCAGCTTGACGCACTGCAAAGGTCGGACAAGTGGTTGCCATCGATGCCAACGATCAACACATCTTCATGGAAGACCAGGACAGATGAGATTCTGGGGTATGAGAATTTCCTGGAGTCACTGACATCGTGGCTGGGCTTGGTGTCGGAAAAGTTCAGTCAAGAAGTCAGATTTGCAGCCACCTCGAAAACGACGATTGAACCCCACATGCTGACAGAAGAACAGAAATCAAGGGGCCTTCGCCTTTTGAATATCCTTCGCCAGGTCTTTCGAGACGTGCCCAAGGCTCGCATCATTTTGATGGCCTACAGCGAGTCCTATGGCGAGAAGAACGGGTTTGAGGCCTTGAGATTGGTCACGATTGAGTACATGGTCAGGTCAAGGCAAGAGATCATGCACTTTAGAAACAACCTGTTATCAAGGGTATTCAAGTCCGGCAGTGTTACAGAGTTGGTCAAACAGATGGAGTTTGAGGAGTCCAGGTATGAGAAATTGTTGAACATGCTTCCAAGTGGTATATCCAAAAGTGGCCTTGAAATCCAGGACACAGACCTCAGCATGTTGTTCCTTCGCTCACTTCCTCAGCAGGTGCGTGAGTTTGTGACCATCCATGGTGCATCTGATGCCTACATCGATTTGAAACAGTCAGCACTTCGTCATGAGAGCAGTCAGAGACTCTGGATGGAAATAGGAGGCAGCACAGCATCTCAGTACCTGAATCAAGGTGTCTTCGACAAGAAAGGCAAAGGTAAAGGAAAAGGCAAAGAAAAGGGTAAGCATCGCTCAGATTCGACCTCTCCAAACAAGGCTGATGATCGCAGCGAGAAGGAGAAGCAATCAACCTGCTTTCGTTGTGGGAGAAAAGGGCACTTTCAATCCAACTGCCGAGCAAAGACTGACAAAGAAGGTAAGGCTTTGGCAGCAGCTTCTGATTCCAAAGGATCTCATCAGGATCTAAAAGGCTCAAAGAAAGGTGGAAAGGGGAAAGGAAAAGATGGGCCGTCCAAGAAGGGCAAAGGAAAGGGCAAAGGCAAGATTGCCGAGTTCATCTCAGAGGCCGAGGGACAGCCAGAGAGCGAAATGTCGCCTGCTGCGAAAGCTGCCGCAACCCCGCCTTTGAATGTGCCGCTCACGCCTTTTGTCGCTTCCAGCACCATGCCATCGTCATGTTACCGAACCATGTTGGATTTTGAGCGTGAAACCAGCCTCAATTGTGACCAGAGCAGTGATTGGTTTGAGGACTGGGATCTTGAAAACTCAAAGAAGTATGCGAGTGAACAAACTCGTAACTATTTGGATCCAGGTAACCTAGTTTCCCTTCCACTTGCAAGTTTTTGTGATGTTCATCAAGATCAAAGCCAAGAGGCTATATGTTTAAATGATATTAATCTTGATCGACAAGTTTTGATGCCTTTGTTTATGCCAGTTAGTTGTCCATCAGACACAAAGACAAGTGACAACCTATGGTGGTTGATCGACTCAGGAGCCAGTGCCTCTGTTGTGAGCAGCCGTTTCATTTCTGACTATAGGGTTATCAAAGAAAGGACTTTGGAACCTCTCAGCGACGGATTCTCGTCGGCTAGTGGTGAAACAATCCATCCCAGCAAGTTGGTTTGTATCGCAACATCGTTCCATATGATTTCGCTTGTGGATCCCAAGGTTTCATGTTGGAAGGTGTGCAGAATTTTAGCATTTGTGGCCGATGTTCCCAACAATGTTCTCAGTGTTGGCAGTTTGTTGACTAGGGGATGGAAGCTTTCAAACAATGGTTCTGAAATGGTAGTCTCTTTTGATGACTTCCGATTGGATGTTGTGACATGGATGAATGTCCCTTGGATCCTCCATTACAAAGATGGAGATCGAGAAGATTCACATCATCAAGCCAGTGGAAGCTCGACGGCTTACGATTTGCCGAAGACATCTTGGAGCAATCGACCATCCGCTGGAAAACACGTTTCGTTTGCCGAAACCGCATCTGATTCGAAAGCCAAGAAGCATCCTCTTTTGATGGCCAGCAAGAGAAAGGCAGAGGTTGATTTAGGTGATAGTGAAGCCGCTGATCCCTCAAGGTCAGAAGAAGCGGAAGTTGTTTTCATGCCGCGTCATCAGCCGATCTCATCTCAAGCAGCCGAACCCGCGGCTGTGGAACCGAACCGTTTTGTCCGTGTCTCAGAAGCTGCCGAGCAGCACACTGGTTCCAGCAGTTCGGTCGGTCCATCCCAAAATGAGCCCAATCCATTTCGGAGCAGTCAGGAGTTGGTCCCATCCCCAAATCCAGAGTCCCAGGAACCATCTCGCGCAGTCCCATCAGGTCTGCCCAATGCCGATCCGTCAAGTTCTCAGCCGAAAGCTGTAGAAGCCGTGATTGCCGAAGCTGAAACAGAGCATCCATCAGTCTTGAAAAAGAAGAATCGGGACAAGCTGTCCTTGGATGAACACCGCCGCCAAGGCCATTTTCCATTTCATCCAGATTGCCTCGCATGTGTGTCAGCCAAGTCGACGCACCAGCATCGTCGTCGGGGTAATAAGAACTCTAGTGAGATCTGTGCCGATTTCTTTTTCTTGAGGAATGTCCCACCAAATTCAAAAGAGCAATGGAAATTTTTGATCATGGTCGATGTTCATACGGGTATGAAAGCATGTGTTCCAGTTTTGCCCAATGTCATCAACACTCGAACATGGATCAAGAGTTGGATGAATGAATTTGGTTTCTCAGGTGGTGAGTCCCGGTATGCCCTGGAAGTGCTTACCGATGCCGAAGCGAGTGTCGCATCCTTGTTTAAGGGAGTTGATCTTGGACGTGACATTGTGTTCTTCAAAGCCTCACCACAAAGCCACCAGACAGTGGGACACGCCGAGGGAGCTATTCGTATCCTCAAGGATAGCTTTGCCGCACTCCGTCAAGATCTAAGGTCGTTTGGGGTCGATCTCAAGCTCGATAGTAGATCATGTCTGAACACCGTGTTGGCATACATTTGTATGTGCTACAACTTGCATTCGAGCTTCAAAGACACTAAGAGATCCCCAAAGACAATTTTGATCGGTCGTGACGTCGAAATGCAAACCAGTCTTTTCGGATCGTTGGTTCTTGCAGAAATCCCTCATAGCTTGGTAAACAAAGCAGTTTCCAGGTTTGAGAAATCATGTTATTTGAGGCCAGAGTTTGCTTCATTGGGACATCTCTGTGTTACTGTTCTCAACGGCGAAGAATGCATTTTCATCTCAAAGTCCATCAAGTTCCTCACACCTTTAAGTTGGGATTGTAGCTTGGCTCCTTCATTTCTTGTTGAGATTTCACTACCACCAAAGCCGTCAAGGGAAAATGGGGGAGAAGCGCAACCGATTGATCTTGAGTCCGATCCAATGCCACCACCGCCGGTAGCTGATCCTGTGGTGGACGTCGAAATGTTGGAAACTCAAGGTGATTCTGTGGATTTGTCAGCCTTAGCATCGTCAGCTGCACCAGACATGCCCGAGCAAGCCGTGTCAGACCCAATGCAAGTCGGTTCAATTTTAGGTTCGTTGATCACCGCTTTCGATCCTGCCTCCGAAGAACACATGCAGGACCGCCATATTGGTTTCATGAATAGTGTGTATCAACTCAAGGATCGACCAACTTATAAAGAAGAAGTTGAACTGTGTGGTACAAAGGTCATGCTCCATTTCCCAGGGTATGTAATCAGTGATGTTGATGGAACTCACTTGAGTTGTGATCAATCTTGGGAAGGAATGAAAGTTGAAGTGGGAAGCATGTCTTTGCAAGAGGTTGGCCGTGTCCTCAAGCAGAACGAAGCAACGCAGCTTTGTAAAGAATGGGATATTGTGCCAATCACCTGTCGTTGGGTCTCCACTCAAAAAGACGCTGATAACGTTCGTATGCGTATGGTTGCTCGAGAGATCGCACGTGGACAGCTTCATGCCAAGGATTTGCAAATCTCATCTCCAACATCGTCGATCGAAAGCCTGAGACTCATGCTATCAGAAGCCGCAGTCCAAGATCTCACAATCTTGGGTCTCGACGTAAGTGCAGCATTCATGGCAAGTCCATTAGGCCGTAAACTCGGGAAGCGCATTCGTGTCATTCTCAAATTCCCTCCAAACATCACACATAAGGATGGATCCCCAGTTTTCTTGGAAGCATGGAAAGCCATCAACGGGCTTAGGTCCAGTGGCCGTGCTTGGGTCGATCACCTTTCAGCTTTGCTTCAGAGGCTCAACATTGTGCCATCATCAGTTGAGTCAACCGTGTTTGCCGGAGAGATTGATGGTAAGAACGGCAAAGCGTGGGTTCAGGTGGTTGCCTATGTCGATGACCTTTTGGTCTTCTCAGCTTCCAAGGAGCATGTCTATGCTGTGTATGATTTCTTGTCAAAGCACTTGAAGATCAAGATAACCGGGTCCATTCTTTCAAGCAAAGAAGGGGGTGGTAAGCTTCGTTTTCTTGGACGTAATATCGAGAGAAGGGCGAATGAATCTAAGATCACTTTGCACATCGATGAAAGCTATTTAGATTCTACCTTTGAAGTTTTCGGAATTGTTCGTGGAAGTGATTGCCCTCCAGATTTGAGACCAATCCTTGACAATGAAGAGAAGTGTGAGCCTCTGTCGACTGAAGCAGCATTGCGCTACAAAGCAGCTCTTGGAAAGCTTTCGTGGTTGTGTCAAAGTTTGATGTTTTTAGGCATTTACATCACTTTGCTGGCCACCGGGATGGCCAATCCCGAACATCGTCACGAATTGGCCCTCCGAGCTGTCCTCAAATGGTTGTTCAGCCAAAGAAGAATTGCTCAGCATTTTCCTAGTCCGGAGTCCACATTCGATGAGCAATCATCCAGGAATCTTGTGGTTTTCTGCGACGCATCCTGGGCACCCTTGAGATGCCTGAAGAGGCGCTCAATCACAGGAAGTGCAATTTTTTACAAAGGATCTTTGGTAAAAGGATTCTCCAGGGTCCAACAAGCCGTAGCACTTTCTAGTTGTGAATCTGAGCTGTCAGCATTGGCCGATGCATGTCAAGAGTCACTAGGAGTAAATAAGATCTCGAAGCATCTTTTCTTGGGTATCGATAATGATATGCGGGCAATCCATGAAAGTTTCTTCGGGTGCAATCAGGTGTTTCATCTTGCATCGTTCCTGTTTGCTGCCAAAGCCCAAGCTGATTCGACTGTGTCACAAAGTGTTGAACAACCCGATGCCATCATCGAAATGTATTGCGATTCTCAGGCTGCAATCCGGATACTCCAAGCCAGTGGGCTTCAGAGGCGATCAAGACACGTCGAATTGCGTGTTTATTTTTGTCAAGAGCTAGTCAAGCAAGGTAAGATTAAACTCAATTGGATCGATGCCGGAGGTCAAATTGCTGATGCATTGACCAAGACGCTAGGAGCAAAGCTCTTTCATCGATTCGTTGTTCTCATGGGGTATCTTGAAAGGAGTGAACTCTCCACTGAAGCATATGCACATGAGCTCATTCTCAGGTCTCAGATCCGTACCTCACCCGCCAAGTCCAAGTCCATGAAGTCTCAACAGGTAGCATACTCGGATTTACTGCCGAGCAGTCATTCCGGAGTCCCTGCAAACGAGTCAAAGGTAAAACCAAATGACAATTCTGCCAGTTCTGTCCCTGATATGTTGCCGGGCAGCCCATCTAGTGTGTCAGAACCTGAGGCCATCCGAAGCTTGTTGATTGACGCCAGATCCATATCGCAAGTTCGGGCACCAAGATTCGAGAACATCTTCTTGGAGATTTGCTGTGACCGCAATAGCCAATTGAGCAACATAATTTTTAAGATGTGTCCCCACAACTGGTTGATAATCAGAATCACGGAGGATAGTCCTCTTGAGGTCCATCAGCCAGAAATCATCCAGCTGCTTTCGAGGCACAAAGGTTTCAGTTTTTCCCATTGTTCACTGCCGTGCACAGGAGGTAGTAATATTCAGAATCTGAATAAGAATGAATCCTTGAAGCAGCATCGTCATGACACATTCTTCCATTTGCTCAGTTTGTGCGAGAAGATTTGTGCAAGTTCGAGTCACTTTTCTTTTGAGTTGCCTAAGAGAAATAACTATTGGAAGAGTGAACAGCTTCACAAGTCATTGAAGAACATTGGAAGAAAATTGTTTTGCGAATTCCCAAAGTTGTGTTCTTTCGATGTGCCAGTCTCCAAAGTTTTCTTGTGGGTTGGATCGCATCCCACAATTGTTCGTAAGTTCTCGAAACATGCAAAGGAATGCAGTTGTTCGTATCACCTCCCATTCAACTCAGTCGATTGGACATCTACCGGCCGCTATCCAGAGAATCTTTGCAAGGTCATTGCCAGTGGAGTGATCTCCATAAGCCGCGCCGAGCCATCAGCGTCCGGAGGTGGATACATCATGTTTGAGCCAGGGTGGAATGACATTTTGTTCAGTGTGCCGAATCTCGTCAGTCACCCAATTGATAGCTCTAACTGAATCAGTAGCCATGCCGTGGGATTGTTTTGGTGAGTACACCCAAATTGTCTTGCAGCAGAAGCCAAATATATAGTGAGATTGTTTTGGTGAGTACACCCAAATTGTCTTGCAACAGAAACCAAATATATAGATATATGAACCGATAAGTTTCCGCTCAAGCTTTAACGCAGAGCCTGATTTCTGTTCCCAGTGGATGTTGGCTGAGATCATGTTTCTCATGGTGCTATTGCAGGTGATGACGTTGTGCTGTGTTTTGACACGGCAAGATCGCAGCTCGAACAGGGCTGGACATCGTTCACCACGAACGCCAAGATCTCGTTCATCAAGCCGCCGTCGTGAGCGTAGCACTTCTCGAGATCAAAAAGATGATCAGGCCGAATCCAATATGTCTGAAGCACCATCCGCATCTTCATCAAGAGGTCGCCGCCGGAATCTTCCTCTATTGAGTTTGGAAGATGAGCCCCAGATCCATGAACGCCATTCGACAGCTGCCATGCCTAATGTGTCGAAGACAATGCCCGATGAGCTGCAGTCAAGGTACAATATGTACAAGGGAAGAAAGCTCTTGAGCGTCGAGTCTACCGGAAAGGTTCACCTTCCAAGCTGTGGTTCGTTGAGGCGTAGCACCAAGACCGAGGAGGTCTACATGTGCAGTGCATGTTTTGGCCGAGATCTTTTGAGCGTCAACAAATATGGCATGAAGATGGGCATTCAGAACCATGTCTGCCATGCAGTCAATGCAATGGACCAATGTGAGTGTCCACGCTGGGGCCCGATCCTTGAACGCATTTGTTGCAAGGTTTGCATGCCTCCCTGTCAAGCTCCGTCAAAAGCATCTGGAGCCGGATCAGGATCAAATGAGCGATACTCTATGTAAATTTAGGATGGTACATGCAGACCAAATTAAGCTATCACCACGATTGCCAAAGCTTGGATAAATGATGAAAGAGTTCAATGCAACTTCATGACCAAGCCTTCAAAATCGTAAGTTCTAGACGTTGACATAAAGTATATGCTGTAAAATTCCATGACCGAATAAAGCAACGGCATTTGTGGTCAGCGTCCGTTCCTTTTTTGTTAGACAGTTGATGGCCAATTCCAACTGCTTTCGTTCGTCTGCTTTGCTTCAATAGTCTAAAGTATGATGTAATGTTCTCAAGATTGTCCGTGCCAGGTGATGAAACGCCATCACTGTTCGGGCCAGAAGCCAAAGTGGTCAAGTGAACGCCTTCTTCGGTTGAGCTTTCAGCTTGATTTGTCAGTGAAATATTCTCAGAGCTTTTCTTAGGTGTGACCATTCTGAGCGTGCCTGAGCTCCGGTCACGACTTTGATAAAGATTTTTAATGAATCTCAGATAAGATTGAACTTTCGAATAATCTCCTGTATGTGCAGTTATTTTTGGCGCCAAGCATTTTGTTCGCAACTGTTCCTCAAATGACGGTCACAAAAGGGGGTGTGGAAAGTTGAAATCACTCGTGATCCAGTCATTTCCAGTTGTGACCGTGAAGGTTACTATGCAAGTTTTGGGAGTCTATGAGTTGAAGCTCTAGATATCCAGAAGGTCTCCAATGTGGCCATTGTCAACCTTCGTTGTGGATGGATTCCCAACCATGGTTCACGGATCAACCGATCCTATGCCTGCATTGGCTCAAGACCGAGCCATTCGTCGTTCGAACGCATGACATGAGTCAGCGAGAAAAGGTGCGATGTGTGTTTGGGTTCGGGTCATGTCCCATGTTCCCTTTCATGCTTCATGTTAGGTTCCCCACATGTTCCAATCTGGTTCAGAAATTCCGCATTAATCGATTGTGGACGAACAGGCATTTTCCTGGCTGGACGCCTGCGCTCCCTGAATAGATAGACCAAAAGACCGAATGTCTCGTTGTGAAAGGGCTGGTCTATTGACGCAGTTTATATATACAACTTTATTCACCCAGACCAGTGCTATACCCGTTCTTTCGATCTTTAGCCTATATTAGAACATATTTCGAGGCCCATTCGATGCTTTGGACCGTTTGGCGAACTGCAAGAAGTCGAATCTTTTGCGCAATCGCTCCTTCGTGGAAGAGGCCGTCGAGCGAACACGGTCGCCTTGGCTCTTGAGGCGACGGGAAGTTGCCAAAGACGTGAAGTCAGAAAACCATTGGAAGGCGTTGCTATGTGGGAAGGTTTTGTTGACCTCAAGATGAAGTAGTTATCCAAGCAATCTCCCATATATACCAAGTAGCAAGTTACCTACAGCCGAGGAGGTAGCAACCAATCGTTTACATAATCTTGCCAGAATCTTGCCTGTTCTTCTCAGAGTCCAACAGCATGTGCCCTGTTCTTCCCCACATCTTTTCTTACTCTTACGGTACTCCTCCTCCTCCTCGTCCTATCTGGCAACTCAACTCAACTCAACTCACTCACTCACTAGATTATTCTTCCTTCTGCCTTTGCCTACACTTGTTATAGACGCAAGCTTCCCGTGGGGGATACTCGGTCTTTTGTGTTCCCCATGTGTTCGTTGCTTGCAAGATTCAACTTCATGCTTGGAAGAACCTTATACAAAACGTTCACAAGTCTAACCTGACAGGCTTCCCCAATTGAAGCACTTCAGTGAGGATCAAGAGTTGCGCAATCGCTGTGAAAGAGCGGCTGGGACTGGGCTGGTCTTCACGTGGTACCAGAGTGCCACATGCTTCATGAGGATGAGGGAGTATTTCAAGGCGACTGGAGCTTCAGTCCCCGGCGGTGCAGCATATGAGGCAGTCATGGAAGAGTTGAATCGTCGACCGGGAGGCGGGCTGAGGAGGCAACAAGATCACACGCAGTGTTTACGTGTTGACTCCCCTGCCAACTAACATGGAACCTGAGAATTCATCGGTAGACGGCCATTTTCCTCCACGACCCAGTGGTTTTGGGGGTTCATGTTAGTTTGCAGGGGCATACATAATACATCATAATACATACATGTGGAGAAAACGGGAAGAGCGCGTGGGAAGGTCCTAGGTCCTTTGCTTCCTAAATTCCTTATGAGTTGCGTCAGCTGAGTTGCAACAGGCCCCGAGCTGGGTACACCAGTGCTTGGCAAGGTTTTAGGCATTTGCTTTGAGGGAGATAAAGAAAAGACGCAAAAGACGGAGAATGCGTTGACTTACTTGTGCTCACCAAAAAGAGAACTTGGCGGAATTTGAATGGAGTTTGAACCGAGTACCGATTACCTTTGAATCTGGCCATGTGTGGTGTGGTTATGATTTGCCGCATGGCACACTGTGCGGACGCGCGGACTATATGCGTAGACAAAGTCATCGAGCACCCTGATGAGCAATGATGAGCTGCGTGCTGTTGTGGGGGTTGTTTGTTCCTGCGGTGACCTGCAGAGTTATGTGATGTTATGTGTGAGGGTCTGATTTCTAGGTGGCGGTGGATTGGTGGGCTGACACAAAAAGAAGGTCGTGGCCATGGAGTGACTGAGGCAGTACTCTTACTGAAAAAGGCCTAACCTCAGAGACCCTTGTGGGTCTACTTCTCGGCCATCCAAGAGACGATGAAGGGCACAGGTATTTCTCCAATATGTTTGGCTTCGCAAAGGAAGGTGAGCCCCAGCTAAAGCGACCGTGCACACCATGAGTGCGTATGTTTACCGCTGTTTACCCGCGTAGAGTTACTGGAAAAGAACACGAGGTCACAGAGGTTTTATGACTTCCACCAGGTCCACCAGCCTGCGACCGGTCTTCCATGGAAGCCACACGCGGATGCCGCGTTGGCCAATGTGGATGCCGTGTTCCCAACCTCACGGGCTGCGGTGGCTGGACCGGACCACGGCTTCACTGCGAAGGGTCACGGGGCTTCGCTCCGGGGAGAGACGCGTGAACTGCCTTCGGTCGCTTGGAGCACCAGCCTCAAGCGGGGTCTGGCTCTTGGGTTCGATCAGGCCGAGGGGAAAGGAATGGAGTTCTTTTTGACCAGACATGTGGCCAATCTGGGCCAGATGGCAACGTTGAATGCAGTCTCACAGAGGCAAGGGTCCTCCGCTATCAGGTCAAGCCTCTATGACTTATGAGACTTTGGTGACTGTTGTTCTCAGCTCAAAGAGGCTTTGCGGCGGGCAGGCGAATTGGACCTGACCGCACCATCTTTTTGGAACACAACCTCTCGTGTCAACGGTTCCTAAACAGGAAATATTCGGGAGCGCAACTCTTGCTCGGCAGTGAAGGGGATTGTGGCAGGAACAGACCAATCAGCAGTGACTCAGGCAGTTGAACGACAAAATTCCCTTACGCACTGAGCCAGGTAGGGCACATGGAAGGATGGGTTGCGTCTCTTCAGTCGTTGGATGTGCAACATTATGCACTACAAAACGTAGGTCGCAAGAAGAACGCATATGTTCATAAGTATATATATATATGTATACACAGGCATACGAGTGAGTGCGTGTGTGTACATCTAAAATATATATATATATATATTATGTGTGCACAAATAAAGAAAATTAATAACTATTATATAATATGATAATATATGATAATATATGTATGCAGCATGCACATGTAGGTATACACATATGGAATATTGGTTGTTTGCGGTGATGCCCGTGATGCCCCTTTTTTTGCGGCAAAGGAGCGCTTTAGCACTCAGTGAATCTGAAGAACGCAAGCAATTCTTTAAAGTGACGGTGGTGACCAGTTCACGGGGGTTTAGATCGGCTACCTTTTGATTTGAGGTCTAGGAGAAAATTTGATAGAATGTTTGAGAAAGTGTAATGTTCTTTCTGTCGTTGATCTTCACAAGAGTTCATTCCGGTGGCCGTGGTCAAAGAAATCCACAATGGAGGAATGCTAGTTGCAACACGACAAAGTCACATGTGTATTTTAGCCGTATAGGAACCCTTTTCGGTGGACAGTTTTCAAGTACATTGCTGGGTGTTGGGGTGACTCTTTCCGTATGCCACTTTGGCGTCCCTCGAGGTGCTGCCACTGTGTGGTTCGGGGACGAGCCGGTCTTCGGCGTTTCGGCCAATGGCGGCAAATGGCAGCACCCAACAACAGAGTGTGGCCGTGACATGGTCCCTGTCCCCGGCGGGAAACGCAACGGCAAGTGGGACTGCAAAGTCGAAAGCAGGACTGGAGATCGTGAACCTGAAGTGGGGTCCCGGCATAAATGTGATTTGGTTGAGAAAAGTGGCTGGTGTTTTTGGTTTTCAGGACATGTTGACTAAAGTGAACACAGTCAAATAGGTTGTACAGAACTGGGCCGTTTGGAGTTTCAACGTTCTTCAGCTGGTCCACCTTTCTGCAAAACTGATTTGGAGGAGGGCGACGGATGGCGATGTAGACCCTGTGAATAGGGAATGCTTAATTTCATTGAGTCGTAGCTTGCCTGCTCTTGTTCTATAGAAACAATACATGTTTTTGTGTTTTTTTGTGGCGAGTTACCACCTTCACTTACAACAGACCCTACCAAGGGGCCGGATCAAAACTAGAAAGGACATGCCTTGAAAGGGGTCACCAAACAACAGTGTTGTTTTGTATTTTTTAGTCGAAAAACACACCCCTTTGGGCGACCGAAAGGTTGGTGCTGCCGGTGGCTGCGAAGAGTCCAAAAGATGCACCGCGAAGGCTACGTGATTTGCTGCACGACATCCAATATTTTTGATCGAGATGCTTGGATGAGGTTGTGTGTATCTGCAGCATGCGAAAGCTCCCTAGTCATTTGACTTTCCTGAGGTCAAGGAGAATTGAACAAAATTTGGAATGTTTAGACATGAGTGGTTTGTCCCAATTCCGAAGGTTGGCGGGTGTAGTTCAAAAACGACTTGGTTAGCCAGTCCTTACTGTACAAACCCTCATCCTGTGCTAGGGCATTGAAGATGTGTGTTTCTGTATAGGAATTGGGAGTAAGTTGTGGATCTAGGTTTGCTTGAAAAAAGACAGATTGTGGATGATGGGGTTGAAGGGCTTTAACATTCAGACTCTTTTTGCATTACTTGGGTTCTCAGCTCATTCTCAAAGTTTATGGATAGGTGAGCAAGGCCAAAAACCTCCCAAGATGAAGAAAGTTATACGACATAGGGGTTTAATCATATAGTATTTAGCCCAGCTCAGGTGAGTTTGCTTACAGTTAGTCATCGCCCAAACTTCCCCAAAGCTTCCTTGGATTCTTTGCGTCAACTACTAAGTATACTTGGTCACAATGCCACAGGCGGAGTTTAACATAGTTTAGCGCTTTTCGGCCGCTCAAACCTGCACGAAACTAAGATTGTGATTGTTTTGATGATTTTGATGTTTGACCCAACTATAATTGGTTCGTCGTATGCAGGCCGCCATGTTGATTTTCGATGCACGATGGACAAGGTTTGGAGACATCGTACTGCACAGATTTTTGGGAGCCTCCTCCGATCGAAGGACCGGTAGATGTATCAGCGGCAAGACCCATGTGCGGAGAGGAGCACAAGCGGAGAAAGTAGGCATGTCCTGAGCTCGTAAACGTGACACAAGGATACACATTTGGAGAAACAACCCGAACCCCAACGATTGCCACCGCGTAGCTAAAGCTCCCCGCTGCCACCCCAGCACAGCAGCCACTGATGTCATGGACAGCAGGTCGAATTCCACCGGCACAGATGAAGAGCTCCCTCGTGCCACGGGCAAATTGACGCACAAGCCTCGCTTCCAGTTGTCAACATCTCAAGCACCTTCTAAGTCTTGAGTCAATAAAATCAAACAAAGTAATACAAAATACCTATTCGGTTGGAGGACGTGGCTATTGGGTTGGAGGCCATTGCTATTATGTTGGAGGCCATTGCTATGAGTGAAGATTGTGTTTTTTGAGCCTCCAACGAAACCTCGAACACTCGATGCTTTAAGGCACGAATCATCGATGCAAATCACCGGAGCATACTCGGCCACGTTGAAAACAGGCGGTGTTCGCTCACAGTCGTGCGACATTACCCCACCCCCTTTATGGTTCATGTGGAAATCAATATGTCCACAACAACCTCCAATAATGTTACAAATGAGCAAGAACCTTTATGGTTCATCACTATCACCCCTGTCGTCATCATCACCATCATGATATTCTCCATCAATCATCTTCGTTACAATCCCCATCCTCATCGTGGGCCGTCAACTCCTCCTGTGCTTCGGGCTATCCTGTCATCTAGTTGTTCCTTGTCACACCGAGCTGGCACCGTGTTAACATCACGTCAAAACGGCTTTGTGCCCATTTGACCTCGGTTTTGGCAAAAACGGTTTTGTTTTCAATCAGCACTGAGGAGACGAAAAGCCCCCGATCCGAACTAAGGAGTGGGTGGGAGACGAAAAGCAAGCTGGCTCATCTGAGCTTAGCGACCTTCAGGCGAGGAGGTTTCGTCAACCGAAGACGCTTGGCCTGCCTTTTGATGTGTGTTGTATGAGGTGTTTTTGTTTGGATTGATGTTCTTTTTGTACATTTGTCTTAGTCTTTGCTCCTTGTTTTCCAATTTTCTTATTTTTTTGTTTCAGCTCTCACCTCATTTGATGTGGAAGCCTTCCGCAGCCAAGGGAAGATTTCCGCAACGGACGGCCGAAAAGGTGGGGCACAGGTCGCATCCAGCTCCTCGGTCCATGGCAACCTGCCCCGAGGTCAGATCCCCGAACAAGATACGGACAGGGAGGATCAAAAGCTTCGCGTGGGCAGAGGTGGCACCCACTCTGGTCATGCAATCTTTTGGTTTTATTATGTTTTATTTGTTTGGGTGTTATGGTTTGTTACTCCTGGCAGTTCAAGTTCCAACTAAGGATCCCCAGCGAAGAACATGGTGGAGATTTCAATCGTGAAGCACCAGTTCACGAGCGAACGAACCTGCCTCTAGGGCAAGGGTGCCGTTGGGAACGATTAGCGCTCGATGGACTGGGGTTTCCTGTCTTTGTATTTTTCATGCCATGATGTCTAAGATGAAGAATCGGGTCTTCCAATGAATTTGGAAGATAGACATGTCTGCAGAATTTGGAGGCTGTTGTTTTGCGCGAAGCGCAGAGGCCACAAAGCCACAAATTTGTACTGGAATGGGTGCGTGAGGTATATTGCGCATTGGCTTTGTAAATCCATTGGTTTCATTGGATTATATGTTGTTATATAAATGAATTGAAATCCAATGCCCATATTAATCCGCCCAGACTTTATTCAATGAATTGGAAAATAATTATGAAATAATATATTTTTGAATTAATATATAATATTTGAAAAATTAAAATAATATAATTATTGATTATACATATAATTATAGGAATAACAATAACTATCATCATCTATAACTACCCACCAAGAATAAGCTCCTAACTAACTATCGGGCGTCGGACCTTAATCCTTAGATTTATATATAAATATTTTATATAATAAAAATTCGATTTACCAAATATTATTTATAATTTTATATTATATATTTATATTGTAATAAATAATATAGAATTAATTTTATTATATTTTGATTTAATGATTTTATTTGTGTTTTATCGATTTATATTGAATTTATGTTGGGGTTGTATTGAATTTATTTCGGGTATATATTGAAATTCTATTATTGATATTATGTATAATATATATTGATGGGGATTAAAGATGATTTTTATTTTGATTTTTTTTTTTTTTTTCGAGATTTAAATGTTATAAACAAATATGATTTCTTGATAAATTAAGAAGTAATATTACAATATGATGTTATTGAATATCATATATAAAAGAATTTTTTTAACGATGTAAGTGTTTTTTAGTTTTTAGGTTTAATTTTTTGGGTCGATGGCGGAGAATGAATATTTATTTCCTTCGGACAGGAATTAATTTTCGGATTGATGATAGAATATTGATAAGATTATATATATTGTTTTTGATAGAATTTCATATATTTTGATTGAATAATATTAATATGAATATATAGATTTTTTGCTATTTTTATTAATATAATTGTATTTTAAATAATTTTATACAATTTAATATAATTATTTATGTTTTTATTAAAGACCATAATAAATATTATTACATAAAATTAAAATTAAATAAAATTATTATAAATACAAAACTAAATAATACAAAATATAAATAAATAAAAAAACGACAAATACAAAAATTAATTTAAAGATCTAAAATATATTAATAAAGATAAAACAAAAGAAACAATACTAAATCCCAAAAATAGACGAACAACAAATATAACCAAAAAAAACAAAACAATTCTCCTTTTTTTTAAACATTATATTTTTTCGCATATATATACGTCGTATATTTTTCGTAATTTCAATTTATTTAGAATTTCAATTTGATTAGATTTCTATTTCTTAGGCATATCTTGGAAATTGGACCTCTCAGATTTAACGTCGTAAATCCAATAATTATACGATATGATTATGAAATTATTGGTGATTATTTCAAAAAAATTAAACAATGAAATCATTTGTTATCTAAAATCTTTCAAATTTATTCATGGATATATATTATAAATGATTTTTGATTTAATTGATATTTGAATATATTCTATGATTATATAGAGGTGGCCAATAATTAATGCCATAAAATATAAAATATGTTTTTTTTTTTTTTTTTTCTTTTTTCATTTTTATATTATTCAATATAATATTGAAGATTTTGCAATATTATCGAAATATTAATTTGAATTTAATGCATTATTTCAATATGGATTCTTTAATTTGTTTATTTCGATCATCTATGAATATATTAGTCTATTTCATAATTATACCTAAATATTAGAATATATTCGTTGCCAAAAGCAACGAAAAGATATTTAAAGGAAAGATCATCAAATTTATAAAAATATATGAATCAATATAATAAATATAAAATTTCTAATATTCAATAATATTATATATTATATTCAATTTATCTGACTAAAATTATCTAAATATATTATTATCATGATATTTCAATCGGATATTTTTTCGATATATATTGAAATATTTTGTTTGATATTCATTTTGGTATATCTTTTGATATTCTTTCTGATATTCTTCTGATATATCTTCCCATATTATTTCTAGCATATATCTATTAAAATTATTTATTGTATTTTATTTGGCATATATTCCATATATCTTCTGACATTCTTTTTGAGATTTTTGTGGCGTTCTATCTGGCATATCTTCTCATTGGCAATTGAAGTCCGGCGGGTAAGATTGTCGTTCGGAGCTTGCGATTGAGGTTTTTAGGAAATTCTTTCTGGTATATCTTTTGATATATTTCTTGAAATATTTTCTGATATTCTGTCTGACATATTCTCCGATATTATTCTAATTTTTTGGGCGTATTTTGATGTTTTTTAAATATTGTTTTTTTTGCATATTTTCTGATATTCGATCAAAATTCGTTTTGGCAATTCTTCTATTAGTATTTTTCTGATATTCTTTTTGGCATATGTTCTGATATTTCTTCTGATAATCTTTCTGTTGTTTTATCTGGCATATCTTCCGATTCGCGATTGAGGTCCGGCGAATATCATTGCCGTCGGGGAATGGCAATGAAGATCTGGCGGGCGATATTATCGTCGGGGGCTAGCAATTGAGGTCTGGTGGGGACTCGTCACTTCCGACCCATTGAAGCCCCTGTAATTTACAGTGTTTCGTGTATGTGAGTAAGGTATAAAAAACCTGTGTTTTACAGGGTTTATTGCGCATATCGAAGTGCGACGCGGCGAAGATGGAGAAATGCGAAAACGCTGTGTTTTTCAAGGGTGGTGTCGGTAATGCGCGCCGGGCGGACACGCATAATCGACATTTCGTGGGTAGAGGCCCTCCCGATGATTGAAGTGGCCTAATATATCTTCAACATAGGCCTAAGATATCCAATATATCCCCAATATATGCCCAACATAGCCTCCAAGATGGCTCAACTTAGGACCAACATACGCCAACATGGGGCCAACATACGCCAACATAGGCCCAACCTAGGCCAACATAGGCCAACATTACATAGGCCTAACGTAGGCCAACATAGGCTCAACATGGGCCGGGCCCAACTTGGCCCAACCTGGGGCCAAGATGCGCACCAGATAGTTTAACTTGTGCCCCAGACCCCGGCTGTCTCCAACGCGGAACAATTTCCCACCTCGCCCCCGATAGCTGCACGTGCACCCGACCCAGCCCTACACAGACCGACCCTAGTGTGCCGGCGCCCGGCTGTCGTCGGGAGGTGGGCGATTGAGGTCCGGAGGGTAATACTACCGTCCGGAGGTGGCGGTTGATGTCCGGCGGTTAGTATTGCCATCAGGAATTGACGGTTGAGGTCCGGCGGGGGGCATTGCCGTTAGGGGCGGCTGAAGTCCGGCGGATAGCATTAGAAGAGAGTGGGACGCCACCATGTCCCCCAATATATGTCGATTTCAGCGTTTTTTAAACCCAAATATATAATGTTTATCTCTATATTATTGGTCTTATTCAGAAAATGCTATGTTATATGTTGACGATATAATATCATAAATATTTATGAAATATGTTTTTCAAAAAAATTAATGTTGACAATTTACCCATATATAATTATTGATATTATTTAATATCTATTTGTATTATTCTATATTTTGTTTTTTCTAAAAATTCAATAAGAATTATATTCAAAAATATTGTCAACCATTCTATCATCATATTATTTCATAATCTTTGTTATTGGCAAATTGATCATTTGATTTTAGTTGTCTGGTTTTACGTGTAGCAAAAACTATTATTCAACAAATTATGTCAATAAATATTAATTTCCAAAATATATATTATATAGCTATCATTTTATATATAATCCTCTAATAAATCCATATTTCGACAAATAATCTATATTGGCATACAAATTTTCAATATATTCACAATTCTATTCTTATAAACATACGCCATAATCAAATCCTAGAGATTGGATATCTTATATCTAATGCAAGAATCCCAAAAATTATATTATATAATCATGAAATTAATAGGAAATAGATTCGGGCTAATACTATTGATATTTTGGTACATTCGAAAGGCCAAATTTCAACGATCATTATTAACAATAATTATCTCACAGAGATTGACAAATTAGGGAAATAATACATGCTAAAATAGAAAATAACAATTCAATTGTTTATATCAATAATATTTTTAAAATCTATTTATAGATGTGCATCATGATAGATTATTTATTAATCAATATTGCGAATAGATTTTTTTTATTAATTCTAGTCTATTCTCCGATCATTTAG
Organism: Durusdinium trenchii; assembly: GCA_963970005.1. Lineage (NCBI taxonomy): Eukaryota > Dinophyceae > Suessiales > Symbiodiniaceae > Durusdinium > Durusdinium trenchii. The sequence continues at coordinate 237,468 of CAXAMN010028472.1, read as the reverse complement.
GGGTAATTCATCATCCACACCATAAATTATTTCATATATATATTTTGTTATTCCATCGTCCAATATAATAGGAAGAAATAATTAAATTATATTATGGAATCATCGATAAATCGAATTAATAATTATCTATTACATAAAAATATAGTTCTATTTTATCAATCGATAAATAAAATACAATATTTAACATGTTATTTTTCTTAAAATATATTCGATATATTAAACAAAATATTTATATAATATCAAAAGAAAAAACAATATATACAACAACTTTTCTTATTTTCTCTATTCATTAATTAAAGAAAATATATATTCCATTCAATAAATAAAATCAAAAAATACAATTTGAAGAAAAAAATATATATACACATATTATATTTAAACAATAAAAATTATTAAATATAGATTTTGCAAATATATAATATAAGATCGAATTATCACAAATATTTAATATATTTCATAAATTTTATATATTTAGTTAATTCAATATCGGTTATATATAAATATAATCATATTAATAAATTATATTCATAAATACATAATAATATAAATACAAAAATCAAAAATATATAATTCATATATATTATTAAAAAAATTATCCATTCAATGTAGACGATTTATTATATTATATATATTTAGAAATATTAGTTAAATATAGAAAATAATTTAATAGAATTAGCAAAGGTAGAAGCGGCTCTTTTCACCTCCACTGGCTTGAGTTAAGCCGCTGCGGTATTGGGCTCTTCATGTATGTTTTACATGTGCATGAGTATCCATGATCAAGTCTGATACCCTGCCTTTCAGCGGGGCGTTCTAGGCTCGCTGAACCTTTGTTCAAAATATGCAGGACTTACTGCGGGTTCAGCTCTCAAACAGGCCTACAAATTAGAATTTGCCTTCTCATGGCTCTCAGTTCTTCTTCTCCCGGCTGTTGGTTCTCATCATTTGTTTCACCTCTTGGACCTTCTTGATCTCTTTCTTCTCCATCATCAAAGCTTCTCATTGCCTGTGGCTGCATGTCAACCCTTCTTGAGTTGTTGTTTGATGAATTGCCAAGCTCGATGACATTCATGTCGTCCACGTCCACATACTCCATGGTCACGTCGTTGTCGATTGCATCAGCTTCAGGTGGTAGAAATCGAAGTAGTGCATTGTTGTCATCTTGGCTTCCAAGATTGGTCGTCTCTCCTAAGGTATGTTGTCTGATGAATTCTTGTTTTGCTGCCTCAGCTTCTTCCTCATCTGGATGTTCTGCTGCTGCTGCTGCATCAGCTCCACGTTCAATTGCTTCTCGCTTAAATCGTTGTAGTCTCTTGGCGAACAGACTGCTTCGTCTATAGCCTTCTGGTGTCTGGCAATCATCGATTGCTACCAACATCTCATTCCTCAAAATAAAAAGTCTTCCCATTATATCACCATTAAGTACTGTGCCTCGTCGATTCATAGTTGTGTCCAGGATTGAATTGATGAAGTGGCAAGTTCTCGTGATGCAATTGTCAAATGCATTTCCATTCCTTCTCCTATCAACAGTAGTTGCTCTCTGTACCAGCTGAAAACTTCTGGTCTTGAAGGAGCAATTCCCTCTAGTTCTTCGTTGTTCGTCTCTTCTGATCCATCTGCTAGGATATGTCCCAGCCTCTGTGAAGAATAAATCTGCCAATGCATGTTCTCGATGTCGACCATGTGATTCCTTCTGATTTGCTCTCTCTCTCTCTGATGCGATCTCCTTGATGTTGCCAATCATGGTTTGCTTGTTCATTGCTTGACCATGTCAGTTCTTCTGGTTCATTGTCATGATCTTGTCCTCCATGTCCTTGGCGTCCTTGTCCAAGATCAGGTGGTTTTGATAGTCGTCATTGAACTCGTCGAACTTCTCCTCCAGGATATGATTCATCTCCTTCGTGATGTGGTCGGACTTCTCCACGACGTAGTTGTTTTTCTAATTCTTCATGATGTCCAAAGAATGAAATCATTGTCCTGAAAATATGTTGTAGATCTCGTTGTTCTTCTCGATGTGGCCGGTCATCTTCTTCATCAGGATTTGTTGTTCCATGTGTTGCTTCATGATGTACTCGGCGTCGAGGTCCTCCATCTCCTTCTTCTGTGTCACTATATTCTTCTCCTTGATTTTGACCAATTTGTGTGAACATATCAAGTCTTGAACCTGTACCTGGCTGCATCAAGGTGTCTTTTGGACTTGGTTCTTCTGGTTCTGTAGGAATTGCTTCTTCTCGTTGTTGTTGCTCTTGGATCGTGGCCTCATAGGTTATCCTCCATTATTTCCTCTGAATGGTAGTGGAAAGATCTGTGCTAGGCCTCCTTTATACCTCATCAAGTTCACATTGGCCCAAATGCCTTGTAGATCCACAAATTGTTTACCTAGTTCTGCAAGTAGTCTAGGTGCTCCTGGTGGTCGTATTCCAAATCGTATTGCCTCTCCAGGCGTCATCCTCTGTCTTGCTCGTCTGGGTCTGCCTTCGGTCAAATTTGAAACAAAAGGTCCACTCTTTTAGGATATTGCGGCCGGGATAGTTCTGGATATAATTCCTCAGTGAATTATAGCCGATGTCGTTGTAGTACATTCGTCAGGTAGATGATCATGAGCGTCAATTCTAGGATCACCAGATTTCTGATCGTGATGATGTCGTTCTCCGTCATGTCACCTAACATTGCAAGGCTTGTGCATCCCTGCAAGAAACATGTGTTCCAGATAAAATCATTCTCAAGATCTTCTGAATAATCTTCTGGGTCACTTCTCTTGGGATGGTCTCGATGGTTTCAATCTCTACATCATTTTGATTGCCCATTGGAATGAGGGACAAGGAGGCCGGCATGTGGGAGACCGAGGCTCCGACCGCCTCGTTGGTGGCCCACAACCTTTTGTGCTTCTTTGCTGTGCAATTCGGCTGGACGATGTTCTTTGGCGATATCACGGCTGCTTTTCTTCAAGGAGAAAACTTGCATCCGGACCGCAAAGTTCTGGTCTCATTCCCTCGAGGTTACCCTGACTTTGTCCAGCAATTTTTGGCTTCGAAGTTGCCCGACGGTGCTCGCCCAGACATGGTCCGCTTTACCAAAGGGGGTTTTGGGTTGGCCGAATCACCACGCTTGTGGTTGAAGAAGTTGCAGAAGACGCTGACTACACTGGGCGCCAAAGAGTGGTTGTTGATACCAGGAGTATTTTCGGTCTTCGTGCAGGGCGAGATTGTGGCCATGATTGCTTGTCATGTGGATGACATCAGGCTCATCGGACACCCAGAGAAGGCCAAGCCGATTTGGGAAGCTATCAAGGCCGAGTTCACCTTCGGAGAATGGCGCCATGTGGCCGGTGAATGGGCCAAGTTCTGTGGGCGCTATGAGAGGCAGTTCCCGGATGGAACCATCGAGGCTCAGATGGATGACTACTGCGAGAAGCTCCAGTTCCCGCCTAAGAGACGACGCAACACCGTGGAGAAGGATGGCACGGAGCTCACCTTGAAAGAGCGAAAGTGGGTGGGTCATGTTTGTGGTCAACTTTCTTGGCTGGCCAGACAATGCAGAGGAGACTTGCTCTTTGGGGTCTCGAGGGTCCAACAATTAGCCGGTGTCGGAGACCCAGCGGCTTTGGACGAACTCTACGTGCTGGTGGAACGAGCCAAGGCGGTCCAGACCATGCGGTTCAAGCCTTTGGGATGTCCCCCTGGGCAGTGGATGGTTGTGGCTGCTTCTGATGCGAGCTTTGGAGGCATGCCACGTGGTCGCAGCCAAGGAGGAGCAGTCTGCTTGGTGGCGCACCCTAGCTTGTTGGAAGCGAAAGCCGTTGCGGTGCCGATCACCTTCCACTCCGCCCTGCTCAAACGAGTAGTACGATCAAGTCTGACCACGGAAATAAGCCAAGCTGCAGAGGCACTCGATCAAACGGATTTCCTTCGAGCGGTCATGGCAGAAGCGCTCTATATCGGCTTCGATATCGACCAGTAGCTCTTGCATGTGGCACACTGACGCTTAATTACGGTACTAAGCAGCCCCACGGGGTATGACCTTCTGAATGGGTCAGAGCACGGCGAGAATCGCCGCTTAGCGATTAACATCGCGGCCATGAAGCAAGCACTCTTTGAAGATGGTAAAAACCGCCTGGTGAGGTAGGTGCCTAGAAATGACCCCATCGCGGACGACTTAACGAAGTTAATGGGCAATGACCGCCTCATACTCCTCTCGGAAAACACCTGCTCTCTGAGGGACACGTCAAAAGCATAAGCGTTTAAGGAAGACGCTGCCGAGCGAAAATGCCGGTATAAGCAACGGATTTCTCAAAGCCGCGAAGCGACTAAATACCTCCGCCAAAGGGGGGAGTAAGTGTTATTAATAGCCTAAAAGGCTCAAACGAGGTAGAAAAAATTTTTGGTAGCGTCGACCACTTTTAATATAATATTTTTTTTTGCATTAAATTAGTTATTAATATATTATGTTTTAAATATATTTCATTAAAATATAAATTCAAAATATATTAAATTATTCAATATTTTATTAATTCCAAATTTTCATAAATACTAAAAAATTTATTTAAAATTACAAAATAACAATTAAATTATATAAAAACAAAATATATTCAATTAACAAAATCAAAAACTTAAATAAATAAATTCAATCATCGCGAATTAATTATCGATTTTATAAATCAATCATCAATTTTCAAATAAAATTTATTCAAAAAAAAATATACATCTTTATTCAATATATATAATATTGGATATAAAGTAAATATATATTCAACTATATCGTATTAATATCGATTAATATGATATATATTTTACTATATATTTTATGTTTTATAATCAAATCGATTACGTATAAATGGCGTATTCAAATCAATCCACGTCGCGTAAAATCAATTCATTATATGGGCACAAAATTTCAACGAGAATTCAACCCATTTGCATAAAGCACATTGGGCACACTTGAAAAATGAGCACCACAGGAAAATAACATGTTCAAGGAAAAATGTGCGCACACTGTGTTATGGCTGGCACTTGGCCTTACTTTCTAGGTGCTTCAAGCCCAAGTCTCAATTGCACAACACCGTTCACACCAAAGCGCAACTTAGAGAATAGGTTGCATGCGCACACACAAGTGACTTTAGTCCTCTGCGCGAGCCCCGCTCAAACCCCGGGCGAGGTTCGCGCGAGCACGACTCATACAGTCGTCCTACAGCTTCCTGCGGTCAACCAAAACAGAAGCAGCAGGAGCAGCAGCAGCCAACCAGAAGCAGCAGCAGCAGCAGCAGTGGAGCATGGGCCCAAGGAGCTCTGCATCAAAACTGTCACAAATCCTTGTCCCTTCAACCCCAGTGGAAGCTGCCCCCCCCCAAAGAACCAATTCATAAATAGAAACAAGTGACAATCAGGCACACCATGGGCACAGGACAAAACATGTGTTATAGATCAATACAATCTATGCTTAGACATCCCTTGGAGTGCAGTTCTGCAAGGGCACACGGTTTCGAGTCGACTTTACACAAGCTGAGTCGACTTAACGCTAGTACCTAGTATCCTGACATATAATCTCGAATCTTTGCTCTGATTTGTGTTTTGATATGTCGTTGACATGTCTTCCGACAAGTATGTGTTAAAAAACATATGCGTTCTCTTGCCCGGTGTCTAGCATTTCTTGTGATTTCTTTTCTGATATGTGTTCTCATATGTATTCTCGGGGGTCCACAGTGGACTTGCAGAACACATGCCGGATTTGACGCGAGACCACATGTATGGCAGAATTACTTGCCAAAGATGTGTCAGTAAACCTGTCAGACTTGAACACATGCCAGCAAGGACCTAGGATGTTAGAACACATACCAGAATGGATGCCAGAACAAATTTGAGCATTGTGAGTGCAGGTCGGGCAACGTATGTCAGGATAGTGTGTCAATACACGTCTCCTGCCTCCTTCCAAGTCGCCTCTTTGGATTGGGATCACTCAAAGCAAGCATACTTTTTTAAATTTCAGTCGTTGCATTCGGAGAATCAAACGTCCCATTCCATAATTGAGTCGATCCACCTGCAGCGTTGGAGCATCTTTCATCATTTGATGAGCTGATTTGGGAATCCTCCCGGAAGATCCTGGGAATCCTCCCAGAAGAGGCCCCAACAATTTTGGGATGTGCCCTCCCCCAAACTGACATAGAGCACCCTCAAGCAACTCATCTTCCAAACAGCTTCTGGCAGTTTCTATGTTTGCCTGACATCATTACCATCGATTTGTGTCAGGTGGTGCATTCCATCTGGTTCATCAAGGTCCGTGAAACGCTCTGTTCGATCAGCTGGTACCTCTCTTGAGCGGACCGCCTTCCTCGGACCGGAACCCAAGGTGGAACCCCAAGGTGCCATATGTCCAGGTGGAACTCAGTGCTGCGGCACCCAACGAACGATGGTCGGCTTGTGGCTCCAAACCACCAACCGTACCCCTCACCAACTGGGCACCCATCGTGACAAAGGCGGTTTGGCCGACATCGCTCCTTTTGGCAGTGCGAAGTTCGAACAGTTGATGGGATACTTTGTGGGCGTTCTTCTTCGCCCCACAAGGCAAACACGGAGAAACTGAGACAGCAACTCTCTGGACGGACGCGACGCACCGACCCGGAAGCCCTTTAAGGGCTCCAGTCGTCACGCCGTCCTCAGCGACCCCAAGAAGATTGACATAGAACTCATGCAAGCCAAGAAATCACTGGACTCCACCAGTTTCCCTTGAAAAAAACAGGTGAACCTTTTTCCATCTGCTCACATTTAGTGGGGAAACCAATCCCAACAAAAAGGTTAAAGGTTATCCACTGACTGGGTAGCAATCTTTCTGATACTCCAAAAAAGGATCAAACCGGGACAACTTGATGGGATGGCTCGGTCGAACTTTGTCATACTTACTTTGGTGAGTTGTTGGACACAATTTTAACCCATGCCTATTCTTGTGCCTTCTTCTATCGGTTGTGCCTTCGTTCTGCATCAATCTTTGTTTGGGCTAAGCAGTCAGGAAAACACTCCACACCAGGGTGGGGCTGTAGGAACCCCTCGTCGAATCTCGGTACACAAGAATTTCGTGGATTAAACTGCCCCAAAACATGGATGGCCCTGGATGACGTTCCAAATTAACTAGACATGCTATGACATGATGGTGACATGACATATAGTGGTATAACATAAATAGAAACAATACATATGATGTCCCATAACGTGCGTCGCCACGACTGGGGGCACGCCTTTGGGTCCGAAGTGAACATGATACTTGCTGAACCACCCCACTGCTCATACCACTTAGCAAAAGTCCTGAAAACATCACACTGGGTGAGCCATGTTGGCTGGATGATCTTGCCTTTCTTGGGTGTTTTCTGCGTACCACGCTCATCCATTACACCTCATGCCATTCATATACAAATATATACAGCATATACTAGTATATGTGTAATTGTTGCCACACATGCCTTTGGATGCTTTTGGATCCATTTTCAGTCGAAACGCAGGTCAAAACAACTGTTTTCAAGCACTTCTTTTGCTGAAACAACACGCACACACCTCCACAGCTCCAACCTCTCTCCCACCAACCCGAACGGCGAAGCCGGCCTCACTCCACCCGCTCCGGTGGGTGAGACCGAACGGCGAAGCGGGCCCCCCCCTTCTATCACTTCGCTTCGCGCATGGGCAGCAGGAAGAAATCGTGGCTTGGCCGCGCCAGGTAGGCGAAGATCGCCTGCGGCGTGCGGTCCGAAGGGTCCGACGATGAGGCGGCACGACCAGGGCAGAGGTCACCAAAGGAGGTGGTCCAGGGCAGGTGACGACCTACCTGGGATGTAAGAGCTCTAAGGTATAAGAAAAGCAACCAAGCCAAACATGGACGAGCCATGTAAGCCTGTATGCCGGTATCCGATCCCTTGAAAACTTCTTCGGACAATTATCATTCAGGGTGTTCGTACTTGAATTCGAGAACTGTTTGCATCCAAATAAACATCATATGATGTACACCACCGCGACATGATGGACATGGTGGACAGGGTTCCACCGTTCCGCCCTGTCTACAGTAGCAACTCTTTACAACGGGTGCAAGGGAACTCTTGGGTGGACGAGACACGGTTGAGACATGTTGCTTGAGAAGCACTGCTTGGCTACACTCAGATCTCGACTATATAGATCGTCTCACATATAATAGGAACCAAACACATAATGTCACCATGCAGTGCTGTGTTGAAGCCGCCCAGTGATGTGTTGAAGTCCTTATTCTTTGACGGCCAGAGACCACCTTTCATCTCTTAAGTTTCGGGGTTTGCCAGGTCAACATCCATTGGCAGTTTCACGGAACGACATCTTCATGGTGGCTGGATGCATGAAACTTTGGCTGTGCGAGATTGTATCGAGGTGCTTGGTGCTACTTTAACGGCACTTTGGAATCCAAGAAGCAGTGTGTCTAGGCCCTGAAAAATCACAGGACAAAACTACCTTCCCTCAAAGATTCACCCAAACTGAACAGCACATCGTCTTACACGAGAGGTTCCCATCGTCTTCTTCCAAGTTCGGCGCTGGCCAATTCGCCTCTACCGTCCGGATTTCTCGCGTCTCAAGACCAAAACCCTCGGCCCAGGCACCATGAGGATCACCCAGACATGGAAAACCGCATTTTGATTGAAGGCCTCGGCCGCGGCTGGGTATGGGGCGTAAGCTGGCTGGACGAAGGACATACCACGGAGTCACATGTCCATCTGCCGAGCCGTACATCCAAGGTTCTACACCAAAAATAGGTATGGCACTGCCAACTAAATAGGGGAAGAATCACTTGCCTATGTCCATAGGGGGTGACCGTACTGGTTGAGGCCAAGAATTCAGGGCATAGCCCAGCCTCTACGTCGATGGCCTTTGGATATAGAAACGAGCCGAGAAGTCACACAGATTGTGCAGCTTAACCTAGCCCTTCAACTTGCAGGAACTTGCGAGAAGGCCCATTTTCTTGTGGACGATTCACATCTCATCCTGGAATCCTCCTTGTAGGCATAAAACAACCCCCCTACCAACTACGGACAGCTTTTTCATGCTTTTTCTTGTCCAAGTCCCTCCAACAAAAGCGCCACACCTGCACGACCCTGGTCATGGTAGAAAAGACTACTTCATCTGATTCATGAAAGATATCCCGAGTTAACCTGTTCTACCCAAACAAACCTTATGGATTATCTTATAAACACACCCAATAGTGCTTTGCAGTGTTTCCAACACTTTCTACAAAGCTCCAAATCATTTTACAGTTCTTGGACTTTTGAACAAGGATGATCTGACATCGTCTCTGTGTGTACATCCTTTCCCTGGCAATCAACACGGCCTTGATGAGTGGGACGGAACCCCCTAACCAAATGCAATCACCATCATTTGCTGCCTCTGTTCAATTTTTGTTACCTCAACGTGCCCAGGCTGTGCTGACGATCTAGAAGGAGAAAATTTTGTTTTGTTAACGCTTCTAGATCGTACGGAGGGCGGTCGTCTGGCCAGGAGACACTTTTGTACAAGTAAACTTTGACGTCAACTAAACTCTATTTGTTTCAGCTCCCGGAGCAAACATTCTACATAATTGCGTTGGCACCGCATGCAGGACTCATCGCAGGCTAAGTTGAAGCTACCCCTTTCACAGCACCGGTTCGCATCCTTTCGCGTCTGACACCAGAAGGAATTCTGGTCTCATTATGAAGGTTGGAACCTGTTGGAACCCGAATCTGCACTCCCCCCAAAGTTTCGCCACACCTAAGATTTGTCAATTGTTCTGCGGGGAATCCCCATTGCCAAGTTATTCTGGAGTTGTGGTACCGTTGGGAGAAAAAAGGTGGGTCCACCGAGTCCACGTTTTCGTATCGGCACCGAAATCTACCCAAACCGATAGTTCTAAATTGGAAATTGGGACAAACAACAGCATATACAATTTTAGACCTCTAGATTGCTCGATCACCGAATCATACAATACACTGGGTCATTTTCATCTTCATCCCTGGGTAAATCTCACCCGCGTCCCAAGCCCCCACTTAAAGCAGGTCCTTCATTATGGGCCCTTGTGTCTGCCATTGATCCTTGTTCATAACAGGTTAAAAAGTCCTTGAGCCTCCAAGAAAAAAAACAGTATACTCATCACTTAAAAAAAAGAGGTTCAGGGTTTAGGCTTTCCCCATGTTTACCCCGTCTCCAGTTCCTACCGACCAAACCGTTCCGCCCAGCGTCGTCGGGCAACGAGCCTGGCGGCCACGGTCCGAGCGGTCGGACTTCGGGGACTTCGTTGGGGACCGTGACAGCTGACCGACATGGTGCTCACGTGTTGGAGACCAAATGGAGACAAATGGTTTGTAACTATAGGGAGGTGAAACCCATGTCACTTTTGTAGGTTTCCATGTCACGCATTTTTTTTGGTTTAATGTTTTCTTTCCTTCATGAAGCTTTTTCAGTGTTGACCATGTTGTTTCTTCATGTTTTGTTTAAAGTGTGTCATGCTGTTTCTTCATGTGCGACCTTCTCTGTCGCCACAAGAAATGGTGTACAACTCGGAAGGTCTTAAGCCATTACAGTATGATCTAATTGCAAGCCTACTCTTTGATTACCCACGATGGACTCCGAGATGCGGTGCTCCGGGTGGATTCGATGGAGGATTCGGTCGGTTCCAATCACATCGGTGGACCATGTGGGGGGATGGATCCAGCCTTGAGAGGGGCAGAAAGAACATGAAAAGAACCACGTCACGGTGGCCTTTCTTTCATTCTCAGTGGAAGCTCAGGGCTTCTTGGTACAACACTCCAAAGACTCTGGCCGGAATCGGAAGGTGAGCGTGCAGCCACATGAAAGGAGTAACTCGGCGACCTGTAACTATGGAACATTCCTAGCGCTTTCGTGGTTGGATTGATTGAACAAAATACACTGTGATACGCCGTGTATGTACATGTACACAAAATGCATAATTTAATAATGTGTGTGTGTTGGCGTACACAGTCCTTTTAGACTACCCGAACTGATCGATAAGCTGCTGGATAGAAAAAAACAACCAGAGCAATCAAATGTGAATATCTTGATGTATGTTCTGCTCGAAGTTAGTGTACCGACATGCTTTTGTATGTATACATTCTAATTTCTTGACTCGACTCGAACCCCAAATTCATCAATTCCCTCCATCGATCGAGACCTCCGACATCCCTGACTCCACCATCTCCATGCCTGACTATAACATCCTGCTCCATCGAACCCCCAAATTCATCCCAAACCATCCGACTATCTCCATGCCTGAGAGGAACTGCAGGGTGAGAATGCCGGCGATGTAGCAGGCAGCACTGGCGACTCCGGACCAGCCTTTTCCACCCACTCCTGTTCCACCCACTCCGCGACAGGCATCCTCACAGGAGCAGGCCAGCACCCAAGCCAAGGGAGTAGGCCAGCACCCACCAAACTGGTGGGTGGTTTATAGACTCATCAGCCATGATCGACCCCAGCATGTGTTTTATGTGTTTGAACCCACTCTCCGAGGTGGTGCAGGGTGGTGCCAAAGGATGTTTCGATTGGTTTGGGCCCGACCGTTCCTTTTTTCGGGTTATACCGTGAACAATCCGTGAACCCAAAGAGAAAGAGACGCGGAAAGAGTGTCTGGCATGTCTGGCAAAAGAATTGACCCCTTTTTTTGTAGACCCCCAAACAAATAGACAAGTCAATGTATTGGAAACCGTGCCACCATCTATTTGGGGACCACCATATGTCATAACGTCCTTTTGAGATCCTTTCGTTCTCTTTGTCTTGCACCAAGCAGCGCACAGAAATGTCACAAGGGCAAGGCTGGAAGCTGCCAAAGTCCAATATCCTGAATTGTGTTGCACCAGCTGGAGCACTGCCATGAATGGATCTTGTTTAGGAACCCTTGGAAACCGCATGGTCTACCACGATGTCGCTGAATCTTCACCTATAGAAAGCATCTTTGGAAGAGTAATTCTGACACCCCACTGCTAATTCTGACACCCCACTGCCCAACCATATAGTCATAGTCCTTTCATCCACCATCGCAGCAACACAAGACTACAAGTAGCCTATACTATTTAGTTCAAAAGCAAATGCTTCCTCCAGCACCCAGGCCACGGGTGCTGGTTCACAGTTTTCTAGTGAACCCTCCAGTTGCGTGTCACCGACAAGTCAGTGGTGCTCAACCCGAAAAGCTTGTGGCGGACCCTCCCGCCAAACACCTCGCGAAGAACCGGGCTCCAGGTCGGGGTCATGGGTGGGTGAGTCTTTGAAACGATCATCGAGTCTCAGAACGAACGAAGGAAATGACATCTTCTCGAGCAAACCAAACATGTGAGATCAATCCAATAGACTAGAGACTAGAGATGTATACGGAAAAATCTCTCCATAATCCCCATCATTTCTATTTACTATTTGCAGCTATTTGCATTGCAGCGCGATGTCCATGTTGTCCGACGCTGAAGCAAAATCAACGTTTTGTTTTTTGAATGAACCAAAACCACTCCAAGCCCAAGGATACGGAGCAACACCAAAAACCCGAAACCTTCCCACACCGCATACTCAATCCACCGCATCCGCTTCCCAGGAAAAACCGATGTCGACCATGTAATTACAATTAGCGCAATTAGCTTGGTTTTTCACCACGAACTTGAACAGCTGGAAGCCCAAACTGTTTCACTCCGTTTTTCCATGTGTTTCTCCTCATATTCTCATGTTGCCTTCACCCGGTGAAGCAAACAGCTGCACTCACGTCTTTGCCCCTTGGTCCAAGAGGCCGATATAGTTCCCGGAGCCTGTGAGATTGCCGTTCCACACGGAGAAACCTTCGAAGACCTTGGTGTTCGCGCGTTGGTGCGCGGTGGTCGGTGTAGCGCCGTGGGAGGCTGAAAAGAACGAACACCAATACGAACAGCATGTTTTGTCTTCAGTTGGTGAGGCAAAGCTGGAATTCAGGTGAGGGTGACTCCTGATATCTGATGTGCTAGTTGTTGCACGTGTGTTGCATAGGACATACAGTTGAGCACGACGTGGGTTTGTAGCTCAATTAGAATGGTTTTGGTCGTCTGTTTTTGCTCCTCCCAGTGGTCTTGTGGCCACTTGTTTAATTCTGCTGACCTGCTCCTGCTCCTACTGTCGTTGTTGCTGTTTGCTGTTTGCTCTGTGTTTGCTGTTTGCTGTTTGCTGGTGCTGCTGCTGCTGTTGCTGTTGGTGTTGGTGGTGTTCGTGTTGGTGTTGGTGTTGGCGCTGCCACTGCTTTTGCTGCTGCTGCTGCTGTTGTTGTTGCTTGTTGCTTGTTGCTTGTTGCTGTTGTTGTTGTTCTGGCTGCCGGCTGCCGGCTGCTTGGGAGCTGCGGATGATGAGGGGGAATTTCTTTCTGTGAAGGGTTTTAAGAGGATTGGCCGGGAAGGATGATCCTTTACTTGACCCCTTTCCTTGAGCCCACGCTTTCTTCGCGTTTGGTTCTTCTCCATTCGAGATAGACTTCGATGAGGTTGATCTTTTCTAGTTTTGATTTGATTGGTGATGCTCGCCTGGATGCATCTCCTTTTCCCTGATGGAGTGTCTTGGCGGGCCAATCTTGAGTTGGCGCAAGGCTGAGCTTGTGCAAACGTTCTCCTTCTTTGGGAGTCCGGTCAACAAGTGGTTGACCGTAGGGCGGCTCTACTCTCCGAGTGCGTGAGAAGTTGTTGTTGTTGTTGGTAAGAGCTTACCAGTTCTGGCTTGCTCTCGCAGTGTTTTCTGCAATTCAATTGTGCAATCATATTTCCACCATGACTCCCGAATATGACCACATAACACATCGCTGCAATCAAGGTAGGGTATGAACGCAAAGCATCCGAAGGTGCTGTGGATCCTGAATTTCATCTTGGGCATTCTGTGTACAATTTACAGAATCACGGATAGGTCAAACGTTGGGCCTTCTGATGTATCCCCATCCCAGGTCCTCTCCTTATTGAAGTTGGAAGTGAGGACATGTAAGGACGGGTGCAGCTACGCTGTCCATTGGTGAAGTGATTGGTCCCTTCTTCGGCAGAAGGAGCTAATCAGTCACACAAAGGCTCCCCCCAGCTCCGTCTCTGGATTTGCGGCTCCCAGGCCTGCTGCTTCCCAGGAACCTGTGGGGATTCACCCAGTTCCGGGGGAAACCAACATCACCTGATCAGCCAAAACCAGTGACTTCGGGGGTGGCGCGTGTGTTTGGGCGTCTCTGGCAGCTCAGGTCGGTGTCGACGTCGAGGACGCGCGGCGTCGGTTCCGCCCCCCGTGGGAACGAGGAACTGCGAGGCCCAAGGAGATCAACAGAAGTCCCAGAGTCATCGGAGCAGCTAACCAGTTGGCACAACTGCCTGGAGTGAGGGGGGAGGCTCTCTGTGAAGTCTCTCTCTCTCTCTCTCTTTCAGGCAAACAGGCGGACCACTACTCCAACACTGCACTCGGGAAGACACCCGGGTCAGTGCCCCCGCAATTTGGAGAGGAACCAGGCTCCGGGGGATCAGCTAGGATGTGGTGCCGGGGGTAGCACAAAGAGATCTCTTTCTCTCTGTCTCTCTGTCTCTCTCCATTGGAGCGCCGGCTATGAACATTTGGAGAGGGGGGACACCAAACATCCTAGGTCCTAAATATCCTAAATCCTATGTGCATCTATGTGCCCCAAATCCTAGGTCTTACATTGTTCATCCACATCCGAGGAACGTTTAGGGGTTCCCTGAAAAAGAGCTGGACGGATACGTCCAATGACTTCAACAAATCTTTCGACCCTCATTCTAAGAGACATTCCTTAATTAAAAAACAATAAATCTGAAACATGTGCATGTCAAAATTCTGAGCATCCGCCATCCTCCGCCATCACAAAGTCTCAGACTTGCCAAAAGCCTAGGAACACCCTCCAGAAGGCTCTCCACGGTCTCCACCATGACTGGCCCAAATATACTGAGACTAGGCAGAACCCTACTAGTTGCAACTATAGTATCGTTATGTATCGTTTACCTTTTCCTCCCAGCACCACTGCGTTCGGGTGGTTTTAACATGTTTATAGAACCCCCTGAAGCAAAATGGCTGGTGGCAAAAAGCGCTGATACTTCCAGACTGTGCTGGCGTTTTTGGTGGGTCCATGGCTGGGTCCCACGCCCCACGAGCTCAGTTGGAGCTAACTTCGGATCTCGCCCCGGTTCGACCGCCGAGCGATGGTGGATCCACCGAAGATACTTCCAAACCCCCTGAAATCAGTTCATCAATCAACATCACCCTGGCCGGTCCTCGGGGGTGGGGGTTTCATCTGGTCCCATAGGATGCGCGTCGCGTCGCGTCGCATGCGAACCTGTTCCACCTGAAACCTCCCACCTGGAGCGTGGATGGCCATGGCCGCCAACGCGGCCGGGGAGAAGGCGGAGATGAGCATCGCCAGCAGCCAGGGATACATCCATTCACTGTGCACCTGGTGTTGTGTTCATCTATAAATTCTATAACATGTTGTTTTTTTTGTGTGTTATCATGTTCTTGTTGTTTCTTTGTCTTTAACTCTCTCTCTCTCTCCCTCTCTTTGTGCAAGTCTAGACAGTGTCTATTCGTTCCCACAAATGAGCAACAGACAAGAAACATGGGCAACCAGCAAAAATGATCAGGAATTACTTATTTTTTCTCAGGAACTGCAAAGCAAGACCATGGTCTTAGACTGGACTCTTAAAGTGGAATGCCGACCAAGAGGCAGCAGTGACCAAACAGGAACAAACCTTCCACAGTGGACGACGTGCCCATTGAGTTTTATCCCATATTTCACGCCGTACGACGCGAGAATGACATAGTAGTACTGCTGACTGTCTCAGTTTCCCTTGAAAAAAGGTTAACCATGGTTAACCATGTTTTTTCCACATATGTTTATACAGTGAGGAAACCAATCCCCCCAAAAAGGATCAAACAGGGTTCAACGGTTATTCACTGACTGGGTAGGACTCCATAGTACTCCCCAAGCCTTCCCAAGAGGAAGAAAAGGGTTCTGCTCCAAACAATCCATTTCTCCTTGATGAATCCACCTGGACCCAAGCATCTTCCACCCTCCTTCGGTCCTTCCCCGCCTCGGAGAAGGCGGAGCCACACACCGCGCCGGCTCGTTCCACAATGAAGAGCCGCATGTGGGCCATACCGCCGAAGCCGAAGCCCAACCCCGTGCTGGCCACCAAGACCATGAAGGCGGCATCCGTCGGCTTGGGCTGCCTGAGAGTCCGTCCCGGCCGAAGGAGACGGAGACGTGTTTTGAAGGGGACGATTTGAAGGGCGACGTTGCCGGGTTTTTCGCGTGTCCTTCGTTTTTCGTGTTCGGAGAAACGCGGAAGGTGTGATGAGTTGGATTGGCCGTTCCAACAAGCGCCGTGACCGAAGTGAAGGAGGTGAGGAGCGTCGAACGCAGAAGTGAAGCAGTTGTGAATCCCCCAGAAGGATCTCATGTACCAAAGATTTGCTGATTACTTGGGGTTGATGGATGATACGTCATGATACGTCAAGTGCCCAGAGAATCCGCTGAACTCCCGAAGAAGGAGGTTGACATATGTTGAAATCTGTGGTTTGTGGCCGTTTGGATCCACCGAGTATTGATCATATCTGCACGGAGAGCGAAGAAAACTCGGGGGGCCGTTGTCCTTGTTCTGCTTCCATATCGATGGCAGTCCTTAAGGGTTGTAAAGGCATCTCAATGCCAAATAATGCCAAATACATGCCATTCCCCATGTTTGGCTCTACTGGGTATTGATTGGGCGCTGACTCTAGTTTTGACTTTGAACCGTTTTGAAGCCCGTGAATGACCTTCTTCTCCTTTTCTGCTGTTGAGCGGCTTGAGGGCCAATATCCACAGGACCAGGCACACAAGTGAAATGACATAGTCCTCGGGAGCAAGGACAGTTTAGCAGCTTGAGGTAAGACAACCAAACAACTGTAACTGTTTACCCTGTGGTAGGACAGTGTTTCAAGTTCAGAGAAGACAAAGAACATGAAAACACCATATACACCCTGGTAGACCGACATGGACCCTGAAAACCACTGGTAGAGGAAAACCATCTTCCAGGGGGGTCATCGTCAGGGTCTATGTTATTTTTCGGGAGTGTAAGACCGATACTCAAGAACTGAAGATCCATCTCCTAAAAGAAGACACTTTCCCCA
This sequence comes from Durusdinium trenchii, assembly GCA_963970005.1. Lineage (NCBI taxonomy): Eukaryota > Dinophyceae > Suessiales > Symbiodiniaceae > Durusdinium > Durusdinium trenchii. The sequence continues at coordinate 220,339 of CAXAMN010028472.1, read as the reverse complement.
TAAATTCCCTTAGCGCCTTCCAGAACCCTCCTCTTGCAGATTCCCTAAATCCTTTCAGCGATATACAGACCCTTAAGCCTGAACATCATCCCCTGGAATACCCTTCCAAAAGCTTTTCTGAATTCAGTCCTCACGACGACCGCCTCGTCTCTTCATCCCAAGCCATCCTCCCCCCGCCCCCATCGGCAAATCCCTGACGCCGAACGCTCGCTCGAAAGCTCGACCACCAGTGCCGGGTCTCGGTGGCCCAGCCCGCGATGGTGGTTCCCCAAAGCTCGCACCCCATGGCTCGGTCAGAAGCGGCTCGGTCAATCCAATTACGCGCTATAGCGCTATACGGCGACCGAGTGGGCACGGGAGCAGCAACGAAGAGCAACGTCTAGGGAGGCATGCAAGAATGGACTGCGAACGCTGCGGGGAGTTGCTGTATTTTACTCATTGATCTCGATCTGAGGCGATGTCTTTACTTTCTGCTGATGGGATCTCTGAGCAGCAAATGTGCCACGCATGCTCGACTCATGACCCCAAGGTGCGTCTTTTAAACACATTCAAACCCCAATATGTTTGCTTAGAAGATCTTAGAAGCAATTTTCATCGGCTTTTTGAGCCCTCGACCCCCTATCTCTCCGCCGAAAAGCCAAAAGCCACCGTGTCTTCACGGGTCGCACATGGTCACGCCATCCCAAGCTCCTCACTCTTGGCCGACCCAAGATACCCAAGCTCTGAACGTGTGCGACGTCTCCGATCGGATCGGGGTGTTCGTTCGAGCCTGGTCCCAGGCTCCTCGCTCCAAGGGTCGTAGAAGACGTCGCTCCAAGATCTTGGGCCTTGGGCAGAACCACGTCACCGACGGCGACATATTGCAACTTCATTCATGAAACCCCAGCTAGACTCCTCAGCAGTCCAGGTTTCTATATGATAATTTCCTAGAAATCTCCAATCATGTTCCAATTGAACTCCTCTGCTAGTCCGGCAAACCAAAAGACTCTCCCTGCCGGACGGACAATCGAATCAAACATCACCTCTCAAGGTCCAGAGGTGTTCATCCACAAATTCAGCCCATCCGATGAGGATGCTCAAACCAGGATTGATCCGGATCTTTCTTCAGATCGACCCCTGTGAACCATATAGCTATCATAACTCTCCTGTCCCAGCTGCAGTGCAAGATCCTCCAAGCAATGACCTGAGTGCGGCCGTTCCGAGTCGGTCTGAGGTGTAAACATGCCTTCTTTTGATCAGTCCTAGGTTGACCCGTCCTCACAGCAGTTCCTAACATGGCAATAACCTGATCTTTTGATGTCTTTTGGTATATCCTCTTCCAAACATTGTGTAATTTGAGGCAAACGTTTTGGTTTGGACTTCATAGGTAAAATATCTTGCCTTCAGCATGAGTGCGACTGATCTGCTCCAATCAAGAAGCAAAGCTCAATCGCTGACAGCTGTTTCCAAAAGTGAATAGAACCGATTGGCTTCTCCTTCCAACCAACAGCAAAGGATAGTGAAGGTTGATCCGGCTAAACAATTGTCAAGACAAATGTTTGTGCACTGTCACGAAAATTTCCAAAACAATGTTGAGCGGCATTATGCGCACTAAAGAAATAAACGTAACGATTCTTTAAACAAAAAGCAAAACAACTCCCACCACCAGAGGTGATTCGGGGTGTCCATTCACCACCCCTTGGGGGTTCAGGTCTCCGACCCGATCAACTTCCGTCACGTCCTCTCCGTCTGGGGTTCCACTACGTCTAGCGGAGAACTCGGGAGCCATGTTTTGAGTCCGGGCCACGCGGATGGCGCGCAGTAGAAGAAAACAAACAAACACTACCCAAACGCTCATGGTCGTACCCTCATATGGAGGGGTCCGGACCCTCACTTCCGTATGGTTTGGGACCAAGGCCTGTTTGGAGCGGCTGGGAACATTGAACATTGAGGGCGCCCTAGAGTTCTAATGAGCCCGTGGAACCCTTTGCTATCTTTTGGAAGGCATCTCTCTTCAAGGTGTAAAGCTTATCAAGGCAACAGAACCAGTTATGAACGGCTCTCGTTGTCTCGAGAATATCAGTCTTGGGAGTGAAACATTGAACAGATCTCACCATGTTCACCGAGTACAACATCTAGCCAAACATGCCCAGACTTCAAAATGTTTACAAGCCAGAAAAAGATCCAAAACTCTTTGGGACCCCATCTCTTCAGGACCCCATCTCTTTGGGACCCCTTACTTATAAATATTCCATCCCTTCAGGTCCTCAATCACATCCCCCGACTCTGTTTGGGACCCGGTGCTCGGTTCAACCGACACGTGGCTGATGGCCCAGTGGCTGACGGCACACAAAGGCCGTTGACCGACTCCACCACTTCCTTCAGTGCGCTGACTTTGGACGCTTCCACGTGGCAGAAACGAAACGGGAAAAGCGGTGAACATGGTGTTCCATGCCCAGACACTCCATGTATGCCGTATAAGCCTACATTGGGGTGGTTTGAGGGGTCAATGTAGGCATATATGGCAGTCCCATGGAGTGTTTGTTCCATGTGGTGGTTTCTTTTTCTCCGAGTTTTGATTGATTGAGTTGTATGTGACTGTATGTGACTGTATGTGTGTTTTCATTTTTTCTGGGGAATCCCACGTACAAATATGGGAATGTCAATATCTGCAAATCATGTTACATTGGTTGCACCGGGCGGCTCAGCCAAGGTCCACAGGGATTAATCAAAAGAACAAATGAACCTTTATTTATAATTAATGCTGTTCGTTTTCTTTCAGCTGCAGCTCACCTCAGGTACATCACGCTTATTGTGTTATTTTTCTTCGCTGGAAAACACCAACCACGGACACACCAGGGCTTCATGTTTGCTTTTAAAAAAAAGAATTAACACGGCAGAGTTGTTGATCGAATCGTTCAGCCTGCTTCCTCAGAACTCTTCACTACTTCGGCTGGTGGAGGAATGTGAAACCTCCACAGCCTTGCCAACAAAGGGCTAGTGAGGGCCCGTGAGGGCTAGTGAAAATTCATAGTGATCTTCAAAACCAAAACCATCCAGTGTTTTCAGTGGGTGGCCTGCCCGACTCAAAAGGTGTTTCTATTTGGTGGTTATCCGATCCAAAATGGTCTGTTCAGGTCTGCCCCACATCTACTCTGACCGTTGAAGAACATATGGCGAATCTATGTGATTTGACTCGTAAATATAGGACAGGGTTCATGTTTGCATGTTCAACAAACTCTTGGCCCGAATCACAAGCACGCAAGACTCTCCAAGAATAAAGCAAAAAGGTAAACGCATGATTCGTTAATGACATTACATTGACATTGTTGATGCTCACTACAACACTTGCAAGGTGAATTATTTTGCGAGTAGTGAGGTCCGTTGTGCATCTTTTGTGTCTTGACATTCAGGTGCAAAGCAGCCTTTGTTCTCTGGCAAGGATCTAAGAAGTGCGATCACCCGCTGTGACGCAGCCCTTCGGGCGACCTGCCAGCGCCACGACTGAGTCCAAATTGGGAAGTCCATAGGAAAAGTGTCTGTCATTGGCAATTGGCATAGAACTCACCCCTATATGTGGGAGTTTTGTACGCTGCCATTGGCAAAAACATGCACAGACCATTGGCAAAAACATGCACAAACCATCTCTGGTGAGAAGCAGCGCTGCTGCACTCAAGTGTGCAAATCTCAATAAGAGGCACTGTACACTACACTGGGGTTCATGTGCAACTGTCCCAAACACGGATCCAAAGGGCAAAGGAGATGGATTCCAGATTGATGACCAAATCCTTGCTTGACAATGTGGCTCTTACAGAAACTCTGGGCCAACGGCCCAGCTAAGGGCTCACCCCCGCTGACGGGAAAGATCAGCTGTTTCTTCGTCAGCTAGCAGCTGGCAGTCGAGAGCAAATGCGCTCAGAAAACGTGGCCAGCACCAAACGCACTAAAGCACTACCAGTGCGTTCAGAAGATTTGGCAAACGGCGAACATGGTGAATGGGAGCCGTTCACTTGGAAGATCTCTAAGGCAACTGCTGAACGAACCTCTGCCAAATGAAGTCTTTGGCAGCCCAGCTTACAGCTAAACCAAACATCAAGAGTTGCGTTCCTGAAATGCCGAGGATCAGCGCAGCCACACTCTTATTCAGCAGGCTTGCTGAGAGTCCAAATGATCCCTACGCCTTACGAGACGGAAAGTGCTGTCAGGATGGCCACGCGCTGTCAGTGCATCTGAGATGGCACTCGTGATGTCGCTGGCACCCGTGATGTTGGTGGCCAAGCGTGATGTTGGTGCTGGCTTGCCCTTGCCACTGTTGACCCTGTTTTTAGACATCCTGTTCATTCCATCTGCTAGAGCCTCCATTGTCAAGAGGGTGTCGTACTCATCAGGAAGCGGGCGGGACAGCCACCTTCTCTGGGCCTACCCTTGACAATGTCCCCAAGACAAACTCTACTCCTCAGACAAGGTTGCCATGGCCACTGCTCCATTCTTTTCAAGCGTAGCTACAAACACATCAGCAATGGCGCTACTTTCAGCTTTCGGCACAACGCTCGCAAGGCCACCCCGCCCAAAGAGCCACCGGCACAGGCAGAGTGGCTAGGAAATCTGCTTCCACAAGCTCCAAACCCCTGCCCCAAGGCCACCCAGAACTTTTGCGCTTGCGGCTCTGAATGGTTTGAAAGGTTCCACAGTTCCACAGCTGATGCTACGCACGAGCCAACTGAAGTGAGCCCTAGCAAGGCATCCCCCCCACCAATGGAATCTCCAAGAGAAATCACAAAGTGATGACAACAGTGTCCAGTAGCATCAAGGGTTGGAGAGTCGTTTTCCAGATGATGCAAGGCCAAAGGAGCTGACATTCCGATGAAAATCGATGAAAGTAGGGCTCTGCAAAATCCCTACAGCCGTACAAGTACTACCGCACCATCACCCGTGAAAGTAGGCCCCTAACCTCTCTATCCAAGTCTTTCAATTGAATCTCTGGTGCAGCTTCTAAATGATCTTGGCACAGCGGCTACCGGGAAAACCACACCCCACACCGCCCGTTGCGGCTTGGCGTCCAAAACCACACTCGAACACAAAATCGAAAGAGCGCAGCCCAGGCCCATCATCTTCACCCTGCCTCCGCCCTTGGCCGTTGTCCCTGCAGCTCCAGCTGCTCCTTCAGCGCCAACCACGCGCCCGGCGTGCTTAGCGGGGCACTGCTCCAAAGCAAGGCGGTGGCCTCTCACCGGTGCCGGTTGAAATAAAACCTGCTTCAAAGGCACTCTACCCAAGTTCCAGGGAATTCATGCCCCTTTGTGGTTTGCCTAAGAGGGTGGTACAATCAATGTCAAAAGTGCTTGCCCATCCAAAAGGAGTTGTCACACGGAGAATACGGACAGTTGGCACACGGAGAATACGGAGGATGTTTTTGGATAAAGCCCACTCGACATCACTCGACTGTTAAACATTGTTTTGGGTCCGGGTCGTTGAACTCATTGTCTTTCAAATCCGCCGACCCCACACCGTGGGGTGAGGCGTGACTGTCGATGTTAGCCTTAGCCTTAGGCCTTAGCCTTAGCCTTAGACCTAGTCCTTAGCCTTAGCCCTAGACCTAGACCTTACCTCCCCTACCCCTCCGGACCCTTGTTGCAGTGACGAAATCAGCGACCTGATGGTCACCTGGATTGTCCAAGAATCTGCCATCCCAATTGATTTACATCTTGGGGCACCCTCTCGACCCGCGCGGGAAAATAAGCACGGTCCAAAATGGTCCTGGGCTCGAATCCCGGGCTGGTCGCGGCATGGTCCCGGCCAATGCCCTTGCTTTTTCGTAGATTTTGTCACGTTTTCTGTTGGTTTATGAGATGTTCAAAGGCTTTTCTGGCATTTTCCTAGGAATGCTCTAGGCTTTGTCTTTTTGGGTACCTGCTTTGGTGGTGCTGGGTTGGGTCTAAATTGGTAAACCTGGGAGGTACCCAAAAAGTCGACTTTTTGGGTACCTGCTTTGGTGGTGAAGGGTTGGGTCTAAATTCTTGGGCAATGATCGGGGTTCATGCAAGAGCTGACGTCCGATGGTAAATCTGGTTTGGTGGTGCTGGGTTGGGTCTGCACTCTTAAGGCTAAGGCTTAAGGCTAAGGCTAACATAGAGCAAGGCTAGCGCTAAGGTTCTATCCCTTGGGGGTCGGCGGCTGCAGGCGGTAGCCTGGTAAATCCGGGCGCCGGCCAGGACGCCCGTGGCATGCCCGGAGGGCCTT
>CAXAMN010028472.1:193136-211584 GCA_963970005.1 Durusdinium trenchii | reverse complement strand
CCTTCTCTAAATTTTACCCCTGCATGGCCCACAAAAGGGTGAGTCAAAAGCGGTCAGCTTCCCACTCCTACGCTGGCCACTTGCAGCAGCACAGGGCCTTGACTGCAACCAGCGTAGGAGTGGGAAGCTCGCCGCTTGCAGCAACACACCCTCGTTAGACCCTGGCCACTGCAGGCAGCACAGCTGTGGAAGCTGGCCACTTGCAGCAGCACAGGCTCTAATTGCAAAAGCAGCATGCAAAAGCCGAAGCAGAAGCAAAAGGCAAATGCAAACGCAAAAGCAGATGCAAAAGCAGATGCAGAAGCAAAAGCAAAAAGCAAAAAGCAACAGCAAAGGGCAAAAGCAAAAGCAGAAGCAAAAGTAGAAGCAAAAAGCAAAAGCAGAAGCAGCAGCAAAAAGCAAATGTAGAAGGAAAAGCAAAAGCAAATGCAGAAGCAAAAAGCAAAAGCAGAAGCAGAAGCAAAGGGCAAAAGCAAAAGCAGAAGCAAAAAGCAAAAGCAGTAGGGAAAACAATGTGAAAAAAAAAAAATTGAACAAATATCCGAAAAATAGGGGTTCCCTAAAAAAACGTGCTTTGCATCCCTTCGCCTCATACCAAGTCTTCCGGGTCTTTTTCGCGTGGGCTGGCCATCCGAACCTCTCGCTGGATCATCTGCTGGAAGAGAGCGAGTGCTTGCTGCCAACGCCTCCTAGGCAAGCGACCATGCGAAGAAGCGAAGGGAGGTGAAGGGTCTAACTCTTCGACTTCTTGCTTGAAGCCGTTTACCTGGAAACATGTACTTCCATGCTACTTACAAAATCTACAGTATCACACTTTATCCAACCTGTTCTTAGTTTGGCGGGGAGGACACCCACATGTCTCCACCGAGGAAGACGTCTAGACGTTTGTGGCGGACATGTTTGATCCTGCTACCGCCAGACTCAAAGTCGACACGAAACCCCTGGTGCATCCTGGTTCCCAGACCCATTGGGACTCGTATCCCAGACACGACCAGTCTGGGACTGGCAGTCCGGACTGCCTACAAACATTGACCCCCGAGCCTGGCCCACCCCTGGCCTGATCGGATTTCAGTCCTTCCAGTGCCATTCGTCGCGTCTGGGATATGGTTTGGACCCCGACCTTTGCAAAGGCCTCAAACCAAAGGGATCGACGTTCTCCAGCTGCCGTCGAGCATCGCAGTCGACAGGATCTTGAGCACAGAAGTAAAGGTCACGACGTTGCACAAGGACTGTCGCAAACCTTGGAAGAAATCTGGGATTTGGTTGTTTAGACTATGGTGATATGAATTCTCACTGACATCTGGAATTCAATGGATGGTGGTTTCTCACTATACTGGATTCTCAATGAGCTGGTGAAATGTTCTCACTCGATTGGATGGTGATGGAAGATTGTGATTGTGGCTCGCATGGGGAGTTGATAGGCCTGATGATCTAGCAGCTGCAGTAGCTTGCAGATTTGAAGCAGCAAACCCAGAATCACCTTCGAACCACCTACACCACACATTCGATTCAAACATATTCCAACTAGTTGGAGGCTAAGGCAAATACGTACATGTCTGTAAAAGTACAAGTACAATAAAGGTTTCAGGGGATTGCATGTCAGCAAAATCTAGGGGATGTCACCGCAAGCCGCAAGACCAAAGTTCTACTTCAAGGCCACCTGATTCCACCCAAAAGCTTCCCCCACTGCCTTGAGACGATTAATAAAGATCTGGGTTGCTCCTTTTCTCTTCTTGGGTTCACATATGGGTGTGTCTTAAAATAGGGGGACCTCCCAAAGACCCAATAGAAGAAAGGACATAATTAGACCAAAACCCTTTGGTTGGGGGGCTCCTTTTTTTTCAAATACACACCCATATCCATGTTTCATCCTTTCTTCGTCAATTGGCTTCCGAGTTGCTACTTTCCAGGAGACTCACCGAGTGACACCAGTCACATCCTCGCGCGTCGCAGCGCGGAAAGCGGTTCGTTCCGCGACTTCGACGCGACGTGTCACCATCTTTTGAAATGAAAACGGCGGACCCCCCGGTGTAGTAGACAAATGTCTGTTTCAAGGCGTGCCCTACTTCCAAAGCACCACATGTTCAACATGCTTAAAAACACACACACACACATCAAACCTAGTAATTAATCAATAGTATATAATTAGTAGTTGGGATCCTGACTGCCCAAACACACACACACATACACAATGACAATTTGTAGGATGTTCATCCCAAGAGCAATTCCCTACAAGGCCTCAATGAGCCACAGGTGGTTTTACCTTGCAAAACTTGCCCAGGCTGGCCTCTCTCAACACACGAAACACTTATGCTAGGTATTGCTAGGTATAGTATATGATCATGCTAGAACATGGTGTCTTGCGCATTCTTGCGCAGTGTTTTTTCCAGCTGTTCCAACCTTCCTGCCAGAATGGAGGTCCTTTCCAAATGGCCAATGGCCACGGTTCTTCACAGCTGTTACCCCGCCTGGAGCTCCCAGCGTCTCCATCAACACGCCATAGGTCGCTTCGGACGTCCCGACGTATGGGGTGAGACCTCGACCGAGTTCGCCAGAAAGCCCGGAAGGAGGGGATGTTCCAAGCCACCAAGCTGACCCCATTTCACATCTGGACCACTTAGTTTTTTTGAAAACGCTTTTTGTTTTTCGCTCCGAGAAAGAATACCGTCTTTGTCCGATGTCTGGGAACATTCAGCGGTTGGGATTGAGAGATGGCACCAATGTCCAAGTTGGGTGGTGCTATGGTGGAGTGTTCCATTCGCAAAGACATCTTGGGGTGCCATCGAACCTCTGAAATCACTACTAGTCGTCTGACAATGACCTATACTATAAACCCTAACCCCTAAAAACCTTAGGGTTTCAAAGCCCCGGCTTTGGACCTTAGGATTTCAACATGTTTCAACCACTCGGTCCATTTTGAAAACAAAGATCCGTAGAAGAACGAGCCCTTGGAATAGCAACAGCTGACGAAAAGGGGCTATGTCGTGCGTGTGGGAGCCCCGAAATGAGAACCTTGACCCATTGAATACCGTTCAAAACAACACCAAGAAACCGTCCTGTGATGCTTGATGTTACAGCCCTGTTTCCAGTGCCATGATCCTCTGTGTCTCTCCACTGTCCATCAAACAGGTCACCTGGTCACCTGGTCACACGGCACACCTGGCGCGCGCGCCGCTTTGCGCCACGCCTTGCCAAAGGTGGATGGCTTGTTCCCAATGAAAGGCGGCGCTGCAGGCGATCATTAAAGAGTTCATGGTGATCACGGTCCTGAGATGAGACGGGGATGTCTATCACACCGTCAACCCCCACACAGCATGCTCTTGCTCCAAAGATCATGGTGTCTTGGATGTTGGGATCATTGGGGCGAGCAGGTCGGAGAATGGTGGCATTCAAGCACCATCCCATCGTCTCATAATATTGTATTTAGGAGGTTAAAACCCGTCAGACCGACCGATGTGGATGTGGATGGATGTCAGTACGTCATGGGAGCCCGTCGGTCACAGTACGTCGACCGAAGTCGGACGCTCATGGTCCGTCATGGTCCCAAGAGGTGAAAAAACATTCGCTCCGGCCCTCTCCAGCCAGGGCGAAGACGAGACTTGACGAGACCGCTACTTTTCCGAAGACCCATTTGGCCTATTTGACCCATGCAGCAAAGCATGATCGCCACCGAGAAATTTGCAGCCTTTTGCTTCTTGATTTCTTGCAGCATTGCCAAGTCATCTGCCCATACCTCTTAGTTCTCCAAAGGCCCAAGAGTTCAGTCCCGCAAAAGATGCCAACCACCATCCAGTCCCAATCCATGAATCCATGTCCACACCCAGATCCACAACGACTCTGGCTAAAGGGGGGGGCCCCCAAGGGCCCCCAATCCATGAATCCATGTCCCAAGCAGAGTGCTTCCAATGCCCCCCTCATCTCTCCAGCCTCTCACCACACCACCGAGCCGCGGCTGGATTCGCTCGTCGCTCGCCCCGCGCCGGGTCGCCCACAGGTGCAGCGCGCGGCGCCACTGGGCCACGGCGGCCAACGAGCTCAAGGTGGTGTTCAGGCTGATGACGTCCGGCCGCACCAGGCGCCTGGTGTTTTATTCCAACGACCCATGGACCCCTAAAATCAACCACCCTCAATGTAGAGAGGTAAATATGCCAGTCCCCATTGGTCGTGTCTGGGAAAGATGAAAAAGACGGCAAAAAGAGATGGATAGAGTATGATAGAGGTGGATGGGTGGATCAGAGGTGTGTTTTCGGGGTGCTGAACTGGTGACTGAGGCGTTTTGGATGTGCGAGATTGGCATGTGGGCTGACATCCCTCTTTTCAAAACTCCTGACACAGCGCCTTGGCATTTCCTCCAAAAGCGACAGGGCTATGGTCCAGTTGGAGGACTTCTCCTCAGCTGTTTGACAAGGCGTCTCGTTGCCAAAGAGGCTCAACCTACCAGACATTTGCAAGAATTGGACGATGGTTGCGGGTTTGCATGGAATCCTCATCTCAAGTCTTATCCAAGGCATGGTCCCGCTATCTCAAACACCCCACAGAATTCACAACGACAAAGCTCCAATGACCGGACTTGTCAGCTTCTGAAGGACATGGATCTGGGCAATGTCTGGCCTGGCGCTGGAGCTATATTAATACACTACCCTTTTCTTTGTCACTTCGTCAGTCCCTTGACGTTCGACCTGCAGAATCCCAGGGTCGAAACCACAAGCCATGGAACCCATTCCGGCCTTTCAGGGGTTCGGTCCGAAGAACATCGCGGAACCCGCCATGCATGGGTGGAACTGGTACCCCAATCATTGACCAGCCCGGCCACATGCCTCGGGGAAGACCCCCATGATCTCTGTTTTTGAAGCATCCGGTAGGATGTTTGGAGGTTTGGACTCATTATTTAATGTTATAATGTTAATGGAACATGATGACTCCGCCAAATCCCCTTAAGGATCAATCACTATCCAATTACAAAAGCATACAACAGCTATACTTATTATATAATGAGATATACAGTATACACACAACACAACGATGAACAGCATCAAACAAACCCACCACCCAAAAAGGCATCTTGATTCCCCCTTCCACTGTTGAGTTTGTTGGTGAAAACCAATTGAAGCATCTTGAAATGACATGAAACGACCTTTCCGACAGGCTTCTGCAGGAACCTTGCAGCTTCAGCCGAGACTCACAGGCGTTCAGTAGCAAGTTGAAGGTGACAAGATCCTCTTGCCTCATTTCTGACAGAAGCAGCAAAAAAACTTTCCCAAGAACAACAGCTTTCCTCTTGCCTGATTCCAGATCCTCTTGCAAGAAGTAACACAGCTTGTTTCAAGGTCGGGGTGTCAGCGGGGGTGTTTCTGAGGCAGGAAAACAAACACCACTTTGGACTTTTGGTTACCGACAGGCACAACAAAATCACCACCTTTCCATGGCGGAGGTGTCCCCAAACCTGGGCTTCATGGATGAACGCAGACTGCGTAAGGAAATACTGGCAGATTCTGGGATCTGCCACCCCTTTGTTGCAGTTCATGGACGAGGAACAATCCCTTCTGCGTCTGGAACAGGTTGAGGGCCCGCTGCCATTGGCTGCCTTTGGCGAAGAGGTCGATCAATGCCTGGAGCAAATGCGGTTGCAAACAGCAAGGCCAGTATACATTCATTTTGCAGTATGTATTCCCATCATCTGGCCATGTTTGGTTTGAACATGTTAGAAACTGACACTCAATGTCGTCAGGTCTTGCTTGGAAGGTCCCATCGTGAATCGGTTAGTTAGGACTGAGGACAAGGATGCAACGGAATGCAACGCCATTGTTGGCATGGTTACTATCACTATCGTTCATTGTATTGCATCTCTTTCTGCCGGTCACCTGCTCTCCCTCATGAAGTGTATGAACACCAAGCACTTATGACCGCATCCCATGCAGCTTATTATTTAGATCAACAAAACTAGACACATCATGACACATCGGGCTACCTTGTGTTTATGCACCAGAAAAAAAATGCTCACGGTGTTGTACACTGGACTAGGAGCGGTTCAATCACGGTGGACCGGATCCTTCACGGAATTCAAGGAGCTTCGCCCAACGCTCTGCTCGACGGACGAGAGACTCCAAAGGAAGAGCTGCAAGCCGCAGTGCTTAGCCTCTGCGCGTTCGACTGAAGCCCTTCGTTGGAAAATGAGGACATCCACAACTCCAGGGTTGAACCAATTGGATTTGGGCCCAGTGTACTGCCCAACCACTGTGAACTTACATCAACCTACATCCCAGGTGTGGTGCCATCGTTCACGTGCCTTCACAGGGCAAATCCATAGGGCATCGTTAATCCACAGTCCATAGATTCCATGGCCGACCCGGTTGTTGGGTCATCGTTGAACTGAACACTTGCTGGGTACGGAAGGCCGTGCGGCCTTGCGCACCTTTTTCACACATCGCAACATCCTCGAGTTCTGACACATCGCGGTTGGTCGTTACTGTAGCTGATGAGGTTGGCATTCAATGGATTCTTCAGAAGTTGCGGTATGCACTCAAGTTTATTGTAATGGCTTGTCATCACCATCACTGCTGCTTTCTCATTCACCGGCCCGTTCTGGTTGGTCCAACAGGCTGAGACTCTGGCATGTTTTCATGTCCCGCAATTGCCATGTCAATACTACACTCCCTTCATGAGATAACCATGGAAGTGGATGCCACTAAAACCCCTTGGAATTACGATGTTCCCCTACCAAAACAGCTGGTGCCATCCCACGTCGTCATGATTTCAGTGTAGTGTAGTGATTCGAAAACCGGGCTTTCGGAACTCGCCAGGTCTTTCGGTCCAGGCCTTCAAGCACCACCACCGAAACCGCTTTCGTCGTTCGAACCAGTGCCGTTTCGGCGTCCGTTTCGGCGCGTGCCGTGTCTTTGGGCCGTTGAAGGTGTGTCCCATCGGCATCGCACCGCTCGCCTCTGCAGCCCTTGGAGCACCAACGGCCACTGGAGACCTTTGGCGAAGGCCCATAACCTCGCAGACTGCGAATCGACGGTTGAAGCAAACAACACGTCAAAAAACATGGTTTTTTTGGGAAGGCCAAACAAGTAAAGCCAAACAAAATCCAATCCAATCCACCACTAGTCACTAGCTCTTCAACAAACGTCCAAGCAACTCGGCATTCTGCGCCACCAAATCTGGACGCAGCTGCTGACCTGCGAGACTCCCTTGAACCAGGCGGGGCAGGCGGCTCGGAAGACCACCGGATCCAACGGCATGGAAGCAACTTGGTGTGTAGCTCGAATAGTGATGATGCAAGCCTCAGCACTTCATGATCTTCATGGATGGATTGGGCTTCATGTTATTCCTATTCACTTCTTAAGCCTATCAAAGCACCACCTCGAAAAGGTTGGTCTCTAGCCCGCAGCCGAGTCTTCTCGGGTCGACTCTTCACACCTCTGAGGCGGTCGATCACAGTGATGGACAGCTGCCATTGGGATTGCCGGGTGCAAGCAGACATCACCGAGGTGTACGTCGCCAGGCTGGGCAGCTGTTTCCGGCGACCTTGGAGCTCCAAGAAAGCCACCTTAGGCGTCGGCAGGGTGGGGGGGCGTTGGAGTCCAACGCCGGCCATGCGATGTCGTGCCGCGGGTGAGGGTGAAGGGATGGCTCAGATCTTCAGAGCTCCATGGACCAAGGAGCTCCACGGATTCCAGGCCTCTCCATGTTGGAATCGAACGAAGTACATGTTGTCTTGGTTCTCAAATTATATGTGGTTTAGATGGCTGATGGCAAAAACCTGAAGATGTCCTTTAGATGGGGATCCACACACACAAACAAAATACAAACCCTTTGGGGGATTGTGCCATCTATTCTGAAAACCAATATACTACCGGCTGATCACATAGGAGTTACAAAAGTGCATCCTGGGAATGGCCAACCAGGGTAGCTAAGAGCCGTCTATACCTGCCGCTTAAAGGTAGCTAAGAGCCGTCTATACCTGCCACCTAAAGTCAGGGAAGATCTATAACCGACCAAATGGCTTGGGAATCAAAGACAATCCTGTGTCATGTGGCACCGGTTACACGGGAGAAAGACAAAGGCAGGCATCCTTCATCATCCTTTCTTAACTGAAGTGGGAGTGCATCGAATTACGTCAAACTTTGGCGGGTTAAGTCCTATCTCATATGCATGCCATGTTTTTCAATTCTTCAGGAACTTCAGGATACACTTAACCTGGGATAAGTCTCAAGACACTAGCAGCCCTAACTCCTATGTGCTTAGCCGGTAGTATAATGGTCTTATCATGATATGGTCATGGTTTGGAACCAGTCCACTTGTTGTGCTTGGATCTGATATTCTAGGTCTTCATTCTCAATCAACACATCCAGAAACTTCCAGAAAAACTTGGATTGATGGGTCTGAAGCATAGACACCGCTTTCTGCAATTTCTATATCAAAACATGTCGAAATATGTCGAACAACATGGCCTTCTTTGAGGTCCGGTTTCTCCGATTCCTGTGCCCCCCTACATCGACCCATGCTTGTTTCCAACGAAACTGGCACTGGCGGCAAAATCCAACGAAACTGGATGACCATGTTTGGGAACCAAACAACAACCAAAAGAGTCGGTGAAACATGCAAAGTCTAAATGTCACAATCAAACTACAAACTATACAACAGTACGCCCCCCAAACCCATACTCCACCTTTTTCTACTCCTAACTGCTCCAAGTGTGGCTCTACAATCTGTTGCAACATGACCGTTCTGACATCTCGCGACCACTTTCGCAACCAAAACACTGCATCCTGCCAGCTCTGCTGGGCCAGTGGCAAACGCCTCACCTGCCGGAACGTTGGACCCTGTGCCTACAAACATTAATTTTCGTGCAGCAACTCGCAACTGGTGTTGTCGGGCAATACTTTAAACAAACATAAACTTGAGCAGAAAACTACTCTTGATACCTGGAACCAATCTGACCTCTTGATTGGCAAAATGTTCCATTGGCAGAATTTAAGATCTCACACTCCATGCTATTAGGATCTATTAGGTAGAACAACCATTCTGAACCACCAGGATGTTAATCTTTTCTCCACCGCACCGGTGCCTTCCGCATGGACCATGGCGCCCCGTCGCTTCCAAACCACTCGTTCAACGGTTTCCACCGCGGCCGGGCCAGCAACCGGCACCGTTGGACGCGAACGTGCTGAGTTGTTGAGCGCGAACTCAAACTGAACTGAAGAAGAAGACATGACAATCAAACAGGGTTGATGATAAGGTGAATGAAGGCTCACTTCTTTGAAGATCAGGAACAAATTGATGGTGTGGACCTAGGTGGTGCACCTTGAGACCACGATGATGATCCTCGTCGTCTGACACGTGTTTAAAAACAACCATGTGATGGCAGTAGCATGTGCGTCATCCAAGAATGCACGTCAATGTGTTCAGAGCCTGGATTGGACAATCAATAAAACGTGTGAGCTTTGGTAAAAACATCCTTCTTTCTCGTCAACGTCCGTTGAGTCATGACAAATGCGCCTCTTAACAACACCAATATTTTTAAGTATAGATTGCAAAAGTCAAGACAGCTAACTCTGCGACACTAAAAGCAAACATATACAAACAACATGCACAAAATATATTTATCGAAAAAAAAAAAAAAAAACTTGTCAGGCATCTTCAAGGCAGGATGGGTTGCCCCAACAAATACATCTAGTGAATTCAACCATAATCATATTCAAACACGAGTCCGTCTGAGGGAATCTCCCTTCCAGCTCCGTCGGAGATGAAATCCGCTTTTACAGCTGCCGGCATTGGCAATCTGTCAAACGACTGAATGCATCGATCAAGCAATCACCACCTGAGTGGCACTTGATGGAACTCGATGGCGCTCCGAAGGAAGGAAGGAGCGCGATCGCATCGGAGGCGCTCGCTGTGGGGCGATGAGGCGATCGGATCTCGTCTGGCGTCATGAAGTTCGAAGCGCTGGAGACTGGGATTTGCCAAGAAGGACTGGACTGAATGTACCGCCACCCAGCCAAACCCCCACATTTTCAGGGAATGGTGGACCAAGGTCGGTTTTTCATCTCCCTACTCTGACAATTCCTCTGACAAAGATCATGGATTTTCTGTATAGGGCAGTGGTGCTTTTCCATCTTCTTTCCACAGGTGGTGGTGGTCCCGAAGAGACCGGTCCCCTTGGGTCTGGTTCCGGCGAAGTGGGATGAACAAGCTTGCGGGCTTATGGAGAGATATGTAACCCTAGGGCTCCAA
This sequence comes from Durusdinium trenchii, assembly GCA_963970005.1. Lineage (NCBI taxonomy): Eukaryota > Dinophyceae > Suessiales > Symbiodiniaceae > Durusdinium > Durusdinium trenchii. The sequence continues at coordinate 201,348 of CAXAMN010028472.1, read as the reverse complement.
GTACCTCCTCAGAAGGTATTTGGACCCTCTAAACCCACCCCAAACACCTTCTTAGAAGGTACTTGGAGCCCTAGGGTAACCAAAACCCAAAGCAATCCAATGCAATCCATCTCACCCGATCCTATGCACCCTCTCTCTAGGACGCCGATCATGGAAACCAACAATGGCCCCATACCAGCCAACGTTTTACAAAGAGGCTCCCAGTCTCCCACTTCCACTTCTGCCCTCCATGGCCCTCCAATCCCTCCGAATCCATCCCAAGGCCCAAGGCTCTTCTCGAATCTCATCTGAATCCATCTGAACCCCATCCCATCCATGGGTTTCCCTGCCTTCCACCAACTTCTTGGCCTCTTCTTGCAAAGCAATCAAGGGCACATCCACCTGGTCCGTTCTGGTCCGTTCAAGTCGGTCCAAGACAAAGATGCCCCAGTCGGTCCCAGTCGAGGGGTTTGAGTCGATTGCTTCTGCCTGTTTCCAGGATGCATTTTCTGAAGCTGAAGCTTCGCAAGACCAGTTGAACAGTGGAGGGGCGTCTTATACGGTGTATCTCCGTCTTGCAAACGGTGAAACTGCTCCATTTTGGGGACCAGATGTACTCACTATAGTGGTTTCTGTACATATCAGAAAACGCCATGCAGCCACATTTTGGCCAAATTTCAACCGGCAGGCAACATCTCAACATGAAAACAAACATGAGTTAACGTTCCAGGGTCAAGCTACCATTCAGTTGATGCAGGATTTTATCAAAGGCACAACATTAGGTTTTTGTGAGCTTGGCTGGTATATATAATATAATATGCCATCATAAAGGGCCATGTGCAAGGGGGGTGCGCCTGTGTTCGAATACCACTCGTGCACTTGCACGTCAACCATTAAAACGCCCCCTAAGTGGTCAAGCAGCCAATTTGAACTTGTGGCCTCCCAAACAGCCAGTTTACACGCAAAGAATCGTTTGCCACACTTTGGCACAACTACCTTCATCCGGGCAGCCCAGGTAGTCCTTCCAACTGCACCGAACAACAGTTTGGATGTAGTGTACTCAGCTTCCATGAAGGGACATCCAACCATGGCGCTCAAACTGAGTGGGTGTCTTCCTGTCTTTTGATCATCAAGTACATTTCAGCTTCCGGTTCTATTGACGTTGAAATCTTGGTTTTGCTGAAGGAGTGCAGCAGATTGCATCACACCAAAATACAACTCAAGAGCTATTCCGGCTATTCCCATCAAACTCAATCACTCATAGCTTCAAAAAACCATTTCGATATATGTTCATGGCTTTTCTTTCAACCTTTCTCTTCCACCCGGGAGTTGGCCACGGACCGCCGCGGCACCTGAGCCCCTCGGAGGACCACCGCCACGGTGTTCATGGTCTCGGGTACCTGAAAAGGGAGAAAACGAAGCACAACCATGACATGAACGGCCGAAACGATCTGAGTGCTTTTTGGGGCTTGTTGAGTTGAAGCTGCGTGTGGCCCGGTTTCGCTTTCTCACTTCCGATATATGGATCGGCTCGGCGTGACTTGGGAGATGACTGCCAGGTGACCGTATGAATAGTGGAGAGTGCTTTGTTGGTCTCAAAAGAACATACGGTATGTGACATATGTGAACCGTAGGATCTCAAAAAAGGTATGATCACAAAACAACCGGGTGACCGTATGTTCTTTTGTTGGGGCTTTGTAGGATCTCAAAAGAACACAAAAGGTTAGAATCAGCTTCGGATAATAAAAGGTGGCAACACAATCGCTAGTGACACGCATGTGACACGCATGATTTCATCGAAATGGAGGACCATAAACATCGCAAGACGCGTGATTGTTCTTTTTGCATTTATGACATACTCCTGATCACAAGACCACGTGGATGTCCGGGTTCGGATCACCAAACTTCCCCACTTCATCTTCCAAAACTGACATGCACGAGACGCCCTGAAACCTTCGCCCCTGGCGAACGGTTCGATGGGTCGAACCAGGTTTGAGCTGCTACACGTCCCGTCACGCCCGTCACGCCAAAGCCATTGGGTGGGGGGGGAATCGGAGAAACATCCCAACAACCGATGAAGGGGGTTTCTTTGCATCTTTATACTATTGTCAGCCTGAAGCATCTCAGGTTCGGAGGTGGGGTATTGCTTGGTGAATGCTTTCTTTCATCAAAGAGTGGCAGACCATGGTACATGGACCAGTACAGCAACCACCAATGAACGCTCCAAACTGCGACAGTCCGGTCCCAAAAGATTTGGGTGTGGGTCATGGCGCTGGGCTACCTGGGCTGACCAGAGGAAATGAACCGAATCCACTGCGAAGGAGGTCAACGTTTGACCCGCAGCCATTTAAGCTTCTCCCCGGGTGTGGTTGCTGAGCTGTATTGGTGCAGGGAAATCAGGGAATTCAGGAGAGTCAGATGAGGTCATACGGAAACCAGTGAAGTGGATTCCCCCAACGGTTTCCACACCTGGTCACTCATTGCTATGCCTTATGTACGGGCCCAGCTGGTCGCTCAAGTCCCCCATTTTAATCCATTTGAGGCTCTTAGGCTTGGACGTCCGTCCACAGTCCAGATCTGAATGCCAAAATGGACCAGCACCTGTGGTTGCCACTGGCAGCTGCCACTTGCGAGGCGGTCAACTCATCTGCTGTGATCTTCTCTGCATCAGCTCCAAAGTCCAACAAGAGCTGCACGACTTCCAAGTGACCCTTGCAAGCTGCCAAGTGCAAAGCAGTTGCGCCATTCTTCATAGCAACATCTTTCTCTCTCCCATGTTCCAGCAAAAGCCGCAAAATGTCAAGGTGGCCACGGAAAGCTGCAACGTGCAAGGCTGTTGCCCCATTCTCCATTTGAGTCTCGCTGCTGTCTGCACCAGCCTTCAGCAGCATCTCAACAGCCTCAAGGTGACCCTTTTCAGCTGCAAAATGCAAAGACTTTGTTGTGTTGGCGCCTGCCGTCAGCAATAGCTGCAGAACTTCCAAATGGTTCCGGTCACTTGCAAGATTCAGGGCAGATTCTCCATGTCGTGTGTTCTGGTCCTGGTCGGCTCCAAATGCCAACAGCAGTCTCACAACCTCTGGATGATTATTTGTGGTTGCTAGGTGCAAAGCAGTGTAGCCATCATCCAGTCTAATCTTGTCTGTGTCTACCTCAAACAGCAGTAGCCAGTGCAAAACTTCAATGTGGCCACTTGACGCAGCCAAGTGCCAAGCCGTCGTCCCGTTCTTCATTGCGATGTCTTTCTTCGCCCCTCCATCGAGAAGCATTTTGACAAATTTGGGATGTCCATGTGCACTTGCTAAATGTAGAGCTGTTGCCCCATCATGAGTCATCTGGTCTATATCTGCCCTTGCATTGAGCAACATCTGTGCAACTCGTAGGCCACCAAGTTGAGCTGCCACATGCAAAACTGTCAAACCGTCAGTATCAGCCATGTCTGTGTTGGCCTTCCTCTGCAGTAACATCTCCACAACTTCAGTATACCGTTTCGACACTGCCAAATGCAGAAGTGTTTTACCATTATCTGATCTCGCAGAGTCTGTGTTTGCACCAAATTCCAGCAACAATGTCACAATCTTGGGATGGCCATGTTCATTGGCTAAATACAAAGCCGATGCCCCATCGGACCTTACCTTGTCTTTGTCAGCCTTGGCCTGGAGCAGGAGCCGGACAACTTGCAAGTGACCATTTTCGGCTGCCAAATGCAGGGCTGTTGTTCTATCATAAGCACACTTGTTGGTATCTGCCCTTGCATTCAGTAGCTTCAGAGTAACTGCTGGGCAGCCAATTTGAGCTGACACATGCAAAGCTGCGAAGCCGAACATATCAGCCATATCTGTATTGGCCTTGGCACAAAGCAACACCTTCACAAATTCTATATCCCGCTTGAAAGCTGCCAAATGCAGAACTGTTTTACCATTATCTGATCTCGCAGAGTCTGTGTTTGCACCAAATTCCAGCAACAATCTCACAATCTTGGGATAGCCATTTTCATTGGCTAGTATTAAGCAGATGTCCCATCAACCCTGACCTCGTCTTTGTCAGCCTTTGCCTGGAGCAGGAGCCTGACAACTTGGAAGTGATCATTTTCGGCTGCCAAATGCAGAGCTGTTCCATGACCAACTGCAAACATTCTTGGGTTTGCTCCAAGCGCGAGCAACTGCTGTACAACGTCAATGTCGCCACTGGCAGCTGCCAAGTGCAAAGCTGTTGTCCCATCTTTCTTGGCCTGGTCTTGCTTCGCGCCTGCATCAAGAAGCATCTTGACAACTTTGGGATGGCCATTGGCAATGGCTAAATGCAAGGCTGCTGTGCCATCCTTGCTGACTTTGTCTTTGTCAGCATTGGCCTGGAGAAGCAAACGGACTGTCTCCACGTGACCTTTATCCACTGCCACATGCAACACATACTGCCCATTAACAATGACATTGTCTGCGTCTGCTCGGAATTCCAGCAACAGCCGCGCAACTTCGATGTGGTTCTGCAAAACTGCCTTGTACAAAGCTACCGTCAGCTGAACCCTCTGGTTCGCATATGCTGGGAGAAGCAATTGGACAACTTCTAAATAGCCACTGAATGTTGCTAACAAGAGTGCTGTGTTGCCATTGGTGGTGATCGCCTCGTGGTTTGCATGGGCGTAAAGCAGTAGCTGCACAATCCCAACGTGATTATGCAAAGCTGCCAAATGCAATGCCGACCGATCATCTGCAACTCTGACTTTGTCTATAAGGAGATTTCATTACAATCAGGAGTTGATTCAAAATGTTCAGGAGTCCAAGGTTTTATTGTTAACGCCGATCCAAACCACCTCAGATTCAACATAATGTTGAATCGTTTGCTGACAGCTTCCACACGGCATCGCCTTTTCCTCTCTCTTGAGGGTAGTCAGGGTCATCTTGAGATGTTTTCAAAACGACTGGCAGCCAGCAGAGATCCCATATTCTGGCAAACACGCTTGATTCCAGTATTATTGAAAGATAATCAAACCCGCGTCATTGAAAGAACCAACAACCGGCCAGTCAATGCAACTCAATCTCGAGACTACTCTTGGGCAGGCTTTTCCAACCGGAGTTCTCAATAAAACATCGTGAAAACACGAGAATCCATCAGATTTAAACATCATGGGATCATATACATATTAGTATCTGAGTGTGAAAACACGAGAATCCATCAGATTTAAACATCTTGGGATCATATACTGGAAAGAAGCCACGCCCAGGCAGTCTACATCGGGCATCACACAAGTCGCATCACTCCACCAGAAGGCAACTCAAGATCAGAATACATAAAGTATAGTGGCTTACCTTGGATAACATAATCACATAACAAACCTGAAAACCTCACTATGAAGCCAGAGCTCACATAACCTGACATAACACCACATGGATCCTTAGCCAAGCTGCGTGGCGAGATCTCCTTAGATGTCGCTCGGCTGGGTGGGTCTTGGAATGGGTTGGCCGAGTTAAGCTAAAGGCAGCTAAGAGGCGTTGGATTCCTTTTGGTAGAACACCCGCCAAACCCTGTCAAGGACTTTGCTGGCACCCAGCTCCTCAAGAAAAATCAGAACAGATCTGACCGGTTTCACTTGACCTCAGACGCCTAGTACTAGAGTTTTAGAGAAACCACCATCATCCATAGTATTCATTGTGTTCACATTAAAATTAGTATTTGGATAGTAATCAGCATCCAACAAACCTCGAACCCAGTTGATTGGTTGGTCATGTCCAAAGACGCCCGGGAAACCCAAGCTCGTTATCATGATTGATGCCAATGATGGTTGTACCGACCTCACAATTGAGGTTCCGATGAGGGTGCCTGGCATCGCACAATGTTTGCCGGGCTCCGATTCTTGTAAATTCAAAGACAACAAAAGGGTCCAACACTAGATTGCAGTTAACCCGTCGTTTGATTCAGATATCACTTCACCCGTTGTTTCTAGACCATGCTAGTCCCTTTTCGTTGGTCGTCATACTGACTACCAAACGCTACCAAATGAAGTTAGTACTTTTAGTAGCGAATCCGCAAAAGAACCAATACTTGCACCAACTCCAGGGGCCTCGGCAGTGAATGCACTGGCACAATTTGTGTACTTGAAGCCGGAGGTGATGGAAGCATAGTTGAAATAGATGGGGGTGGGCTTCGGCTTTATGATGTAGCGCTGAGCTCCTGACCAACACCCACTTACAATTGATCGCACGACAAATAATTGCATATATTTCTGACCATAAACAATGACATAATAAGCGCTTACCTCCATCTGTGACCGGGCTCAGCAAGTCGTGGCTGTTTATCGTGGGATCTGTATGACCAGCTTCCTCCATTTCTCTCAGCAGTTGTGCCCAGCTGCACCGGTCGGAATCTGAGGTGGCCTTGGTGTTGCCATTGGTATCTGGCACCTCCAGGACTATTTGGTTCTGGTCGGATGTCCAGGTGCAAACCATAGTCTTGGCAAGCTCTCCTGGCATGCAGGGATTTCAACACCCGGTGTTGAAGTCAAGTTGATAGTTGAGATGGTTGAGAACATGACAATTCGACTGGAGGTCTTGTGGTGAGCATCTTTTTTGCACACCGGGTCACACCGCATGGTGTTGTTGCAAGCAAACAGCAAGAAACACTCATTCCCCTGAGTGTCAAGGGTAGATGCTGCATGCTACGGTGTTTTTCACCAAATCACTCGGAATGATTTTCCAAGCTAGGAGATTTTGTAATTGGCTCGTCCTCAATGGCCGCAGGTTCTGGGAGTGGGGCTGGGGGTTTAGGCAAACGGCGGCGGCTCAGCTCGCTGTTCGACATGGTCCGCATGCTTGCCACTCGTTCTGGGTGATGCTTCCACCTCAACAGCGGGAAAGTTAAACATAAAGAATGTCAGCGTTATATTGACTTTCAAGTCGTCGTGCAAACAATCAGCAGTGATACGAAGGTACTACAGGAATCCAAAGGGTGAGACAAAACGGTGTGTACTGGGGGCTGGGCTGTTGGCGGGCCAAATCAAGAGCTTGTGTTTTGGTCAAACTGGGATCCTCTTCCCTCAATCGATCCTTGGCTTCGTTGATGTGCTTCCAAAACACATCGCGTAGGCCCACACGGCCTTTGCACCCAGGCTTTGCCTCCAGACGAATCAAATGACAAAACATTGATTTCTCACCCATAAGTCCATAAGCCTTTGAATCTAATGCCAACTTATGAACTTAGTTGACCTACATGCCCAAGATGAGGAAACCGCAGGCATACCAATCATTGTTGAATTCTTTAAATTGTTTGAATCTAATGCCAACTTATTTAGTTGGAGAAAAGAAATCATTCGGTCGCCTTGCCTTCACACCTTTCTTAGATCCTTCCTGATCCTGGCTTTCGGCATCATCTTCTTCTTTGCTCTTCTTCGTTTCCACCTCCTCAGTCCGCTTTGCCTTTCGCTTCCTTTTATTGTCGTTCTCCTTGGCCGACGTAGCCTTGTTCGGTAGCTCTTCCATCTCATCGGCATCCTCTCCCTTTCGTGCGTCTTTGGTTTTTTTCCTAGCCTCTTGGTTCTGACGCCTCTGTCTCTTTTTGCCCTTTGTGGCTTCCTCCTCCTGATCCTCCTGCGCCTCCTTCTTTTCTTCTCCCTCCTCATCATTTTGCATCGCCAGCCTGGCCTTCATCAAGTCATGGTAAGTTTTGGCATCAAACTTTGCCATTTCCAAAAACCATTTCCAGTGGTCCTTTTCACCCTTCGACTCCGTATCCTTCGGCTTCTCTTCCTTCTCATGATCTTTGGCCACCTTCTTGGTCTTGGGCATCGTCTCTTCCTTCTCTTCTTCATCCTCTCGCTCTTCTTATGATCGTTGACTGAATCTTTGGCTGCCTTCTTGGTCTTGGTTTGGGCTGCCTTCACGTTCTTTTCCTCTTCATCGTGTTCGTTGGTCGCCCGTTGTTTCTTGTGCCTCTTCTTTGATGACATTTGATCGTTCTCCTCTGCTTCATCCTCTAGCTCCTTGTGATCTTTGACTGCCTTCTTGTTCTTGGGAATTATTGCCTTCTCTTCCTTCTCCTCTTCATTCTTTGTCTCGTGATCTTTGGCCGTTTTATTGGTCTTGGACATCTTCTTTGCCTTCTCTTCCTCCTCCTCCTCCTCTTCTTCATCCTCCGGTTCATTACCGTTGGTTTCCGGCATCTTCTTTGCATTCTGTTCCTTCTCATCTTGATCATCTGTCTCCTTGTCATCTTTGGCCGCCTTCTTGGTCTTGGGCATCTT
>CAXAMN010028472.1:75822-193126 GCA_963970005.1 Durusdinium trenchii | reverse complement strand
TTTGTCTCGTTGTCATCTTTGGCCGCCTTCTTGGTCTTGGGCATCTTTGCATTCTCTTTCTTCTCCTTTTCATCCATTGACCCCTTAGGTTTGGCTGTCAGATTCACCTTCTTTTGCTCTGGCTCCTGTGTTCTCTTATCCTCGCCCTGATCTTTCCAGGAAACCTTCCTCTTCTCTCTACTTTCAGTCTCTGATGGCTTCTCTTTGGGAGGGAGGCGGACAGGCATGCCAAAGGCACGCATACGCATTTCTTTGGGGTCAACTGGCTCCTCCGGTTTGTTCGTCTCTTTCTTCCTACCTTTCGAATCTTTCTTCTTCTTGGCGTTCTCGTCCTCAGTCTTGGGTGTTTGAGTCTTGCCCTTCGGATCCTCAGCCTTGGTCTTTGTCTTCCTATCATCCTCATTCTTTGTCTTCTCTTCTTTGGGCGTGGCCTTGACCTTCTGGACCTGGAAATCAGGAGTTATTGTGGAGTTGTGCCACTTGAGACCCACGGCGCTCCACGGTTTGTCAGAGGCTTAAGATGATGGTGATGGTGGTGAACATATCACTGTGAAAAATCAAATCTGTTTAGCTTCCTAAATTAATAAACATGACAGCACTCTAGCCTTCTTCTGGGTGTCACTTTCCTGCTCCTCCTCCGATTCTGGTGGCAGCTCTCCACTGGTCAAAAATTCCTCAGAGTCTAGCGGGTTGTCCGACTTGTCCCCGTCATCGTCATTCTTTGACTTCTTCTTCGGAGCAGGCTTTGACTTAGCTTTGGTTTTTGCCGCCGTCTTTGGTTTCTCATCGGGTACTTCCTTTTTCTCTGCCTTTGCCTTGCCTTTAGCCTTCTTTTGTTCGGACTTTGCTTCTGAAAGTTCCTTTTGAAGTTGACTGAGTGTCTCAGCCGACATTTGTGGGTCAGACTTCTGAGTACATCCACTGACCGTCATAGGGAAATCCGGAGACTGGTCATTCTTTTTCGATTCAAAATCCAGCTTAGTTCTGACCTGGTTGATAGTCACCCCTGGCCCTTTTTCTTCAGAATTTGAAGCCTGCCGGGGGCGGTACGTGGAAACAACGATCAATGCGCAGGACTCCCACCTTGGTCGCTGAAGAGCCCTGTGGTGTGTGGTCCTCGGAACGGGAGGACGATGTGACTGGTAAGAGAGATGGAAAGATGAAAAAAAAGAAAGAAAAAAAAGATGGAAAGAGAGATGGATCTATTTATGGATCAAGTTCTGAAGGAAGTAGGTTTTAAGTGTGGGGCCCCGGCAGTTTGTCGAGCTGGCGGCGTCGTAAAAGCCCCCGGGCTTTTCTCAACCAGATTCCCCATGTCCTTCCGATCAGAAACAAAGTCGTCCAAATGTCTTATTAATGTCATCCAACATTTTTTTACTTGGATCCAATCGTATCGCGGGTCCTGGTCAAAGCCATGTGAAGCCAACAAAGCTTCAAGCGCCGCCATAGTCGCAACGCAACAGGAACCGAATACCAAAACACCCTGCTTGAGAGTGTAATTTGCATGTGAATGCTTTCAACATGATTTTAGATGCCGTGTGAAACATTGGAATCTTCAGACTGAACTTGGTCCGGTCCGGTCCCGGTAAAACAAGGCAGGGATGCCTTCTCTCTCTTGCCTTTGGAGAGCTGCAAACTTGTCACTCTTCAAGAATTTGGCGGGTCCATGGGCAATGACAAATTCCATGCTTGTCAGAGTGCAGTCGGTGGATGCAACCTAACAAACAAGCTGCGTGTGGGAAACAGTGAACAGTTTAAAGTGATGTCAAAAAGTGAAGACGTGGTAGTCATATCGGGGTTCGCGCCCACATATTATTGTTGAACCGAAGAGCCATGAATAGTTTGAACCGTTGGTTATCAATGCGTTGGGAGTAGGTGCCATCGCGGCCCTTTGCTTGCATTAGGTACATGGTCACACCAGGATGTCGGGCGCTGAATTTGGCCTCCAGCAGGTACTTGTCCAAAAGCTCCGTCAGGGATTCAGGTTCTCCTGTCCAAGGTTCCCTGTGTGTGGTGACGGTGTCTTCCTCCTCCTTCTTGGCAAGGGCCAATGATGCCTTCGCACTTTCGATGGACTGTGCACCATACCTGAGCCGTTACAGTAATTTTATCAATTAACTACTCGTTGTTTTAAGTCATCATCAGTCATTGACTACGAGTCAATGGGGGTAAAGATTGCGTTCGATTTTGGTTTGGATCCAGTATTATTGGACAACAACCACGGGTCTTATAATGATAGTGACTGAGAGAGAGAGAGAGAGTAATAAGTTTTGATGCCAGTTCTCCCAAACAAAACTTGACGACGACTGAATTCAATCAATGATCTTTTGGTCAAAGGCTGCCAAAAGGTCCCGCCCTGATGGACCGTAAACAGGGTCGTCTAGATGTCTTGCACGGGCTGCTGGGGGGATCGAGAGCTTCATCTTCTCCCATCCTTTCAACTGTGGGTTGGGATCCACCTCTAACTTCACCAACTTGAGTGGGTACTTGGTGGGATCAGGTCCAGCGCCATCTGCACTTGGCGGTGGGTTTGCCTCGTACGGGCGCACCTTGCCCAAGGTGGTGTGGTTGCCGCTCTTCCACTCCTGCCAGCTATGCGAAGGCGAGATGAATTCGAATCGGGACCTTGGGAGAACAAGCATCATTGAACTTTCAAAACAATAAGGGACGGATTTCAGAAGAAGGTCCTGCATCAATTCCAAAGCTAAAGCTTTTTCTACATACTCAGCTGTTGAAGTCTTGTTGGAGAATGTCATGCTCTTGAACTGGACCGCTGGTGTACCAGATGTTGGCCACTTCTTTGCGGTTTTCTCCAACCATCCGTCATAGCCAGTCAAATTGAAAAGGAGGCAAGTGTCTTTGTCGCTGATACCAGTCTTGGCCAACAGTGCACTCAACAAACTCTGCGGCATGGCCTCCCCTGCAAGATATTGAGCACTTTCTTGGACATCTGACAAAGACCTGTGAACGGAGGCACTGACAGGTTTCAAATCAGGATGCTACTTCATTTGGTTTCCAATGACCTCCAAGCCTCCAAGTCATTTAAAGCAGGGACCATTGGAACTTCGAAACTGACTGGGAGTGGTACCTAGAAAGATTGTTGGTCTTTGAATCTATTAAGGCAAGTAAGTGTGATGTCAGACCTTGAGCCCTCGCTGGCATGACAAAGACCTCCTTTCTCTGCGGTCGGCACCACGTAGCACGCTTCTGATTGCAGAGGATTTTCGGTGCGAATGGACCTGCGAAGGACTGGGCGGGTACTTTACCAGGGGGTTTGATGTGGTATCCGAATCTAGGCTGAAACCAAACCAATGGATTAAACTATGAAACATAACGCGTGTCATGCAGACATACCGAAGTTCTGTAGTTTGTACTTGTACATTTTGTAAATCTGCCAAGTAAATATAAGTTCAACCTGGAAAGAAACACATTTGATGCGCCTGTCTTGGAGCAACAAGCAGTTTGCAAATATGTTGTCACTTGAGCCGGCGTCTGGCATGAGAACCCAGCCATCAAAGTGAAGTGGTACTTTGCGTTTTCCATGTGGTGGGCTGCAGCGGATCGATATGGTGCTTTGCTTCAGAGCCTTCATGTCAAACTTGTCCTCCCAACGCCTGCGCTGGGTCACGTTGAATGGGCTGGGAGGCATGAAGGTAACCCCCCTGATGCATTGGGGAAAGATGTTGGTTATTAAAAACCATAAATTCAGCATTAAACTTAACTTAGAAAACATACATTTAAGCACTCCTGGCCTGATCTCCCCTCGGTAGCCTCCTACCTTTTCCGACACCAAGAAAGGTGCCACCACAATGGCAACGCTCTTTGTGGGGCGTTTCTTCAGGATGGTTGCCACAAAGTCGCTCATCTCATCGACTTCCGACCCAGTCATCTTCCCCCGCTTCATCAAATCACACCACACAATCAATGGGTGCTCGGGATATCGGAGCGCCATCTGGACAGGGGTGGACAACAATGACATGTTGGCATCATGTCACTGATACACAAAATGCACTGCATGATATCATTCAACTTGTGGGTTGCCAAACATGTTGAATCTAGAACATAGACTCTTTTGAGTCCAAATTAGTCTTCAATTAATTATTCAACAAAAATCGTACCCTCCGATGTTTTCCTTCAATCTCTGACCCGGTCAGTCAATGCAATGACGTCTTTGGGAGTGCCGCTGTGCACCGCAAGGCTGGATGACATGAACTCCGATACAATGGACGCGCCAATGATGTTTTGTCCTCGTAGATGTACTATACGTTCTTGTCTAGCTGCCTCCTGGGTTTTCATCATTTCCTTGTACAAGTTTGAGATCTGAGCGAGGTCTCTGGCTAAAGCGAGCTCGTCGCACTCATATTGAATTTTGCGTGCGTTTGCGTTCATCTCACTGATGTTGTCATCTGCCGCTGCCACCCGTGCCCTGACCTTGTCCGGCTGTTTTGGGGCAACCTCTGTGTACAAAGAGGTATCCTTGAAGCAAAAAGAGCTCTCCATACAGGTGAGGAGTGTTTGGATCTCGGAATTGTAGTCCCTTAGTGTTCTATGCTAAGTGCAGCACAGCACAGTAACAACTACACATTGACAAGACACCAAATGGGGTTTTGTTGAACACGGCGGAAGCAGGTACTGGAAATACTTTGGACTTACTGCCGAGGTACCCCTCCAACGCACGATTTCGAATTGATTCCAGAGTGTCCTTCTGAAACAGTAGCTCCCCATCCTCATCATGGAGCCGGCTCATCTCTTCCAAGATATAGGCCACACAACACATTCGGTCAACTTCTGCATTCCATTCAGCAAGCTGTAGTCTGACGTTGCTCAAAGATTTTCCTGCTCTTCGAACTGCCACCTCATGAACCATCAGCGCGCGCTCGATGAATAATTGTTGCTTGGACTCCGTAACCCTCAAAATTTCGCTCCACAGATGACACCCTCGCCCTGAAGCTTCTTTGCTCTCACCGCCTAACAGCCAGGGTGGGTCCAAGAGCACCACGTTGGACAGGGCTGCAGGGGTCAAAGCTTGTGTCATCATTTATATCACCGATGGTCCTAACGCTCATGAAGAATCAAGATGGTCATGATGTCATCATTGATTCAATCAATTCCAATGAAAACAATTACTTGATGTTACATAAATCTTTCTTTTCCATATATTTAGGCTGATCCAGGCCTGGGGACTCAAATTTGTAAAAGTGCAAGTGTGTCTCCAGGAGCTGGAACACAGAATCAGCAACACCTACCTTGGATTGATGGATCTGGACAGAGGTGTGGTTCGGTATGCACGGGGGCCCGCTGGCGGGGTTGTCGGTAAGGCTCTCATTGTAGTATCCTTGTTACCTTGTTGCATTGCATTTCAATTATAATAGAGGTTTACGGGGGCATACACCTTCACTCCAACCTCCCTATCATCCTGAAGGCTAGTATGTCTAGTATTATGTCTTTAGCATGTTCTAGCAGAGCTGCTTTGAATCCGAACATCTGAAGCGCTGTGGCTTGGTCCACCCGGTATTTGGAGCTCACCTTGGCGCTACCGTATCCGTTGTACTCCGCAACTGAAGCCAGCCATGCGTCTTTAGGCTTCGAATAGGCGGTCGGGTCCTGAAGAAATCCAGGCCAAAGTTGTTTCCAAGCAGTGGTATCATCACGAGAATGAGTTGTATACCAGGCAATATACGACTAGTAGCTAGCCTTTTTTTGGAGTGGCCCATGGTTTCAAAGTATGTCCACTGGTCCTGGAATTGGAGTTGGTGTGCTCTGGAGGCAAAGGTCAACACTTTTTGTAGCACGTTCTTGCGTTGACGCTCAGCCTGTTGTTCGTTCATCTGAAGTCGTCGCCACACACAAAGATGGCCAGGCGCACTTGTGAACTTGCACTTCACAGTCATGACGCTCTTCAGCCACCTGGCAGCGGGAGAGAGGCTCTGGTACAAAAGGGTCACCTCAGAAAGGCTGAAACTTTGGAAGATCTGAGACGACGGTTTCGTTGGAACCATCACGTCAGGGAGGTGCTGACTAAAGATTGACAAATTGTTCAACAGTGCCCAAAATAGTTAAAACTCATCGTTGCCAGTCTGTGGTGGTGCCAAAATGTCCCAAAATAATATTTTGCGACATAGTTTGCTACTTTATAATCTTTAGACTGAGCCCTGAGTCAGGATCTGAGACGACGGTTCCAACCGAACCATCACGTCAGCTTGGCGCGAGTTTTGAGATTTCTGAGACGACCCTTTTATCTATTTTGGGTCACTGCGCCTCAACCCAAAATAGTATTTTGGGTCACTGTGCATCAACCCAAAATAGTATTTTGCGGTCGATTCTTGGAGTAATTATTCATAAAATTCTCAACCGGGCCCCCAGGTTGAAAACTCTGGACCGACCTGCAAAAGTCTTCAAGACATTCTGCAGTTAGGTTGTCCTTGTGGAGGTATGTCCAAAGAATGCCGAAAAGCACAATGCTCATACGACCAAGTCCTTTGACAGGAGTCACGCACTTGAAACTCAACGGGGCCCCAAGCACCGAGCTCAAGTCGTCACTGCTGTGGACCCGAACTTCAACAATCTCCCTGAGAGGTTCATAGCCTTGATAATAGATCAGTTTGGCCACTGCCAGCCAACTGTGGAAGATCGGTAGGCCGTCCACGGGTCGCTCGAAGTTTAGTGCGAGTGTTGGGATGTCAACCACATCGTCCGATGAAGCCTCAATAGGACATAGAACCATGAATCTTTCACAAATGAATCAAAAACAATCATTCAGGGCTTCCGGTGAGTAACGTCCATGGGGAAATTATACTTCTCGGGCGATGGATATCCCGGCATGATTTCCTCCAACCAGGTCTGGATCGGGTCGGAGAGCTCGTCAACCCATTCCGTCAAAAGTGTATTGACGGGATGTTGTCCATCCCCAACTTCCAAGTTCCTAGGCAAAGCTAGCGGCTGGAGATTGAACACCCAATGATTTAATGGTAAACTGGACTTGGACCAGTTGACAACTGATGAAAGATCAATGAACAAAATGCTTAGTGGGCTTAGAATCTTGACATGGCCGTAGATATAGTTTGACCAAGCGGAATCGTCAGGCGTTTTGACACTCTTGTGGGCAGGCCCTGGGTCCCCATCTGCTGCACTCCTCTTAGGCATGACGTCAAAACGCAGTCCCCACTGCAGGACGATGCCGGCTTGAGTGCTTGTTGGTTGCAGGGTTGCAGGGTTTGAGAGGCTTCTCAAGACCACTAGGATTTGACTCACAGCTAGGCGTCTAGTCACTTTTCAATCTGCAGAGCGATTGGTATCTAATTGTCTCCTTCACACCAGGCACCGAGCAAAAAAGAACGACATAACATCATTCTTAGCGTGAAATTTTAGGGATGCCATGAAATAGAAGTTTCCTGGCGTGAATGCGAACTGAATTTAAGTCTGCAGTTCTAGACCTAAAATCGCGGCTAACAGGAACAGACCCACACAAGCCGTGTTCATGGTATTGCCCGCCATCTTCGTTTGCTGTGCCGCGGGGATACTTGCCAATCGGATCAGCGGAGCTCCGGACCATTTGCTGTGCTCAGGACGAACCGGCAACAGGTGTGAGGACAGGAGCTCGCAGGGCGCCAAGAACCGTTTTTTCTCCTGAAGGGAGGTTGGAGATTGGTGGAAGGATTTAGATCTTGGAACTCTGGTTGAAACTAGTTTCTATACCGAAGTCCTGTGAAAAGATCTGGGAGCTTGTGGTGAGGGTCTCAAGGCATCCATCCCTCCATTCGCCTCTGCCCCGGCCATTCTTTGCATATTGGGAGAGATCCGGGTACAAGTACTTGCGGGGGAGCGTCCTGTACGCATCCAAGCAGGCTTCCTCAGCAGGGCTCGGTAATGTGTGGTCCTTGATGGGGCTTGGTTTACCTGACGTCATCCCAAATATTGCAATTATGCTCCGCATAAAAACACACCAAACCCCAGTCGGTGTAGATGATAAGATCTGGACCCTAATTGAATCTGAATCAAGATTCTTGAGCGTCAGTGAGGGCCGAAGGAGGAAGATTGTCCCATACAAACATGTCCGCGTTCCCAACGGTGCGGGCTGTCAATGCTTCGATGATGTCGCTCAAGGTCCTTGGAACTGACTGATGGGTATGCCAGGATCAGGAATAACATAAAGACCTTGATGCACCCCTATGTGTTTAGTTGCAGTCAGACCACACATCCTCCCTCCACCGCACCACCAACTTGTTGAATGCTACAATGTACAGTCTAGCCCTGGCAGTCGGAATCCCAACCACGCGCGGGTCGATCACCGCGGATTCACAGGCCCAATCGCCACACCCAGTCTTCTTCAGCTCCGCCTCCACTATGGTCACTGAATATTCCGGCACATTTTCTATCACCATGACATCCGATACCCGTGAGATGCTTTCAAAGTAGCACCGGTGCGTATCAAACCGGGGATCAGTCACACCAGTTTGTAGCCCCATTCTGGAGAACAGGGTGCAAATTGGTCCTTAGAAGGTTATGAATTTTTGAGATCATTCCATAAAGATTGGGTTTCATACTGATGCCCCTCCTGATGCACTGAGGCTGTGTCCAGCACAGTTCACTCGCAGTCCTTAGCTTCAAAGTCAGACCCTGGAGGTCTGCCGGGCCGTCAGGGGATAAGACTTTTGGCGACTGACATATTATGTTGTAAGAGTATGCAGTATGATGATGTCTAAAAAGCAGTTGAGGTTCGAGTTTGGCGACGGTTCTTCTGCACCACGCACAACTTGCGATGCACCGTGCAGAACTGGGTTTTCTTGGTGGTGTCAAAGTTCAGTATGTCAGGGAAGTTGCAACTCTGATATGTGTGCTCCAGTACTTTCTGACAATGCTTGTCAATCTCGCAGGTGAACTCTGTTAACACCTTCTTGTGCGTTGGTCTCCGGCCAACATTCTTCTCCAGGAATTGGGCAGCAGCGGCCTCCAAGCTGGCCACAGCCTCAAGGTTGAGAAGCGATATGGCTGTGCAGGGTGGGGTCTTTTTCCCAAGTACTAGGCATAGGGCTGATTCTGGTGCCCCCAGTCCCGAAAACGCAGTGGAGAACGTCCAGCGCCAGGAGCGAAGGCGACGCAGTAACCAATCCTTTCCAAACTTGTTGGCAATTCGTGTCAGGTACACATTCGACCACTGGTATGCATCCTTCAAAGAAGAAAAACCTTTTGGATGCTCCATTGAGCCAGCTAGAACTGTGGTCTTGGGATAGCGCTTCCGCCTGACGGAACTGACAGGTGTTTGGTGTAGAGTCAACTTGGACATCTAGTAGTAAGTCGAATCCCAAAAGGCCAGCCTGTTGGATCTATTCGCTTTCAATTGGTCGTTCTTGCGGACACCCATCTTTGTCCTGGAGGCTCAGCCACAAACAGAATAATAGCCCTCATAGTAGACATGAACTGCGGTAGAGCTATACGCTACATTAATACACTGTCCCAATACAACATATTTTTTTGATAATAGATCTTGGTATGCTGTAGACCTCCAATCATTATAACAATGCACTTTAACGCGTTACAGTAAATGATACTGAACGAAAGATTGTGCCTTAATGTCAATGTTTGGTGTTTCTGGTAGTCCTTTTACTGCGTGGGGCGGCCTTCAATTTTGCAGCAGAGCTCCTCCAATCAAAACTGACCCATGACCCCCCAAACCCCCATTGGATTGATTTCAATCTCTGACGTATTGCATTGCATTGCAATTTGAAACACAATTGGCTCCTCCGAGAACCAGCATGTACTGCAGCTGCTACAGCTTGTCTAAGGGATACCGGCATTCTTAGATAATTTGGCTTGCACCCTGTTCAACGACTACGGGAGATGACACGACGCTTGAACGCTACAAAGAATGAATGAATTTACAAGAAAATGCACGACGACTGATCGAAAGTTTTTTCCCAGAAGGCAGACCTGCACACTGATCGAATCCCCTGTCAGGTCAACCTGTGCCCTGCAACCCCATCACTGACAAATAAATTTACCAACTTTAGTTGGCTTCACCGTGGCCCAAAGGTCAAGACGTCCTGGCCCTTTTGGCCTCTCGTCCTGCGCTTGGCTCAGCCTGGGCCGGCAATGAGCGTGACTTGGTGTTAAGTTGGGCTGTCTTGACGTTAAGATGCATAAGATGGGGTGGAGAATCAAACCCGGACCCCCAACATAACACCAGAGACATTTCACAATTCGTTTTGCTGTCGAATCATGAAACAAGGGCTACTGTAAGCTAATAAAACCTGGGTTCCAGGCCGGGTCATTCGCAGAATCTTGGTGAAAGCTCCCTTCAAAGATCTCCTATGGTTCGTGACGCCGACTCATTCCGGGCAATTCAAGGGCTACTAGTCGAAGTACATTCAGTGGATACGTTCAAAGTATATTTATAACTGCCCAGGCCTCGAGTTTCTCTGGGCGGCTCATATCTTCCGCAACTGCTGGATCTTGATCAGGTACTTGCGACGCCTCAACCACCTGAGATTCCTGGCCAGGTTCCTCAGATGCGTCATCCTCCTGCCACAATGGGCCCAACGGTGGGATGGGCGCGGAAAGCCATCCATTCACAAAATGCCATTTGCCATGATAGTCATGACCTGGACTCACACGCTTCCAAGTACCATCTTCATCACGATAGAATACAAGGTCCCAGCTATACCTCTCATTGCTTCCATCCGCCTGTCCGAGTTTTGAAGGAGAAACAGGGTGGAAAGTAGTTCAAAGTAAGTCCGAGTGTGGTCCAGCCTCCTGACCTGCTAGGTTTTTCAAGTTG
This sequence comes from Durusdinium trenchii, assembly GCA_963970005.1. Lineage (NCBI taxonomy): Eukaryota > Dinophyceae > Suessiales > Symbiodiniaceae > Durusdinium > Durusdinium trenchii. The sequence goes on along the minus strand of CAXAMN010028472.1, from coordinate 182,352 downwards.
TTCAAGTTGAATATAGTTGAATATTAGTCTGTCAGTCAGTCCGACTGTGCCTCCTTCAGGCGGTTCTTCAAAAGACATGAGTCTAGAAAGGCATCATCCACCTGCCAATCAAAATCAGTAAATAATGCCCCAATGGGCAGTCAAGAATCAAGCCTGGGAGTCCTGGTTGTCCCCATAGCCCACCTAAGTTTCAACAGAATTGGGTAGTAGGTGGAAAACAGCATGCAAAAGGCGAGTGAATTACATTAAAGTGTCAACGTCATCGGGTTCACTTGTTCGGCAAAGTTTGACAGAGGTCCTGACAAGGCTGTCATTGATTTGCTCGATGTGCTCAGGTTGGCTGTCATCGACCACTGCCACCTCGCAAGCTGCATACGCGGCAGGAAGCTTACTCTAACACGGAGTGTGGCCTCAAACTTTGATCCGGATTTAGCTGGACCAACCTGCCAGAATTAGAAAATGTTTGAACAGCATCTAGCTACTTACCCTCCTCGGTGTTGGGTGTAAAGGAGTCATCAATGGCCAAGACTTCAGACTGAGAGTCTTCGATGTGTTCCTTGCGAACAGATTGACAGGTTGACTCTTTCCAAGGCTCAGTGTGCAATGTCCTTGGGATGTTCATCGAAGTGCAAATGGTCCCACACCTGCCAAGGCTGGACATCGTTCCAGACGGATGGAATGACAACTACAGGCACCTCCGCGTTCATCCGCCTGAGAGCGCAGGAGAGTGGAATGATGGGGGTTACTGAACAAGTCGATAGACTTAGTGACATAGTGACAATTTTCAATATGATACTTGGTGCAACCATGCATGGCATTCGCCTGACCCAACATAACAATTTGGAAAAGACTGTAACATAAAACGATTTACTTTCATTCTGACCTGGCCTGTACACTCCACCCTGCATGTGGACGGCGACAGCTACAACCGACAAAAAAGCTGCGGCAATCGCAATCTGAACCACATTCAAATTCACAGGTGCTGCATGTTGACCTCTACAAGACTATGATTTGAAGTTCAATGTTTTCCACTCACCGACGGGCAAACCTGGCTTCGAACCTAAGTGTGGGGACTATTCTGGCAATTCCACCTAGGTGGCCGATCTCAATCAAATCTCGTGCCCCTGGTGTTGTGAACCAAGAAAGTTGCGCTGCAGGTCCCGGATCCGTGCATCTTGTCAAATCAATCAGAAATTTGGCTGCCCGCCCATTGGACTCTGACGGAAACCTTCGAAGTAACACTTCTGCAAGCTCCAGGTACTTGGTGGCCTTGCTCAGCTCCGGCAACTTCAGCGGTCGAGGCACTGCTGGCAATTGATCGAGAATCGGGATTGTGTATGAGTACGGCAATGCCAAAACACCCTCCTTAGATAATGACAAGTTGTCAGAAAACAGAAACAACCACGAGATCATTATTGAAGTAAGATGGACGTGGTATATAGTTAGCTAAGTGGCTTGGGAGAGTTCTGTGTCGCTAGCATTCTGTTTCACAAATACAATCACGTCCAGCTCATGATCTTGCAAACGTCCACGTGTGTCATCGGAAGTGATTACCACATTGCGTGGTACATCTGACCAGGGAGAGATGGACAAGGAATTGGTTGCAAACAGAATGCATCAAGTTGGAACAGGTTGCAAACAGAATCCATTATTTGTTTTGAATTTAGAACTCTCAAATTGGGCCTGCACGCCGGATGAACACAAATGCGTGGTGTCCATCGACGTCGGTCTTCATCCCACCTTGGAACCTGACCGGCAGGTTGCGATCCAGCCTGCAGCGGGCAGCGAGCAGCCGGCAAACACTATTCAAAGCGTGAAAAAAGTTAAATATTAAGTGACTCAGCCAAACCCAACCAAGAAACCAATCCTTCCAAGGTCTGCAGGCTGTGATAAATTCAACATTAAGTGTTGCGTGAGGGCCGATCCACTTTCTGATCTGGATTCGGTCTAAAATGCTCCGGATTTTCCTTACTGGGCGGTGTGTCAATGGGAACAGGTTGTTGTTCAATAATTTGTTGAAAAAATCAACCGACGCATTCATAGCAGAAATGAGCGTCGATATCAGATCAGGTACGTCTGAGATGAGGTCGACATACTTCACACATGCTGCAAGAATTCCGTAGAGCTGGTCTTGGATTGATTCTTTGTCACACATTAAAAGTTATCACAATTAATGACCAACTCACTATGAAAACGTGTCATTTAAGATTAAAGACAAGGTTCCCAAACACCCGTGTGTGTGTCCTGTTCTTGAGAACAGCAAAGAACAGGATCTCAGGAGCTGCTTCGACAATAGAAGACTCATCGTTTTCAAGCAGCAATTGTTTTTGTTCTCGCGAACTGTGTTGTCCGCCTTGGTAGAAAGAATTAGGAAAATATTTCATTCCTAAGATTGTCTTCCATAAACTAGAGCCTCCCGTCGCCAAGATACCCACACTGTGCACTCTGAAGGCATAACCTTGTTGTGGCGCTCAAAGATATGTGTTGCATCTTCCATTGCCCGCAAAAAGCACTCAGCAATCAGGCTGCTGTCCGCTGGCACCCCTGGATGGATAACGTACAAATTGAGAGATATCCCATGCATCCAAAGGCCATGGATTTTCATCCGCGGGCGGATCATGTTTTGCGTCTCTTTTGAGGATTGTACTATGCGGTTTCTTGGCAAGCTCCACTTCGACTGATCCATTCCATCCTTGGGTGGTTACTGTGTGACACTGTGTGAGTGACACAATATGTGTCCGGTTTATATAGAACCAGGACTACTATGATCTACTATGATGTCATGTTTCGCTGTGCGTCCCCACCGCCCGTTGACACCAAGCAGCCCAATGGATGGTCAACGGGGCGTTGTCATCATCCAAGGGCGATTGCACCTGCAGCCAGCAAAAAGTATTGGGACAGGGCGTTGAATGGACTCAAAGCTGCATTGAATTCACACCTCACCTGAAGATACTCTTCTAATTTGCGATCACGGCTCATGTTGGCGAGGTGATTCTTGTAAATCCGTGCGCAATTGAACTTCGATTGGGCATCCTCCAGTGGTTGAAATCTCCAGTCACTATATACTATCCATAGCATACTGAGTGAGCGGTCTCGTTGTGGCTCACTGTGACTCAAACATTAGAGCCAAGACTCAGTGCTGGTCTGGAAGCGCTGCTTGCAATCAATGCATATGTCGCATGTGCCGTGTGTACTCTGTGGTACAAATCGCAGTGTGTTGCCCCACGCTGATTTGTATCGTCGCCAGAACGTGGCGTACCTTGTAAAACCGGCTGATTGGTAGGACGCTGCAGTTCAACAAATTTGCAACAGGCCGCTATGAACGCAGTGAAACTTTCAATGTTCAAATCTAAGTGTCGATATGTCGGGATATGTGAGGCGGAACTCAAGCCATAACATTTTTATGTTGCCCGGTGGTAAGTATCTAGTAGGTAGCTGCGATATCTTCTCTGCGAAGGCTGTCTCCACATACCTTATTTTAAGTGAACTGCTTCAAACACAGTGTATTGTGCAGTGAGTCGTTGTGAGGTCTCAGGAGCAGGCTTACAAAAGTATGTGTTGCAACCGTAGATATGACATCGCAACTCCTCGTCCTCCTCCAAAAGTTCCCCATTTGCACAGAACTCAGGCTCGAACATGTGATCTGAACCACCTCCGGTGGCGTGCGTGTGTTATAGTGTCTGTATGCTTGTCAGCAACCCAAACGCTAACACACGATAATAGAGTAGTACTAGGATCAATATTGACTCGGACATAACTTAAATGCTGTCTTGTGGCAGGATTCGGTGTCAGAATCCTTCTCCGAACTTGACAGGCTCACCTGAAGAGTCGTCTTCTTTTCTTTTCTCTGATTCCGTGTTGAGCCACCGCGTTGAAACCTTGGTGACACTTTTTCACAGTCACCTCCCGAATGATGGCATGATATGATTGCACAACAGTAATAACGACTCCTAACAGAACACTCCTGGTCCTAATAAACGACACTCAGATAGACAATTCAATCAAAATACCTGTTCGGGAGCATCCCGGCCGCCCCTTGCCAGAGCGTCAGCAAATGGATATCAATTATCTTCTGCTTCACCGAGTGTCGCGGCTGTACCTGAGATAGATGTTAGGGAATCCAAGAGAAAGTCTCTCTATGAGCCATCATCATCCCGGAGCTAACACTTCGTTATGATTCAAAGGTACCTTCCCCATAATGCGATAACGCATGTCGAGATGGCCGCGGCTTGCATTGTGCATTCGGTCATTTCCGATGCCTAGAAGGGTTGCTAAGCATCGAAGCCCCACAGGTTTGCCGAGAAGTTTCCACTGCTTGAGGTTCGTCCCGGCAGCAGAAGCCATTTGATGAATCTCAGTAGTAGGCTTTGACAATTTGAGGTGTTCCCGTTCCCCATGAAATGGCAAGGGGTGGACACTATGTAAAATCGTTCTCCGAAACTAAGGATGTAGCGTAGTGATCTTGAACAGGCTTGCGGAAAGACCAGAACAGTTTGAGGAACTTCAGAATCTGGTCTTCTTTGAACATTCTGAAACATTGGCTGCGCTTGCAGCGGCAATGCTTATCAAAAAGCACCCTCTTCACCCTTTCAGCTGATCGGCCATTCACATCCTGCCTCAGCTCTCATCCTGGTCTCCCCAAATGTTTGTCCCCAAATGTTATGGCACAAACATGCACAAAAACAACAAAACGGTTCAGAGATTAAGCATGGTGCAAGAAACCGTCTCCGTTCAATCATTGAAGCCATGAACTTCCTTTTTCGATCATCGTAGTTGGGCCGCTTCCGAGGTATGTCAGGTACCCCCGTGTGGGCAGTGTGTGTCAAATGCTGATTCTGAAACTCGAGCAATGATTCCCACGACAGGTCGATAACCACCCCTTTCTTTTGAACTTTGTTCTCTTCCACTCGCTCTTTCTTTACCACCGACTCCAAGAACGACTTACGAAGAGCTGGCCCAGATTCAGGTGCATCATCTCTGCGATCATCAACCAGAGAATTAAAGAACCTAAAGAGGGGAAAGAAGAGAGCCCAGCCAGTAGTGAGTGGATAGTGGATGACGATAATAGAAGAACTTTGAGGCAATAACACAGCAAATGAATTGCACTTAAATGCTAATCAAACCCACCTACATAGCAAACGTTCAACCATGACGGTCACATAAAGATTGCAGCCTAGAAACCTCAGGCGGGTAGGATCTCTCCCGGGAGGTGCTTGAGCCATATGCTCTCAGAAATCATCAACCCCTGAATGATATGAAAGGACCCCTGAATGCAGTGAAATAGCCTTCTATGTCGATCTCAGCCTCAAGCAATAACTGCACCACTCCTTGATGTCCATTCCGAGTTGCCAAATGCAAAGCCGTTTCCTGGGCAGTTCTTAGCTCTCTTTCGGGAAGGAAAACACAATCCTTTAGCAAACCAAGTCAAGTGAGATTCTCAGGTTCTGAGGTTCTAAGTGCAAACAAACTTCCCCAGTAGCTGTGAACTTGTCTTTGTCCGCGCCAGCCTCAAGCAACAAACCTAAACACCTACCATGCCCGTTCAAGGCCGCGAGATGTAGTGCCATCTGGGGTGTACCATCCCCAGAATCTGGGGAAAGAGGCTTTTGCAGCAGCTCTTCAACTTGGTACCAACGATTTGCGCCACATGCAGCGATGAGCTTTATACCCAACTGCTCTTCCTGCAGCAAAGTGAGGACAACCAAAAGCACCTTCAATGGAGGTGTCAGAACCTGGGCTGATTGATTGGTCTGCTGAGCATGTTCTTCTTTTTCTCCAATGTACTGAAACCACATCGATGTGGTGATCGCCCCCCACATCACCCAACGTACTACGAAACGAGTCAAGTCAGTCACTTGTGTTCAGTGATTGGCTCTTCTGGGGTGTTTGGCTCTTCATATGACAGGCCGTTGTTCGCAAGAAGGATGCAAAGATTGGTTATATCGTTTGGTTCCACAGGAGCCCACTGTGTTTTGTCCAACATGCTTCGGGTTCAGCAAGGATGTCCTTGTTCAGTTTCTTCAACATCTATCGCTTTCGGACGAGGGTGTCTTGGTTTGTGGATGAGATGAGTATCACGTATCACCGATGACACGACGGGCCGCGACGTGAGTCATCCGGCCTTCACCGGTCACACCGGTCACTTCGACAAGAGCAGGCGAAGACAAGGGCCATTGGTCAAACCGCTGCGAGATATTATTTAGTGACTGCATCGTGAATATGGTCAGTTTGCTGGAATCTCTCCTCCACTTGGGCCTTGGCTTGAAAGTGCACTCCGGGCTGACTGCAACTGAGCCTTCGAACATATCCGCCGACCCCACTCGCGGGGTCAGGCGTGACTGTTGATGAAGGCTAAGGCTATGATTAAGGCTAAGGCTAAGGCTAGACTAAGGCTAAGGCTATACCTCCCCTACCCCTCCGGAGCCTTGTTGCAGTGACGAAAAGTAGCCAAGATTTGTCCAAGATTTGTGCAAGATTTCTCCAAATGTATTGGTTTGCTTCTTACTGGGGATTGGGGCACCCTCTCCACCCGCGCGGAAAATAAGCACGGTCCCTAAATGGTCCCGGGCTCGAATCCCGGGCTGGTCGCGGCCTGGTCCCTGCCAGTGCCCTTGGTTTTTCCTAGATTTTGCAACCTTTTCCGCTGGATTTCTAGGATTTTCAAAGGTTTTTGTAAGATTTACTCATGCCCTTCAGACCTTTTGCGAGGGTGTTGTCCAGCATTTCCTCTGGTTTCTCTAGGTACTTGTAAAGGCCGTGTTGTTTTTTGGGTTCCCAGATTTGCAAAGAAAAATGCTAACCCATTTTCCTCCACTTGCAAACGTTTTCCGCTGGATTTCTAGGATTTTCGCAGGTTTTTCAAAACTTTACTCATGCCTTTCATGCCTTTTGCGAGGGCTTTTCCGGGATTTTCTCTGGTTTTTCTAGATAGTTCTGTCGTTGTCTAGGGGCTCCGTGTTGTTTTTTGGGAACCCAGATTTTCAAAGAAAAATGCTAACCCATTTGCCGTGCTCTCTTCTGCCTACTTTGGTGATGCAGTGACAGATCCTGTCTCTAGGGGTTCCGTGTTGTTTTTTTGGTTCCCCGATTTTTAAAAAAACTCTTAACCCATTAAACCTATGCCATCCACTTCCCTGGGGGTCGGCGGCTGCCAGGTGCTAGCCTGGTTAAGTATATGTATAATATGTTTACTTACCTATACCTTTTCCACATGTGTCCACTACTTTTGTGGCTAACCCTTTTGCATCCTTTTGAAAAGGCATCTAAAATATTGCGACAACACTTCGAAGAAAAAGCACCCACAAAATGCCCGGCTCGATTTTCCCAAGTGGTGGCAACTATCCGTACTGAAGCATCTAAATGAAATTGTCTAACCAAATGATCCGCAGTTTGCTCGAGTGAAACTCAACTTCGTCGACGTCGATGCCTGGAGTGCAAAGAAACCGATTGCCAAGAAAGACAAGAAACTGCGTCGTCATGTATCCTCGTTTGGTCAGTTGGCTGCAAACAAAGGGTCATTGAATCAATGTTGACTAGCTCTGACATTGACAACAAAAGCTGGGGACCAACACAGGACACGATAGAGGAAAGCAAACCGCAACCCCAAAATGCATGTGTTTTTCATGTACAGTGTACAGTATATTATAGATCTCCTCGTGTTCAGAACCTCTGATGATGCCCTCTGCGCGAATCTAATGAATCATACAATGGAAGCATCCCAAAAACAAGAGTTTCTTCTAGATGTCCATTCAACATATCTGGCAACCAACAAATCAGACTGTGCCCAAATCAAATCTTAAAAACCTTTGGAGTTCCTAAAGCAAACTGCGAGAATCTCGGCATAGTCTTCATAGAACCATCTCTGTTGAAACCTCGTAGCTCCAATCTCTTGGAACACCAACCTGGCGCGACCGGCTGGGCGGAACAAGCGTCCAGCCCCACTCCTTTCCCTGATCAAGCAGTTCCTTGTCACAGAAGAACACCTAACACCTTAGATTCTAGATTCCTTGCTTGGTCCCCTCTGCCAGGAGCCGCCAAAATTCACCCCGACCAGGTCTTTTGGATTCTTTCGGGGGGCCTCTCCTCCTGCTGCTGAGTGGTCATCTTTTCCATTTCTGGTCTTTTACAATATGAAAACCCAAACACCTTCAGATTCCTCGAAATCTCTTCCATCCAAATGTCCACTCCAAAGTGCCTCTTCAACACTTTCACCACCTGCTCTTCCACATCGATCGCCGCCAGCTGCACCAACACTTCGCCCGACACTGCCGAGCAAAGCTCCACCATACGGCCGGCGCGGCTTGCACCAAGCCCGGCGCGGCCCGCTGCGCGCGCCGTATGAAGGTGTAGAGCCAAAGTTCGTTGGGAAATCAGACATAGCAAAACAGCATGTCTTAGGTCTATCCTATTACCAGCGACGGTGGATGATCGTTCGTAAAATGCATGTGCTCCCCAAATAGACAGAAGCGGCGAACCCAATACATGTTGAAGAAAAACAAGTCTCCGGGCTTCGGCGAAACAAGATCTCCAGCCCCAACATGTTGATTATATATATATAGGTATGCGGTATGCGTGCAAACATCATGGATGTTTATACTAATATCCTAATATCATCCAATATATTCCAAAATATACCAACATATTCACTACTTAAGGCAATTTCAATAATAAAATTTAGAATGTTACAACATGTCGTTACAACCCAGGTCGAGAATCCCTTATATATCATATACTTCCTGTCCTTCACCTTCGCACTCAGTCCTAGCCTCGAAGGTCAAAGCTGGTGTCTCCTGTGCATCCTTGGTCACCGGAGTGGGAATCAGAGACACGGAGAAATCAGGTATAGACAAAACCCCCAAAGGAAATCGATTTGGTCTATTTAGCAACAATTCCAAGGGTTCCTTTAGCTAGTCTTGTTGAAAGATTGTAAACGAAACACTAAAAAGTCATTCTGGATTAGTTCGTCCTCGACCTGATCAAGGTCTCACATCGACTCGAATTTGTTTGCATTGTCAGAGACTTCCCTTTCCCTTCCATTGGTCCAATGGGACCGGATCTGGGCTAAACTCGCACACCACTCGCTCCAGCTCGGTCGGGCAAACAAAATCTGTTTGGCTCCAGCTGCGCTCATCAATCAACAGATTGTTGAGATGAGCAGTTTCATCAAACTCTCATCAATCCAGCTGGCGGTTTCTTTCTTTCTTTCAACAATCTTTCAACCGAAAGAAAAGCCCCAGGTCTTCACTCGAGGGAGTTTCCACCCCTCATCTCTTGAGAGTGAGGCGCTGTGCCCAAGGCCTGCAAGTAGCTGGCGATGAGCCGCAGCGTGGGAAAGCCCGGCGGCACGTTCGCCTGTGGAGGCACCGCTGATCCGATCAACTTGTTTGGGGGGGGACAATAGCTACTGCTCATTCGGTGCATTCATGCGCATGGAAACAGTGGGTCACACCCGGATCAGGGACGTTGGAAGAAAAACATGGTGACTGGGACGAGGGCGTGGGACAAACATGGACACACCATAGAATTATACAAGCATAGACCCCAACCAGCTTCAAAACGATTCGTTTAGACCAACATTAGTCAAAAATCGATTTCTTGGTGCGCCCTACTTTGGGGAAATACCTAACAATTCTAACAAACACATTTCCGCACCACAAGTGGCTGCGGAAATGTGAAGTCTTTGGATTAGTGTTCAATGTCACGGTGGACACAATCACACAAATTGAAACAAGATAGAGCGGTTGCTGGTTCCTTGGATATGAGTGATTGCTCAAGGAACAAATACGACTAAACCACCAAAAAGTGACATGCGATACGTCCGAGTTCGCACCTCAAGGTCCTTCCACACAAGTGGAGTACCCGAGGGAGATAGTGTAACCACCAAAAGATGTTAGAATTTGGAACATACGACCGATTTTGTTCTGGTCAAGGCACTGCCACAACACCGACCTCCTCGAGCAAGCGCGGCAAGGCTTGCGCCAAAGGTCCATCTTCAATCCACAAAGGCTGAGGCACACGGTTCAAGGAATCATAGGCATCGATGAGAACCTCAAATTGAGCGTTCGGCCCTAAGCAGGTAGGCACCAAAACATGATACGCCCTCCAGGATGGCTCAAAGCGCTCAAGAAAAGAGCATTCATTGAACCACGTCAAATCCATCCGGTTGACAGGAGCACTCCTGTAGCCCTGCGTGGAATCCAGGTAGTCCCGCGTCTCCATCTGATCTACAATAAATGAACAAACACATCTAGAATCCAAAGTGAAACCACACAACGTAGCAAGGGGCCTGCTGGAAATGCCGGACCTTTAGCTCTGCATAGGTAACTGTTGGCTTCTGACAATCAACCGTTATCATCTTCATCTTCATCACGCCCCGAACATAATTGCAGCTCCTGCTTCATTGCCTAAAGCAGTGACTCTTCAAACATATGTGTTGCATATATCAGAATATCATATATGTTGCATATGTTGCATTATTTTCCGTGTTGCATCTTTGTCGAATACCTCATTGCACTACATTTCAGTTCATTCCGTTTCATCAAACTAACGTTGCATGCCATTCGTCAACTCTCTTGCATTTCATTATGTTGCATTACGATACATGTCCTCTTGAATCATTTCTGGATGTGCACAGCGCGTGTCAGTACATCTTCATCTCACTCCATAACCATCAGCGGCGAGGTTCAAGGTAATTACTTTGCACAGGTTCGGATCTTGCCAGCAACCTGTCTTCATCCATGCGGTTCGTCGTGAGAACATGCGCATCATCCTCCGTCACCGTCATGAGATCGTGGCAACCAACGGCTGTTTGGTTCTCGATCAACTGAGATCTTGATCGGACAAAGGCGCTACGGCGCTACGGCAGGACCTAAGCTGAAACGTCCGTTGCGACTCTTTGCAGAAGGGTCCGTTGCTCCAGTCACCGCCATGTAACAGGCTTGCCAAGCTCAGTCAAGCTAAACGGAGGAGTCGTTGTGCAGTCTGCCAATCGTGGCCAGTCAGTACGATGGCCAAGAGCATTCAGCGGCCAGCGGCTAGCGGAACTTGAGGCAATCATACCCACAAGCAAGATCAGAGTTTAGGTGGAACGTGCTCTCCTAGTGCTCTCCTAGTTCTTGTTTAACAGGGTGTGCTCCCCAACCCACATCATGGGACGCTTCGCATCTTGTCGTTGTTGCACATGTCTACTGTTCTCGCGCTGCTTGGCCACGGCGGTCAGGTCGACCGCGGTGGTTACAGGGTTGCGCGCGGTGGTTCGCTGGTTCCACAGCGGCGTCCGTGAGGAAGTTGATCATCAAAAACGCCACCGAACCAGACATCCCTTGTGAATGACGGGTGGCCGCATCGTAGCGCGTTCCCTTGTCCGCAGCCCATCGCTGGGCAAGAGCAGCACCTGAGTGATGAAAACACTTTCGGATCGGAGGCCACAGCGGCGACGACGACAGGATACCTGAAGAGTAAGCCCGAACACCGTTGCTGCGGATTCACTTGACCATTGGGGGTCGCTAGTGTGACATCTTCTGATGACTGCTTTCAGAGTGACAAGTATGTACATTACAAGAAAAAACTGCTGCTGCTCCTTGAACGCTTGGTTAAAGCGACTGAAAACACTGGCAACTTGCCCGAGTTATCAAACATCATGATGCAAACTGTGCATTGCGTCTCTATCTGAGTCACTAGCACCACACAATTAGAGCCAAGTCGCCGTCTCCCTCAATGGCACGCAAGCGTTGACCCATCCGTCCACGCAGGGGCGAAAGGTTTCGATCACCTGCAAAGGGCGACGAACCAGACCAAAATGATGGTCAACATAGCAGCGTCCTTGCTCCTAGTAGCAATGCCAAGGAGCTACTAGTAGCTTCTTGCTCCTAATGGCAACATGACGCCGCCCTGAATGCTCCGGACATGGCACGAGCCCAACAAATGCACTTTCACTTGCCGGTGTCTGTGGGTGTTTGGGTCTGTTGGACTGCATGCAAAGCAACGCAGAGTTGATCAGCCCAAACTCCACTCTTTCCCACCTCTCACTCCACTCAATCACTCCATGGACAAGTGTTGCTTCATGGTTGATAGTTGACGCGAAGAACCACATGCACCAAGTGTCACACGCAAAAATTCATCTGCAAATTCTTGCAAATCACTCCTATCCTATCCGCTTCTCAAAACAAACATGATCCCTCCCCACGCGGCACGGGACTCGTCAACCCCGCTGCCCCCCACCTGCACCAGGCACCTCGATGGGAAAGCCCAGAACCTCGGATGCTGCCTGGATCACCGTTCCCTGCGCGCGGAGCGCAAGAGCTTGAGAGGAGTCCGAAGTAGTGCCACAAGTGCTGGCCTTTGACCACGAGCATTTGGTAGATGAATCTGCGAGTTGACTATTGTTTTCCAGTGCGGAATGAAGCGGTGCAAAGCCCCATGTGAGAAGACCAACCGCAAGGGTTAATTTTCAGGCGTGCGATTGCAGGGTTGCATCCAAATGAATACTTGAAGCAAAACTGGGGAAACCTTGAAATATCTTGAAATATGTATGAACTAGTCAAACACTTTCAAGACCAACAAAAAGAAAAACAAACGCCAAGATCTTGGGTGATTCACCAACTCATACGTACCCCTAGTATCAAAACTCGGTCCTAATCATTCATCGATGGCATCGCTGCGCAAAGCGCACAAGTCGCGGGTTCCAAGCCTCGAGTTCCACCACGTCTACCTGGCTGTCTGGAAACAGCTCCGCCAGCCACAGGGGCACCGCACTGGAGCCTGACGGGGACTGGTTGGGTCTTTTGTGAAAAGTCAATGCTGCCCAGGCATGAACAAGGAGGATCGCAAATCATCCGCTCCTATTCCAGCGTTTGGAGCTCTTCCTAGTACAGCGCCATCACTTGAGCAATGACTTCTGATGCTAGTGATGCTAACTAGAATAACAAGCATGTTTTGCACAATATTGCACAATCAATTTGATGTATCAAGCGCACATGCACAAACCACCACAGAAAAGAACATCATAATAAAAGCTTGGGCTACATACATGCAAGCTACAAATGCAAATTAAAGTAAATCCTTCAAATGACAATGTTTTTTTCCTAGTTCGATCCCCAGGAAGAAGGGGTTTTCTTGACCAACACCCATTGGTTGTCTCCACATCTTCCAACTTCAGCTCTCCCCACCTAAGCCAATCACCAGGATCTTTGGACGTTCCACGTGCAAAAGCTTCAAGGATGCAGCGACGGCAGCGCCCAGTGTCTTGGGATAGTTCAAAGCTAAAACCTCGCGGAGGTGTTCTGCAAAGACGTCTGGATCAGCTCACAGGTTTAGCAAATGTGTAATGTTCTATTCCAAAGATTGGACTATGCGAACAACAAATTACCATCGTTCCTCTTTGTCTGAACAACTGACGGCGTGCGTCTGCCCTTCCATCCCAACGCCTGAGGATCTGCCTCCGGGAACCAGCGACCATCAGGGCAACAGGTCACCTGCATTCAGTGCAGCGTGCATAGCGCAGCTCTGGCGGGTGCGGGGTCGAGGGGGTTTTGGAGAATAGTTTTCAACAGTCGAGAGTCATGGGTTCCAGGTTAGCATGCTGAAGCTGGTTCGGGTGCTGGGTGCGAACCTTTTGAACTCGAACACCATCAGTTCCAGGTCTTGCGATGTCTTCTTTCCAAAAGGTGAGTGCTTTGGCTCCAAAGGCTACAGTGAGCCGAACCCCAAATGGCACCGAACGCACCCAGTCGTTGACTTGAGCGGTCGCGAAATAGAGAAAGTACTTCAATACAAAGGAACCTCACGTGATTTGGACCAGAGCATCACTGGTAATACAAATACACGCACTTGGATCCTCCTACACAATAACATACTTGTGAATATATACCGTGTGCTTTTGGATCCCTCACCCGCTGCGCTCCAGAGACACCTTGGAGACGGACTGGATGAAAGGTGGCCCGGCATCCTGGGCACCGACGATGAAAGCGCCACTCCAAGCAAGGTGAAGTGAGTTGAGAGGTGGCTTTGGAAGAGATGTCGGCCTCCTTTTACCGGCAGTTTTACCAAGTACCAGCTGGCCTTTTCCAAAAGCTTGAACGTGGGATCTTTGGAAGTGCACCATATCATCCCTGTATGCTACGAAATCAAACACATTATATCATCCAAACTGAGAAGCCTTCAAACATGTTCAAACCATCACATTGGGTTTTTCACCCAAAGGCGCCGGTTCGCGCCTGCGCTTCACAGAGTGCTCCCTCGACGATACTGGGGGTCAAACCATCACCGGGGGCAGAACACCCATGGAGTGCTGGAGGTTGAACCCCAAGAAATCCATTCAAACTTCCAGAACAAAGTTGATGAACTGAAAAAAACACATGTTGAGCTGCATACTTTTCGCCCAAGTCCATCGATCTCTCTGTGTAACACTTCCCTCAAATCTCTCCTCTCATGGCTGTTCTCTTTCATTTCCATCTCCTTTCTTCCGGACATCCGGATCGCGTGGCCTCCGTTTCTGCGGGCTCGAAGATGAGACTACGCCACTCTTGATAGCTTCCAGAAGGCCAACCCTTGGGCACCTGGGCCGGCACCCGGTGCCCAGTACGGGGGACCGAGTCGGTCGGAGAAGCGTGGAAGAGTGAGTAGTTGTATGTCACCCTGGTGAACCAGCAGATCTGTAGAACACAATAAGTATTCTTAGAACAATCAGTGTTTACCATTTTTTACCCCCCCCTCGTGGAAGGTCTAGAAGGTCTAGCAGGTCTGAGATTCCATTCATGAGGTCCACTCCCCCTGAATAATCTGCTCAGGGAGCAATCGTAGTCGCAGTCGTCGTCATCGGTAGTAGTTAGTAGTTAGTAGGTAGTAGGTGGTGGTGGTGGTGGTAGTAGCAGCAGCAGCAGCAGCAATAGCTAGTACTAGTAGCAGCAGCAGCAGCAGCAGTAGTAGTAGTAGTAGTAGTAGTAGTAGTCGTAATAATACGAAAAATTGACCTGGTTGTGGGGTCGGATTAACTGGGGGGGATATGGGGGGATGTCTGGTAGAAAACTAGACCATAGGGGGGGGAAATCAACAACCAATACATGGGCAATTTCCGGCGGCTTTGGGCTCCGATTGACTAGGGGAATTTATTAATCCTAACTTTACATTATATAGTGAGCATGTTTTGGTTCTCTCTCAAATCATTGAGGACCTCGCCTGTTGTTCAGATGCCTCGTAGCCACGCACTGACAAGGTACCACCGCAGGAGAGCGGCAAGAGGAGCCTGACGTTGAGGGATCGCTAAGACTTCTGGGAGCATCACCAAGAGTCTAGGTGGAGCTAAGAGTCTAGGAGGTGATGTCATCCCAAAATCGTGTCCAAATGTGTCCAGAGTCCCCAAACAGTTCATGCAATGCCCAAACAGTTCATGCAATGCTGCAAGAAAGGATGCTTTATGATGGTCATAGGCCTGAAAGATCACACTTCTTTTTTTTTCCGAGGGAGCACCACATTTCAGCTACTCCAAAAAGGAGACCCTTAGAACAGCACCATGTACACATGTGAACGAAAAGAACAATCCCTCGCTGTCCTCACTTCAAACAAATAGGTCCTCTTCAACACTGAGTATTTAGGAGGTTCTGATTTCTTCCGAGAACGAACGCCCCAACATTCGCAAGGTCCCATGTCGAGGTGGCCCTTGATCGGAACGACCTCTCAGCACCACATCTTTGGGGGGTCCAAATGAAAACAAAGCATCTCAAGGCCCACCTTCCACCTTCCGCAGCGCCCTATCCAAGATCCAAAAAGAAAAGGGCCCATCTGCCTCACCCCTTCCCCCCCTCTCTGCAGGGATTTCCGCACCTCTCTTCTCCAACGCCACTGAACTCATGTCGCAGCTCACGCCTCGTCGAACGAATCAAACCCTTTCGAGGAACCAACGGCGTCGGTCGGGGTGACCGGCCGTCGAGCTGGCGACCTGAGGCCTGTGGACCAGGCATCTCATGTGATCCGCGGATCTGTCGCGATGGTCTTTGTGGCTGTTTGTGTCCCCAGTTCCCTGTCCCCAGTTTGCTGCCTCCAGTTCCCTGTCCCAGTTCCCTGGTGTTCGTTTTGAACCATACAATATGAAGCCAACATAGCCAAACACACCGAAGCAAGACACCTATTCTCGGGTGCCGTGGAGCCGGCGATTGGTGTCTTTCTTGCAGCTGGGCACGTCACGCCGTGTGAATTGTGCAGGGAGTGGTTGAAAGATGTTGACAGCACATAACGAGATCACGGGCACATGAAAGGCCAAATATCGATGTCGCCCTTTTGGATCGGCTCTCCATCACACCCCCAAACACTTGTGGGATCTTGTGGGTGAAAACCTGCATGCGTCTACGCGAACATGCCACGGGACCGGACAGAGTCCGAGATGCCCGCACTAAGATCCCTGTTATATGCCACCAACCAACTGGAGCGTTTGGGAACCCGTTTCAATCTGCAACCAACAGACATGTCACACAATCTGTTGATTGGATCGCATCTCTCCAAATCGATCCTTCCTCCCAGCTCTACCAGACCCACGCGCACGGAGCGGTTCGAACCTCGCCTCCCAGGGTCTTTCGGTTTGGACTCGTCGAAGGTGAAGAAGTTGGGCCCCACCGGAGCGCCTCGAGCTTCGACGACCGGGAGAGCGACTCGCGACTCTTGCGCGCGGGTCGGGTGGCTGGGCTTCTTTCGGGTTGAGACCAACCGAGGCGCTGAAGGGTTGAGTGGCTGCTTCATCCAGGGTACTGTGAGTTGGGTGACACCCAATCAATGGGTGTTTCATGGTCCATTGTCCTTCTTCCAGGGGGTTTTCGTTGCCTGGGAGGTCTTCCTATTTGAGCTACACACCCACATGTGCGACGATCAACACTCATTGTGTGGTGCGACGATCAAATTCATGATATACCTGGAGCCCAGAACACGTTGTTTTTTGTTTTTTTTTTTTTTTTTCAGGTGCACCCCCCCCAAAATCATCCGCTGTAAAACTTCTTTTCGTGCTCAGGTGTTGGAGGGACACTGGACACTTGTCAAAAAAGTCCAAAGATATGAGAAGAAACATTGCAGAAAGACACATGTCATGTTTTCCTTCAAAAGACCTCCATGGCAGCGGAGGACGACTACTTGATGAAGCAACTCTTGTGACCCTGCGAGAGAGACGCTCCAATTAGGCGCGCGCGCGCCCCCGGAACGGCAAAAGAGGTTCCAAGAGGTTTCTAGATGTTTCTAGCACAATTGGTTTTCAAATGTCAAGTTTACTGACTAGGACAAAACGTCAAGAATCTTCAAAAGGTGTTATATCCTATAATATCCTATATATAGATACAAGTACTTTCCTAGAAGGTGCTTGGAAAGGGTTTAGAGTGTCCAATTACATTCTGAGGAGGTACAACTGGAGCCCTACTGACAAAAATGACAGAAACAAACATGTTGACTTCACAAAGCAGAGGCAAAAGTCAAAGCTCGATCAGGTATTGCAGATTTTGACTGAAGAAAAACAGCTAGTGGTGAAACTGGAGCGTTCATGACTGGATCATGATGCGGAAAAAACAACATGATTATGTAACACTATAGACATCTAAGAGACTATATACTATAGACCATTATAGGCGGCTGATTCCGTAACCCTAATATGTGACATGAGCAACATGAGAGCGAAGTTGAGCTGAGCTGAGCGACTCGCAGTGTTTCTGTTCGTTCGTTCGTTTGGACCGTCCATCTCGATAGGAGTTCCGAGCCAGGAGAGGGCGGCGAGCCTCCCCCCGAACGCCCTCGCGGTTCCGGTGATCGGTGAGGACCCACGCTGTTCCCGCCCGGACGGCCACGGTTGGTCAAGCTGCACAGCACGAGCCCGAGGAGTCCCACCTGGTCCGGAGAATCGGTACTAAGGACATGTGCAGATCGGTGATGGTGATGATCTGCACATGTCCTGTGAATTGGCCTCCCCCTCATTGTTTGATCATATGGGCTGAAGTTACTCAGATTCGCCGAGCAAAACACGAAACGCTCTGAGTAACTGGAGGTGGATTGTACTGCCATCCCCGGCCCCCTTTCGAGCCGTTTTTTCTTTTTTTTCTGGAAGGGTCCAAACCGCACACAGAAGGTGTTCAGGTCACACGGAAGGAGTTCAGTGTACCAGGTGTCTGTTTAGGTCACAGGAGTTCAGTTCAGTTTCACTTCTATTGACTTTGAGGTCCAAAAGAACTGTTGGAAATCCAGCCGTAGAATTATATACCCGAAAATACAGTGTAGAAGCCTGGAATAGATTTGCAGGCGGGATGAGGATGCTTCAGGAAAGTTGGCAAGCAGATTACCAACTTCCTAGGACAGGACGCCTCAAAACCTTCACTTGATTCTTAGATCCTTGATTCTTAGGGGTTGACAGTTTGCATTTTACACCAACCAAATACCAGGACCTTCCAAGTCCGGTGGTTTTGGGACACCTCCTAAACCTCTAAGAGGCTATTTACAGACACCTCTTGGTGTCGGTCCTGGTAGCGAGCCTGGAAAACTAGAGTTTGACAGCCTCAAATTTTTGGTCGATTTCATTATTAAACGTATTGCTGGTTTTAGGCTTGGCGGCCAAATCGTGGCCCAGGCCCCTTTGAGGCCTAAAACCTGTAAGCTAAAGAGGGTAAAACCATGCAGCTCCCAGCCTTAAACCCTAAAACCTTAACAGCAAAAGCCTAAAACCTCGAAGCTTCTAGCCTAAAACCCTAACACCTTAACAGCAAAAGCCTAAAACCTCGAAGCTTCCAGCCTAAAACCCTAAAACCTTAGCAGCACACCAAGAGGTGTCTGGCCCGCTCCCGCCCTGGCCCGCCCTGGCCCGCTCCCGCAACCTTCCAGCGTGATGCGGAGGTCAGGTGCCTCCGGCCGGCAGGGTTCGTGTCGTGGCGGCTCAACTTCCATGCTGGACCTTCACCAACAGTAGGTCTACATGCTCTGCTGACTGTAGAATAAAATTAACATTCAAGGAGGAGTACTTGCGGTGAGGTGCAAGGAAGGGTGATGTGTGTAGTCAAATATAATCGGATTCTCTGGCATGGGTCAGGCAGCGACTGTAGATGACTTTAGCATACTCACTCATTATAGGGATGAACCCAAAGTCTCTCAAAATCACTACCTGTACATACGTGTAAACGTTGGCAAAGTTCTTTTCACCATCCCAACCGATGTACCGAGTCAGAAACAAGCTCCAAGTCGCGAGTAGAAAGATGCGAGTACGGTCTGAAAGATGCGAGTACCAACTCTATGCATCACCTGTGGAGGATGGTGGATGAACTCTGAAATCCATTGACATCCCCTTCTCGTCCCTTTCAAGGAAGGCATCGGTCCCAGAACGATGGGTTCCTGTAGATGTAGATGGTCCTTGAACCCAACACTGGCAAAGTACAAGTAAGGAACAATCATGAAACATCGACCGGCCAAACGCTCCAAGCGTCCAGTTCCACCCCCTGTCTTGAGTCGTTGCTCACACCTCCCCTGGTCACCGGTCGGATACCGTGGTCCGGCGCGCCTTCGCTCTCGCGGCATGGCGAGGGCGGGTTGGTACACGAGTGACCGGTGTGCGGCCAAGGAGTTGCCGTGAACGGCAAGGAGGTCTACGGCGCAATGAAGCAAGTACTGTATATGTTAAAATGCACGTTTTCAGAGTAAACCAACCGCTGCATCCACTTGTGGAACCATGAAGCAATACCAACGGCCTTTCTATTTAAACACCTTCCGTTGTTCCAACTAAAACCTTCATCTTTCGCCTTTCACCGTCCCGTTGGTCGCGTGAACGACGCGTCGTTCGCGTGACGTTGACGTGTGTCTTCGTAGTGGAGAGGAGTGGGTCCGGTGGGTCCCGTCGTCGGCCTCGGGGAATCTGGGGGATGACATCGCTGTGACATGCGGTGACTGAAGTGGCTGTGGGGTCAAAACCAGGAGACATCCGTTGACCTTTGTGGAAGGTCAAGCTACATGGTGTTGGGGCCCCAGGTTTTGACCCATCCCCAAGTATATGTCTCCAGTTGGCCACCTCGTCTCAGTGAATGGGACTGGTTGGCCACGCGGATTTATGGCGGATTTATGGGCTGGACATGGGTTTCTTGATGTTTCTTGACCTCTGGAAGAACCTGTGGGTGGTGAACTTCCCTCTGCGTTGGTGAAACAATGTCGTCTATGCTGCGCAGCTGGAGTCCACTCAGCTGGTCGTTGAACCCTGGTTGACGATGATCAGATGGGTTCTGGTCTTTGTTCCTTCTGCGAGGGGGTCGTTAGGAGGTCTCCCTGTTTTAATACCCGGACCAAATGCACTGGGTGAGGCTTTCGAACCACCCCCAGTTGCCTCTTGATCATGTTTGTTGTCCATCTGAGCTTGCAACAAAGTTGCAAGCTGGTTGGACGAATACGGCAGCGGTCCAAGACTGAGTCAAGCCTAAGGTATTGATTTGTGGCTTTCCCAAGCAGTAGAATCACCTGACAAGGAGGTTTCATGGCTTGCAAGGCTTGTAGATGATGTAATTGAGACAACAATGATGAACAATGTCACTTCGAACGTCACTTCAATCTGAAAATGGCCCTCGCTGCGATCAAATTCAGTCAGAACCCGCGTCAAATGACATGTTTGCTTTGAAGCTGCTTATGAAGGCAATAGCTTTGAACTGTTTGAAGCTAAACTCTGAATAGCTGTACGTAGTATAGGTGATGGCCATCGAAGCTGCAGGGAGACTCTTCAATCCGAACCAAAAACAATATGGTCTCTTTTTTTTCAGAATCGGTTTTAAGGGAATGTCTCCCAGGAAACCCAGAGTTTTGGGGTGAAAACAAACCTTTCGATCCTGATTCCTGCAGATTTTCCCTTAAACCCATGCATTGACTCCTGCTCTCGCAAACGTTCGGACATAGGAGTCGCAGAAGTCGTGTGAGCGGGAATCATGTGAGGTTCTGTCAAGTAATCAGCAAGGATGTGGTTTTCGAGTCTGAATCAACCAAATTGCATGATCTTTCACAGTTCATCTTTCCAACTTCCCCTGGGCATCTACTCCTCATTACCTTTCCCTCCACAGGTTATGGTAGAACTTCTGGTGGCAGCAGCTTTCACGGATTTTTGTCTGTGAAACAACCTCAGCACTTCAGCTTTGGGGCGAAAGCTCAAGCTTGTGCTGGCATGCATCGCGTGCAGCCAAAAAAAGAAGTGCTTTGGGGCTTGGACAAATCTTTTGCCTCATTCAAGCCATTCTTTGATCCATTTTGATCCACCTCTGTGCTGAAGTTCCAGGTGCTAAAACCAACCTGGCCGGACCTAGCAGGCATTCCTTTCACCTGCCGAGCAGGCAGCTTTTCTAGGGAGGTCCAGTTTTGAGCAAGTTCTGCAGGCGAACAGAAAGCACCGCATTGCAAATAGAAATGGTTCCTCAACATCATAATTGTAACCTTGCAATGAATTTTGCAGCATAACACGCAACAAACACCTACTTTCCAGGTACTTCAAACGCATCATACTTGTGGCACTACTTGTGGCTACCAAAAATGCTATAAATGATGGACTAGAGTAATAAGCTACTGCTATTCCTGGCATCTGTCATGGTATGTCAGCCCTAGCGACCGCTGCCTATCAACGACCGCTCTCAGGTCTACCCTTTGACCCACCAGGATTTGCAGCTCTAAACCGGGCACCCAGGTACGGCGAATTCACCCAGTTAGGAAGAACACCATCACCATCACCCGATCCAAAGCAAGGGATTCCGACAGATTCCGAGCCACAGAGTTCGGGCACACTTGAGGTAGATGTGGATCTAAACAGATGAGGTGCTTGAGCCACATGAGGTGATTATGAATCAGCCCTTCCGACCGATCTACTTGAGCTCGATGGACCGACAAACTTCTTTTCACCGTTGTTAACCCACACAAGTCGGAACCATGTTAGAGCATTTACACTAGTAATCCCTGCACCGCTACGCCATAATCCATTAAGCATGTTGCATGGTTGCCACACGCCCTGGCTTTGCTACTTTCAGCCTGAAGATTCATTCGTATCATCACAGAATATCACAAATCAACTCTTTTGAAGTTGGTTTGTCCCTGTGAGTCGCTATAACCAAACTTCAAACGATGTTGTTATACGTCATAGTATGTTGTCTGGCTTGCACTATCTTGCACTTACGTATGACTTTGCATAGGAAACATACCGAAACATCACATATCATCAAAGGAGCCAGGTGAACGCAGTATCATGTGGCCATTGCTCAACTATTCAACTCAACTGATGGACAACCTCGCATGAGGCCTGCAACTAGGACCGCTGAACTCTCAGCACGATATGCCACGATGATACAGTCGCGGGAGACATGTGCGTTACGCCAAATCTGATCCAGACCAACAGGCGTCTTGCAGTCCTTCTCAGGGGTTGCTGGATTTAAACTTGTGCTGCTACCAAGATTTGAAACTGTGATACGCTGAGACTGCCGCAAGGTCTTAGGAGCAAGATCTGGACCTTTTTGACCATATAAAACCTATGGGGCTATGGGAATCTATGGGAACCTCTATGCACTATCAACTGCTGTCGCACCGTGATGCCTTACATTATCTTAGATCTGGAAGCAGCCCATCTCTCAGCAATCCCTGATAATGCCGCGAACAAAAATTATGCATCCAACAAAACAGGGCATGCGGTCCGAGTTCTGTGGTGTCAACCAGCAAAATCGGATAGCACAAGGCTTCCAAGCTATAGATTAACTAGATCTTGAGTGAATCGACCAGTCTTTTGGACAATCTTCCATGTCGAACTTTGAAAACAGTCATCAACTCGAATCTCCAACTCGATCCACATGGATATTTTCAGCATCAAAACAATCTCACGATCGATCTCTTGCGGCGACCTGGCGAAGAGCCAGTGCTTTCCCGGTGCTAGCAGGAGAAAAGATCTTTCACGAAACGAAGGAGGTGTCTTGAGAAGACCACAAAGGATTCCGAATGATCTATCCAAATTAATGCTGAAGCCCCAATTGAAACGATGGTCAATTCCGAGAAACGATGAAGTCTCCAGGATGAAACGAAGATATTTGCTCCGTGGTTCATCCTGAAGCACAGGGGATTCCGAGAGAACGAGATCAACACCCTAAAGCCCTAGAAACCTTGGCACCCAAAGGGATGTGAGGGGCGTGCTGGTAATCAATGTATCGCGCTGTTCTACTGCAGTGGCAAATCAAATGTGACACAGAACATCAAAAAACCGCAAAAAACGACCAATAGATGTTCGACCAATAGAGTGTCTGCAACCAAAAACAATCAAACACAGGTGCTCTGTCTTCTGTGCACGCAAAAACAGGTGAACTGCTTCTCTCTCGCCCCAGGTGTTGCCACCGGAACTGAAACCGCTTCTCCACAGCCGGACAGTTGGTTCAGCACCTGCTTCAGCCTTCTCTCTCTCCAAGACCTGGCAAGAGCGACAGTGACAACAGTGACGACTGCCGCAGTGCCTAACGGGGTCTTAGCTCTTCGTTTGAGGAGGTTCTTCTTGGTGGAACAACAGAACTTGACCTGTCGCCTGCGTTTTACGAAGCTCGGAGAGCTCTCCCAGTTTGGTCTGATTCAAAAAAGTCTTCAATGCTGGTGTTCGCCTTTCGAGTTCCTTGTGGACTGCTTCAGTCTCGAAGCAACCGTCAAGGTAACACACCGTCCTTGCAAAGCAAGATTGATCATCCGCCTGAAGTAGATCAAACATCAATGACTTGGTCAAGCCAAAGATGTATCTGAAGGGTCATATCCAGGGTTGTTGGTCAATCCAAGCTCTGGGCTTGGAACCCAAGCTAATTGAGCAAATACAAAAGGCCCCGAAAGAGACCAAACATGATTCCACAGGATGCCCATTCCCCAGGCTCTTGGCCATGTTGGGGATTATGTTGTCGATCTTTTTCTCGCAATCCCAGCATCATTGGACTCCTGAGCCCAAACAAGGGCAAACCTTTTCCCGCCTGGTGCGTTTGAACGGGGTTCTCCAAGTCTCGGGGTTCTCCCGAGCCGATCTACGTACTTCCTGGTCTCCCTCCCATCCCAGGAGTTCTGCAGTGTTGTCCCACCCCGCCCTCGCCTCATGACGGGGTCGCCGGGCAGGCCTGCAAGGAAGAAAGAGAATACTTGTGTGGGTTCTTGGTCTATTGGAGCATGTAAGGGTCAAACTTGTTTGTTTTCCTCTGAATTACTGTGTTTCTCTGTTTCGAACATCAAGTCCTTTCTTTCCTGTGATATGTTGTTAGTGTGTGTGTGTGTCTGTTGAAGTGCCATGGTCTTAAAATAGCTGCCATGTACAAACAATGTCAAACAAAACTTATTGGGCAACCTGTGTTTGAACTTCAAGCATGCATCCAAACTCATCTAGGCTTGATGTAGAATCATAAGCATCTACAAGTTCAACAGCCTTTCCAAAGACTATGAAACACAACACATGTATAAATATATAGATTTGTGAAGAGTGGCGCGACCTCTGTCAAAGATGCAGGAAGTTCTGTTGAGGGCATATACACGGCAATCTTCTGCAACAACAAAAGGCTCCAGCCGCCTTTTGAAGCCTATGAAGATCGCATGAAACGGGCTGGGCCGGCAGGGTTCAAGGCGTTTAATTGATTTTTAGCCGATCTCCAAGACCCAGCACGATGGAACCCTCAACTTCTCCACTCAAAAGAAATTCTTCCTTGCGCTCTCCAGCGACAGCTTCAGCTCCTCCATTTGGCCCACTGTCAGCTTCTCCTCTCATGTCCAAAGCCAGAGCTTTGAAACCCTAAGGTTTTTAGGGGTTAGGGTTTTGAAACCCGGAAAAACGACCCACCAAACTTGGGACCCACCCGTCTGGCAGTTCTTCGAGCTCTTTGACCGCCGGATGTTCTTCGATCACGGCGCGCGGGACGTTCTTCAAAGGAATCGCTGGGGACAGGCTTTGCAGTGTCCCAGCGGATGGGCATCAGTCCAAGGCCCGAGAAAAGCACTGATTTGGTATGATTTAGGATCCTTTAAACGTTGAGATGGTCCGAAAAATAGAACTAGAAAAAACATGTATATAGTTATAAAATGTTATAAAATTCTTGAATTAAGATCCTTGAAGTCTCCCAACCAGAAAATACCTCGAAGTGCTCCGTGCTCCGTACCTGGCCCGGTCCCTGGAATTCGCTCTCAGAGTTCTCGTCACTGACGAACGCAGTGCTTGGTCAAGGAATCCCAGCCTCGGTCCCCAGGAAACCCATCGAGGAGACCAGGATCGGGAAAGCACGGGAAAGGGAGCTGCTCGGAATTGATTTTTGTCCGGCAGGCATTCTGTTATATTCTGTTGCGTCTGTTGGGAGAAGTTGCATTAATATGCATTGTTTGGAAGAATCTGGCAGGGATTTATGATGACTTAGGGATGTTCAGCCAATGTGTTGCATTCAGCTGGAAAAAGCTGCATTGTATGCATCTGACAGTTTTTTCCCGAAACTCCCAGGGACCTCGATGCAAGTAATTGGGTGATGGTTACGGGTCCCTACTGGAATTGTAGAACTCTTGGAATGTTACTGGGGCCGGGGGCTTCCTAAGTCCTGGGTCCAACGACAGTAGTACTTATAGTAGTCCTTTTCGGCCAGTCTTGATTGAAGCAAGCATACTCAGGTGGATGGCAATAGCAAACGACAGGTCCGACAGGAAGAACATCCAACTCACCTTCCGAGAAGTAGCAAGCGACCTTATGTGACCTTGGACCCGTCACCAGGAGGTACCGGATAGTCCAAACTCGGGTTCTTCAACCTCTGTTGGCGTGATGAACTTTGCAGTGCCCGTACGTCTCGAGACAAATGTCGGCTTCGCCAAGTCTCTGGAAACCAGCTTGGAAAAGCCCGACGGTCGTGTGGGTAGCGGCCAGAAATCAAAGTGGATCCAAAAGCACTTCAAGCATGTCAAATACAAATACATGCAGTAATAATGCTTACGGATTCGTTCCCCTTTGCCAAGGGCTCCTTTGGATTGAAGTCCCGATTTTTGGTGGCCGAGCTGCAGTAGTGTTTCTTGCAAAGGCACTTGTAGCTGCCATGTCCTGCCGTCAGGCTGTCGCACATGGTGAGTCCTCAGGGTCTCGGGCCGAGAACACCGGCAGGACTCAAGCATCGTCCACGCTCAAAGCAGGGAGGATAGGGAGGTCTCCAAAAGGGTGGTCGATATGTTTTCCCCTGAACCAGGACCTTCAAAGTGACCTAGAATGAGATCCTAGAATGAGGTCACGAATCGCCCCTAAAGAGGTCACAAACAGAGACTCCAAATAGATCACGTACGGCTCAGGTCCTGGAATATGCTTTTTCATCCAATCACCACCCAGTCGATTGCGGGTGGTGCTGGTGGTGCTGTCGAAGGATGTGCTGTGCTCATCGTCACGACATCCCCGAAAGGTCTCGAGTCTCGTCGATCCGTGCAATGATTTGGATGACGGCCCCATGCGGCCAAGGAATCAACTCAACAGAGCTGAGGTTTTTGTGGACAAGTCGTCTTGTGTTTTTTCTCAACAGAGCTAAGGTTTTTGTGGTCTCCTTCTCGAACAAGGTGGATTTGTTCATTCTTTTCCCTCGCATGTTTTTTTAATGATACGGCGACCACCGAGATCTACACGTCCGGGTCTCAGGAACTAGACATTGACTTCTGTGAAGTACGAATGTCCTGTCCCCACGAGAACACATCGGGGGATCTTGGGGGTGTCCGAACATGCACTACTTTTGAGAGATGTCGACCTGCAACCAAGCCCCATCCACTGCGCCCGGGCAATGGGAATGGGCCCAAGCACCTTCCAACCCTTTGGAGGGTTGTTAGGGCCCGAATACAGATTTAAATTTACATGTTGGAGGTGCTGGTATGATATCAATTATAAACAGAAACCAGTTTTTTTGATGTCCCAAGTCCAGGTAACAGGAGCAAAATTCCCAAGACTTTGTCGTCAAAAATGGAAGCGGCAACCACACCAGTCCAGGACCACCACAAAAGAGGAACACAACCTGCTACCCACACTGGCGCGGATACACTTTGGAGGAAAACATCTTTAAGGATGACACTCCCCCATGCCACACGCTTGAGAGATCTTCAGAATCATCGGCAGTGTTCATCGATCTCGCCGATCTCGAGCTTTGGGGCCCCATGGTGTTCTTCCAAAGTGGCCTTTGGTTCTCGAGTGGTCGTTTCTCAACCAAAAAGGCAAAGAACCAATCACAAAATGACAATATGATGAATGAGGTGTACATAGGTCCCTGTTCACCGAATTGCTCGATGCCAAGAAGGTCACTCCGATGACCAAGAAGGTCAATAATGGGTGATCTTGACTTGCTTGCTTCCACGGTGGAACAGTCACGGAACGGCCCGTTCGACCCCCCCCTGTCCCCCCGGGATCCGGTCGGGACGACGACCGCTCCGCTCTCGGCGAGCGGCCCATCTTTCGATCGCAGTCGGACCATCGGCAGGAGACAGCTGGGCGGATCGAGGGAGTCGAGTGGACGGCGTCAGAAGTGGAGTCGTCGGTGCCGGGTCTGGCTTAGCCACCCCAGAAGTGTGAAGCAGTGCAACTAATTAGATGCACCTTTTGCCTATATAGCAAAGCTCAGTCAAATCCTTTGAAGGAAGTCTTTTTGGGTGGTTCACCAGTCAAGGTAGGAGTGTCTTGGCAAGTTGGGTTTGTTGATGGATTTAGACCTAGACATTTCACCTGATTCTATTGCTGTGGATCAACTATAATGCAGCTTATTATATAAGGCACTGGCACCACAAAGAAATTATATATACAGTAGACTTCAGGTTCTAAAACACGTCTTGCTCCACCAACGGCTTCCCTTCTTCGATTTCCACGGCATGTCACATGGAAGTAGAACAAAGACTTCTGTTTGGTATTCGGATTTCATGGTCATCCAGGGGCCCATGAGGCCCATTACTCCACTTCTATGTCGTTCATCGGTAAGTAGTCCGAGGGCGCAACTGGATGGCAAAAGGGTCCCCCGGGCGATTTCTGTGAGCAGCATGTTTTGTTCTGGGCGATTTCGTGCATGATCTGACCACATTCTAACCACTTGGAAGGGCCGCTCAAGAAACATTTGATGAGGGAAACCACCATAGGTTGTCAGGAACAGCATGGCTTTGTGATGGATGTTTGGGGGGAGGGCGCCAGTCATACCGAACCTGAGGAGGTACGACTGGAGCCCGGTATGGTGAGTTGATTCGTTGGGTACGACGGGGCCACCAATTCCGCCATCCAACTCATTCCGCTGAGATCCCGCGCCAGTGTTCGTGACGCACTTATGACTGCAGGTGAGGCGAAACACATCGAAACAGGAAAGTGTCAGTTGGGCAGTGTGTGGAAGTGTATCCAACACTGGGCATGGTCTGGATTGAGTATACCAGCTATACAGCACATTACACCACTAGGACCAACCTTCTTCTTGAAGGTTACAAATTGAGAACTCTTTCTCGATTGAGGACACCACTGTCGACGCTGAACCCTTGTCGCCTCACAGGGTTGATCTTCCTCCCTCCAAAGCTGTGACCAACGAGGGTGATCATGGACCGTCCCACGGCTGATCCACGGCTGATCCACATAGATATGAGTGTATGATGTTATAAGACCCGGTAAGAAGAACACATTCTTTTGCTCCTGAAGTAGTGTGCCAATTTAAATACTTGACTACATTTGATTTATATCAGTGTCCGCCTCCAAAGCATACACTGGCAAGGGTGGACACTTAGTGGCATTTATCACCGAAGATATGGCTCTGGGAAGTCTTGAGTAATTAATCATCTGCGATTGCTCTGTTCGGGAGAACATGATCCAAGTGGATTCTGAGCAGGTCGAATGTGAACCCCACCCAACCAAAGTTTCTCAGCATCTTCTGTATGTAGGTGGATCGATTGAACTTAAAAATAAATAAAGGTCTGTACATGTCCAACTCCTCTGCTGTTTTCCTGCCCACAGGCCTCTCCGCCTCAGCCTGCTTCTGGAAATCAGCATACTTCATACACTTGCCATCCTTGTTGCAATAGCCAGGTCCACCTCAGTCAAGCCCAAGCATCTGTACCATGACACAGCACACCTAAACAAGGCCAAGGACCGGCTTTTCTTCTCTTTGGCACCCCAAACACACCTCCCCCCCTCGCCCAGTTCTCTGACGGTTGGGTCTGATGGTCTCACCGTCAACCGCTTCCCATCTTCCCCTGTTGACTGGATGGAAAATGTTTGTTTTCACGGCTTTCATCATAAGTTGACTGGCTTTCACAAGACTTATGATGTGTTTTTGGGCTTGTTCTACGTTCAAATACACTTGATGTGCTTTTGGATGCTTTTGGTCTTGTGACAAAACCCAGTTCACGGCCCACTCCCACTCCGGCTCTTGGCCACCAAGGGGCACAAGCACTTGCCGCTCTTGCAGGAGGTCGCGCCCCGAGAACTAGAGCAACCCATCCACTTGCACTGTCCACCCGTGTCCTGGCACGAGGCGAAACAGCTGAACGGTGCGTCGCGCCCCGTGGCGCAGGCGAAACAGCTGAACGGTTCTTTTTGCGCAGGCGACGGTTGGCTTGTCACTTGCCTAAGAAGGGAATCTCTTGGGTAACCCTAAACCAAGGAGTCAGCTATAAGTGGCCACGCTGGCTTAAAATAGTGGGCTCATGTCTTGCAATTCCACTGATACCAACCCTCACAACCCCGGAAGGTACCTTCTCGGAGGGTACACAAATACGCTTCCCGACATAATGGCAACTATAGAGTGAGTTCGTGAGAAGAATGTTTCCTCTACCAGGCTCGATGTTTCTATGGTTTCAAAAACGACGTGTAGTTGTGGAATCATTCCTGTTCCTGGCCACACCAAAACAAACAACACATACGGTCATACGGTGGCTGTTTTCGTAGGTTTTAGAGTGCTTCTCGGTGGTGTTCCCATGGCATTCCGCCAAAAAATGGGGTGCCACGGAGCAACCCATCTTGTTGTGCTGCCCATCGTGCCATGGTTTCTCCATGTTCTGCGCCCTGTTCGGTGCATTCGACGTCTCTCGTCCTGCCCACACTTCGCTGCGGGCGCCGCCGTCGGGCTCAAGGGCGCCACGGTGGCCAAGGGTGCCAGCGTCGGCGTCGGGGGCAGCGGTGCGACGGTGGGAAGTCTGGCGCTGCGGTGTTTCTCCGAGGTTTCTCAAAGCAGGTGGGAAAGAAGGATGAACAACCAACATGACCAATATATGAACATCCATGAATTCCAAGCTGTTTGATTGGAAAAACCAAGATTGTTCCAACTTCGGAAGACTGGATATGACGTTGGTGACCCTGTTGGTCAAAACAATTGAGGTTTGTTCCTCTTCGTTCGACCTGGAATGTGCCATCAAAAGGACCTCCCCGGCGCTGTCACGAACAAAACATGGCGACCAGTTGCCGTCGAGGAGTTGGTTTCGTCGTCGAGGAGTTTGGAGCAAATCTCTGACCTTCTCGGACCCGTTTGGGCTCCAAATACCGTCTTTAATTAATTAGGCGGTGTTTGGGAAACATGGTTTCTAGAGGGTTCAGTCAAACCTTCTGAGGAGGTACGACTGGAGCCCAAACAGGGGACGAAAGCGTTCAGCCCATTTCCAATATTGGAGATCTCATTTGACTTAGCTGCATTGGACGCCCCAGTATCTCCACAAAGTATGTTTTTGTGTTTTTTCACCTTGCTGCCGCAAAAAAATGTCCAAGACCTTCAGTTCCTCTCCCAAAACTGACAAAACCACTCAGAAAAAATATGTCCAAAAAGAAGGGGACCAAAAAAACAAAACAGTTGCTTTGCGCTTCTTGAGCCGCTGGTCTAACGGCCCAACCCAAAGAAACAACACGTTGACCTACTCACGTGCTGCTGAGGAACTGCATGGGTGCCACGGTGGGAACGGTGTACCTGAGCCACAAATCCTTCGAGTTTGCACACGGAAAGGGGATGCATGTAACTGCCACACCCTGAAGAGTATGAATGAGAAAGAATCCAATCATGTGGTGCTTTGTGATGCATTCCGCATTGATCATATGCTTTTGACATATAAAAATATATGTTGTCATCATCACTCCCTCCAAAGCCTCGAACAAATCGCAACCGCTTGGCTGACCCACCAGAAAGCTGAAGTCTCCGACTCCAAGAAGCCACTTCGACCCCAGCCAATTAATCCCGAGTACCTACTTAAAAAGCACTCCCCAATCAAACAACTCAATGTCCGAGCCCTAACTCCGGCGTATATTTATTTTTAAATTGCCACCCTTTCAAGCCGCTACTAATCTACCAACATGGTCGATTTTGGTGGTAGTTTTTAAAATTCGGTTCCAAGAGCAGCCCTGACTGCCCACCTCTGTCGACCCTGTTTGTCCACCATGACACGCCGCATTTGCACCAGCATGTGTTCCTTCCCCCAATGGCACGGACTCACGCAAACGCACTTGCCACCGAGGCCGCACAAAACGGCATGGTACAGCGACATCACCTCTCGAAAAGCTTTAGTTGTCAGTCTATTGAAGAATATTTATTTTAATAAAGGTGTTTGTCAAGGGAAAAGGAAGATATAGGAAGACCCTTCGATCTGGAGTCTTTTTCAATTTGTGATACGAGTTTAAGAAAAGTTATGTTAAGTTTATACACATTTTGTCCTGGGTGACTTTTCGGTTTTGAAGCTCTGGCAGGAAATCTGCATTTAATCAATGATTATTCAAAAGGATCCTCCCACTGACCCTATTTTGGACCACCCGCATTTCAGGGACACCCTATTTAAAAAGGCATCCGAGTTTTTGTTATTTGGGGGGGCGGCCGTGTTTTTTAATAGGTGGAAGAGATTAGCGGTGGGATTGCGAACCTCCCAAACCGGTGGTATTCTTAGTTGTGGGGTGTACCCAATCCATCCCAATCCCTCCCCCCAACAAGGGTGACCTACAGGTCTTCCTGCGAGAATCACGGGCCGCTGAGTAGAACTGCATTTTCGCTGAGTCGCGGTGTGGGCGCGGGCGCCACGTTGGGTCCCTGCTGACAAGCGCTCGCGCAGGTCCTGAATAGCTATCGCAGTCAGAGCGAAAACGAGAAAATGGATGAAAATGGGAGATGTTTGGCTTTCAGGATAGTTGATGTCTTGATGTCCCCTATGGATGTATGAAAGGAGTTTTTTTTGTTCACCTTCCACCCTTCCAAAAGCCATTCGGGGCGAAGCACATCACCTTTCGTCTCTTTTTACACCGTGTCTTGTCTGGACGTGTGACCAGTTGGACCCATCGGATCGGATAGGCACACCTACCGTCACCCGGATCACATGCAAAGGACCACATGGAACCTCAAAACCCACTGCACTGGGTCGAGGAGTTCCTCCTGGTCGAAACCATGGGTCATCCCCAAGCAGGTCCGTGAGGAGGGTGGTTGGCCGTCGCTCCTCTCTGAAAACGATAAAACACTTGGAGGTTTCTGTCACCTAAAGCTCTGTAAGTCTGTAACCTTCCGCGGCTTCATCGTTTTGAGCAATATCTGGTATTGGCGAAGTTGCAACCCCAGAAATCTAAGCCTTCGCATTTTCTGGACTCTCCTCACTACGAATTCTTTCACTCCACTCGATTAATAGAATCCAAAGGCCAAACAAACCAATGCCATCCACGTCTGGCAGTTACATTCTTGGGGCTCCCAAGATTACACCAAAACGTGAACAAAAATGCGACTTCGCCAAGGGACTGCTTGTTGGGTTCCCAATAAGGTGTGGTCGCCCTCAGGTCGGAGCTCGTCTTCAGCCGGCCGAAGCCGAGATCGGTGCCGACGAGCGTGGGACACCCCGATAACTCTCGGCGTGAAAAAACACGATGGGACACCGGGAACACATGGGACATCTGGTTCCATTTGGTGAAAACATCGACTGGCACATCCTCATGGTCAGAAAAAACATGTGTGTCCCTGAAGGGAACATATTGACATTGTGGAAGATAAGTCCCCTGAGCTTAACGCAAATCCAATTATTGAATTTGTTTGATTTGGATAGGAATTTTTCACCTACAATCGAAAATGGCACAGTGATAAAACATTGTCAGACCTTGGGATTGATGCGGTTTCGATGGATGTTTCAGGATATGAATGTCAAATTTTCAGAAAATCCTACCAACAGCTGGTTACCAACACATATTCCACTGTACCGGGCACCATCTAGTACCATGTATATGCCCACAACCTTGGCTCAGAATTGGGTGGTTTTTGGTCAACAGTTAAGTTAGAAGTGGTATGGGGGCCCATATGGATCTTTGACAATTTTATTCAACGCGTGACCTTCTCACAACTGTGTCCCGGGGGCATGAATGCCTCCCGACACCTCCTTCCAAGCTAGAACCACTTCAGCCCCAAACCCAGCACTGCAAAGGAGACACGCTGGGTCCTTGATAGGATGGGGGCTTGGTCATGTTGAGCCAAGGCACCCACATTTGAGGTATTTGCCTGACATCAAACACTTGACCACTGAATGCTCTGGAAGGGCTCAAAAAGCAGTAAGCCATCCAAACATCAAGTCAAAAGCACCTGGCTTAGCATTCCTGTCGGAATTGAGCCTCTTACCCACCCTATGTTATAGTTACAAAATTATTACCTACTCCTCAGGATCATTGAGAGGACTTTAGGTACTTTGAACTTTACTGACCTTTGCAGATAAAAGGTTGTAAAATGTTGTAAAGTCACAAAGGGTCCCACATTCAACAGTTTGAAAGCGTTTTTGTTTTTTACGAAGAGAATTTAACATACAACGGGCAATTATTCAATTTGGAGAACAACAACCAAAAACAACGCAACCTGAATGAACGAGGAATCCTCCAGATCTGTTTTCGTCGGCAAATTTGTCGTTTGGACTTGTGAATCGATCAACATATTGTAAGGGCGCTTCATTATTCAGTTTGTGTCATCAGCTTGCTGGCTTGCATAAGGAGCATGGTGGGCTTGCATCAAACAATGACAGCTGACAAAAGGCAATGCTATGATGGCGGCGCCCGGGAACTGACACTCAGAATCTCAATTTTGGTGCGCGCACGCGCCTTTTACTGGGCGGCTGTTTAAGCAAATGAGATTCTAACCAGCTGTTTGTTGAGATGTAAATATACATATCTACTTGATCGCTTCTTGCTCTTCCTTGCTGTCAACATCTGACCGTTTATCCTCAACCAATTCAAACGAAAGCTATCTTGTCGCCCTACTCCCAATCTACGTTTATCGGGTACCAGCACCACTTCCTGCCGGTGCCCGGGGCAACGTAGCCTCGAACAACCGCGTGTGACCGCATGTCCGTGACTTGCGGATGGACAGTATTTAGATGCTAAGACCGTGATGGCGATTGGTGCCACTTCCTTCTGACGGGCAACACGAAAGCAACTTTCTACCAGTCTAGCGCTTGCAACCCTGAGTCTCCTTTTGTAATACATGTAGTTTTCCATTGCTTTCAAAAAAATAGAAAACTGATTTTGGTAGAAAACTAAATTTCCGACTAAACTACTTTTTGCACAAGCATGACAACAGCACGGAAACAGGATAAGCAGCATACAATTACATAAGGTTTTTCTTAAACATGCTTCAAAAATACATAAGAAAAGCAAGGTGAGGTTGAGGACTTGCAAGTGAAACACTGGTAAGATTCAGGCAGGTGACCACGAAGCTGGGCCATGTTGAGCCCTGCTTCTACCAATTGCTGTGCCAAATTGGCTCAGCTGTGTGACCATAGGTTGGTGAATTGGTCTCCAGGGTGTGAGCAATCCTGTTGTTCAAACAGTGTCACCAAAAATTTACACAGGGGTCTGTGGCACAAGTCCTGATGCATCCGAACTTACCTGGACGACAGCACTTCCCTGCGGCGCTCCTATTACATTCACACGGTTAGCACAAAGCATTCAATCAGCTGATTAGCCGTGTTGCGTACATGTGGTTCTGCATTCGTTTGACTGTGATCGAATTAATGCTTCTAGGGTAGATGTGGTAGGGGTCACTGAGAGGTTGTGCCAGGCTGACAGCGGGGGATTGCCTCAGGATGTTTTAACCATCAATCTCAGGATCCGCGCAGTTGGGCTCCCGCACCGCTACTCCAAGCGCTGGATGCCTCAAAGCAAGGCTCACCTCCCATTAATTTCCGGATATTGATGGACTCACACGTCGCGAACCTCACCTGGGGCTTCTTGGCAAGCCTTCGAGTTCAATTTCGGGCGTCAGACAAGGCTGACACCAAAAGTAGAGAAAGCGCAACGCTGTTGAGTCTTGAAGCCCAAAGGCGGATTGATGTGGATGCGTCCCTTCACTGCCACTTGGTTCTCTAGGACAGTTAGAGGGTGATGTGATTTACTCAAAATGCCACATTGTGGCTCATGGTGAGGCCAACGATTTCATTGTAGCCGCCTGATCTACCAGGTCTATGTCAGTGCTTTGGTGAATGTTTTTCATGAATGTTCCAAGGTGCAGGGTGCCAGGAAAAGAGCCATATCTTTCCATTGGGAGAAGGTTCAACACCTCAACCGAACCCAACCCTGTGGGCCCCGCGCTGCTTTTGGCTCCAGAAGCGCCTGGCCTTTGCTGACATTTATTTTGACACAGCAACAATACATGCTTCTTCAACAAGTTCAGGATCCACAGGAACGCCGAGGATCAGAAACAAACGCATCGAGAACATCAAACAAGCACATCGTGTCTTAGATGAAGGGGATTTGGAGGATATTGGGTGCTGGATCAGGAAGCAGGCGAAGAAGGATTGTGAGTTTGTTCTCAGAATCCAAGTTTTGGGTGTTGCAAGCAAAAGGATGATACACCCGAAAAAGAATGCATGGTAGATGGTTCAGAAAACCATCCAAAGGCGGCAAAGGAAAAGGCCGCGGAAAAGGTGCAGGTGCGCATTATGCAGAGTACCCTGGCAACTCTGGTTTCTATGGAAAAGGCAAAAAGGGAAAGAAAGGTGGCAAGAAAGGCTTTAAGGGAAAGACGCCTTCAAGCGCAAAGGAAAAGGCAAACAGCCCATTTAGAACCAGAACCCAACAGTCCAATGTAGCCACAGAAGAACCAGCACAGGTTCAATCTCTCGTAGCCGAAGAATCCTGGAGTGATGCAGAATGGCAGTCATGAACAGCAAGCCACCAAACTGTGAAGTATGTTTGTGTGCTGGAATAACTGCGAAGCCGACGTCTGGCATGATGCCCTGATGGCCCACTGAGTGGTCGCAATAATGCAACATGAACTCGCTACAGCATCCACGTCAAACTGTACACATGCAAACGATTGTCTGAGGCGGATGCAGGAATGAACACCGCTTTAAGTAGCGCGCGAAAACTTGAGTCTTGAAAGGAATGCAGCACTCAGGCAACAAGATCGTGCGAAGTCTAGTAGAAATTATAACTCCTCCTACATCACGCCTATAGAACGCTACAATCGATTGACGCGATGCATCTCCACTTCAGTGAGTGCCTGAAAGCAACGCCCAAATCTTCCGGGCTCCATTGGCAACCTTCTGTGCCCTGTGCGTTGCACGCTCTATGTAATATATATATATAACTTGCAATAAGTTTATGCAAACTCATTGATCTCCCCTTGTGGGCATTCCGAAGGGCGATGTCGATTTCGATCGATGACACATCACACAATTTCCACTTCAGTCTGAGAGTTGACAATTGCCTTACCAAGAAGCGCTGGAAGAGGTTGGGGGCTTGTAGGAATGGATGTGTGGTCCTTGAAGCATGGACGCTTGTTCCCCACCTGTCGGGTGAGGGTTGTTAGATTATGTCAGCTCATACACTCCTCCTCTGGCTCCTTAGCCTCAACAGCTGCTGGCATCGCACCGGTCTGCTTCTCCATTGGCTTTGTCATTGCGGTTGGTGCGATCTCCTGCAGTCTATCCAAAAATTATGTCCTTTTCTGTGCCTTTGGCAGCCGGCATAGCCCTCTCAATTGCTTTACCAGGTCTTGCAGCTGGTGCTTCTGCAAGATTTCTTCCGGCACGTAATCAAAGTTATTCACCAGCTGGGCCAAGGTCAAGTTTGCTGCATCCCCCTTGCTCTTCTTTCTCATTGGCCGCCCTTGCGTCCGCAAGTGCTTCTTGAAACTTTTGGAGCTCTTCATCAAAACAGTTTGCTGCCCCTTGGCTCTTCTCAGAATATGGAAATGAATTCAAAAGGATGCAAATAAAGAAACTAAAACAACCTAAAATATACTAAAGTTAGTTACTAAAGCCAACTAGAACCATGTAAACAGCTCAGAAGAGGATTGACAGTTCCTTTTGAGATGGCACCCAGAAACACGCAGCGTGTGCGCCCCAAAGTGTACAACAAATCAGCACGATTGGTTGCGGAGGATCTGATCTTGCTGATGCGGCCTTCAAAAATTTGATTCCTAAAGATTGAGTTAATTACAACATTCTAGATTCTAGATAAAGATATGTTAAATTATGTTATCATGTCTGTCAACAAACCTACCTTTCTAACAAACCATACGCTCTACAACGTGTTCTGATTGATCCAATTGATTCCTTACGTTTGAATGAACATACTTCAGAATCCGTGGAACATATCCATTTGTCGAAATTCAATTGTTCAAGCAATTTGTTGGATCTAAAAATCTGAGCATAAATGCCAAACGAACAACAACGTGCCACACTACAACAGTAGTGTAAAACAAAACACTACAATAAGCACCTTATTTAAACAAAATGGATTATGAATTATGTTGTCTCTATTTAATGATTTAACTATGTTATATAAAGTAGTTAATTGTGTCATACAGAATTGGACCTGAGAAGAAATGGCATCCGGTGGAAGATCATGGTTTCGACCAGTTTCCTCTACTACCGACCCAGTGGTTTTGGGCTTCCATGTCGTCCTCTGCAGGGGCCAGCCTTGCCCCCCACACGGAGAGTTCTGGAGCCCCCTGAAATACGGAACACAATCACTCCAACATCCATCGGACACTCGCTTGTTCATGCAAAGTTGAAACAATTGCCACCTCGAATTGCTTCAGATCTCCAGGTCCAGTATCAACTTCAACCGTGAGCCATGCCTAGTCACTAGTACTTACAATGGTATATGTTATATAAATAACGTACGGTAACTCGTACTGTCGTAAGTCCATGCACGTCCACACCACGGCTTCCTTTGAAAGGGCTGGAAATCAACAGCCAGCTGCGTCACATCTCACGTCAGCTCACGCCTCCGATGTTGCAGGTCTTGGTGTAGCAGTTCTGGCAAAGCCCTCGTCACGTGGCGCGCGTCACGTCGTCCGTAGAAAATCCCGAAATGTCGTCCGCGTCCAACGGTTTCCAAACATCTCAAGCTTTAGCAAATCCCTAGGGCTCCAGTCGTACCTTCTAAGAAGGTTTGGAGGGTCCAAATACCGACTGAGGAGGCACTTGGAGCCCTAGGGAATAGAAACATGAAGCATCCATGCTGAGCTGACTTACTCTGATAACCCTGAATGGAATGGTTGGCTTTGGCTCCATCCATCTCAAAACGTCTATATGAACAGTATGAACACTAACTTTGACATACTGCGCACAGGCCTGCTACCTCAGGAAAACACGGATGGAAGAACTGGTTGGCAAACTCCGCATCTACTGGTGAAGTTAGAAAAACCATATATTCTTCCAAGGATTTTGATGGCCTAAAAATGACAAGATATGACAAGTATAATTAACGGCTTAAATCAGCAGGATCAACACAACTACGTAGTTTATGGAACATAGCTTGCTCTGGGGCTTTGGACGTCCTTTCCTGCTTCTAGTCTGAATCCCTTGCCGGCATTTCTTGGCTCGAAGCAAGCAAGGAGTTCACCGAATCAAACGCACCATGCTTCATTGGAGCCCCTCTTCTGCATAGGCGCCTTATGGAAGAGTCTTTGTGTGCAGAACGCCTGAATCCCAAA
Organism: Durusdinium trenchii; assembly: GCA_963970005.1. Taxonomy (NCBI): domain Eukaryota; class Dinophyceae; order Suessiales; family Symbiodiniaceae; genus Durusdinium; species Durusdinium trenchii. Next base: position 143,497 of record CAXAMN010028472.1, on the reverse strand, counting down.
GGGCTGTGTTCAGCGTCCCATCGGCCGAAGCCTTGGGGTCTGAGACGAAGCCGAGCCGAGCTTCCCGCCTGACCGTACCGCCCCCTTTTCTACGCCCAAGTCGCTGCAGGAGGACACGATGGGCGACGGATCGGAGGAGCACGAGCTCACCTCGGAAGAACGGTCTCCGGTCGGTCTTGGTGGCCCGGTTTGGATGAGGATTGGGGGCCTGACTGGTTGAGAGCCAGAAAAAAGGGGGGGGGCCCGGGGGTGGAAGCGGGAATGAGAGGGCCACCCGGAAGAGGTTCTCTGGTCGGATGCTGGAGGTGCCACTTCACTGTACAAAGACACAACCGGAAGAGGTGTTGCAGTCGCAACACTTATAGAGAATGATGATGGTCTGCCTGATGGCAAAACACGTCGGTTTAGACCTGGTGATGAAGCAAATATATGTGGAAGAGAGATAGAAAACATTCCCCACCTGACATGTAGTGGAATGTGATGATCATTTCTAATCATCAATTTACCATAATTTACCCTGCATATATTTATCCCAACGATTTCATAGAGCTCACTAGTACGTACAAGTAGGCCATTAATCACATTTGGATTCGGATTCTCTCTTCATTCCAATCTTCGGCCACTAACCCTCCCATCCCCACTCTGCGATGCACAGCTTGCATCTTAGCAGGTACTAAGCTTAGCAGGCCTAGTACCGTAGGGTACCTACAGCTTGGTACTAAGGCCTAGCTACCTGCTCAGATGCACAGCTTGCTGCCCAGATGCACACTTGCAATGCGCCTCCGAGAAGTATTTCTGCGACGCGGGACAACTGGTCCAGGCACCCTTTCCCGTCAAGTCCAGCGTGCACTGGTTCCTCAGTTGGATCGCAGCACGAGTGGTGCACGCCCAAAGGGAGTGGTGCCCCCAAAGGGAGGGCAACACTCGCCAAATCATTACAGTTAAAACAACAGATCTGGGTCACCACTAAAGATCTTCTAAACCACCAAGATCTGGGTCCACCACGAATTGGCCATAAAACCACTAAACCAACCCAAAAAGAAAGAACTATAGAGCTACTACTAGAGCTCCTAAAACAACCATATCACACCACGAATGACCGACCTACTCGGCTCCACCGGTCCGGTCCTCTGGGGCCCCGAACGGGTTGCACAGGATGCAACGAGCCTCGGTGGGGGCCGCTTTCGCCGGTTTCGGCCGGGCGGTTTCGCCGGTCCAGCAGGGTGGAGCCGTGTGCGAATGGAGAAGCCAAAGCCATGGTTCGCCGTGTGGTTCTGGGATTTGAACCCTAAAGACATCTGAGTGAACTCAAATGTGTAACTTCTGTCCCATCGGTTCTGCCTACCTGATGACTGCATGATTCTTGATTAAAGCCTCGGTTCAGTCAAAGACAGCCAAAAGGCGGTCCTGGACTGACTTATAAACACAAACTCTACTCATCTCTGGTCTAAATACGGTCTAAATACGAGTCATAGAGTCGGCTTAGCAGGTACTTAGGCTGGCAGTAGTGGTAGTTATGTTGGGTTTAAGTATTATCCAACTACCCACCATAGAAATAATATAGACTTGCCTTAGGTTTTGTCGCATCTTGCACAGACCTGGTGTTGGATGAATCTCAAGAACTTATCATACCGAAGAATCTCAGAACCCTCCAACTTGGAACGATTTGGGGATGTTTGCCATGGAGCATTGAGTCTCCAAAAATAGAAAAACATCTCTTTAATATAGATGCACCAACGGCAATCATTTGTTCAAAAAAACCTCGGACCTGGAGACACTGGACTTGTAGCTTCTTGCCGCCTGTCTGACCTCCAAGCCACTCAAAAAGAAGAAGAATGACCCCTCCCACACAAAAATCCATTAAGCAATAGTATGCACAAAGGAGTATTCAAATAGCTCATCATGTCAGCCACCGCCGCTTGGGCGAACATCCCCCCAAAAATACTGGATGGTCGTTTCCTCCACGGTCACCCTCCTCGCTGCGGCAAGTTTGGGACACTGATATCATCTCCTTGAGGCGTTTGAGTTTCTTTCCATGCCCTCCCATCTCCATCCAGTGCGATCCAAAGGTCTGACTTGGATGTCGAAGAGCTGGTGTAGCTCGGTGAAACAGGCGCTGTGTTGTAGCCATAGGCCGTCACGGGGGTTTGGTGATTGGAATACATCAGACCACCCGCAGGCTGGGCGTCATAGGAGTACCTCGGTGATCACGCGGGTGGTTCACGAGTCATTGGAGGTTTGGGAGTATCCGGATGATACAAATCGAGAGAACACATCTCTCATCTACTGTACCATCTGGTGATGTATCGGAAGCTTTCACCAAAATCGTTGGAATCCCGCTGCAGCGCAGGAGATCGAGCGCTTGGCCACTCTGCAATGGTACGAAAAAAGGTGCTTTGTATGTATGGAAATGGTATAACATGTAGAAAAATACAAGTCACCATGCCATGGTATGTATGAATGGGTTTGTCTCGTCTAGATGTAATTGAACAATAGAACTTGTCCAACTCTCTCTCTCTCTCTATGAGCACCATGACTGCATGAAACTTCCAGGCAGTGCAACACCACAGCAGGTCTTGCACCACAATGTCACCCTTTGGCTTCAACCATGAACGGCTAAACCAGTATCCACTGGGAGTGACATTTGATGTCACCCTGCAAGCTATTTATGGACGCAAATCTTCAGTTTTTTTGTGCGAAGAATACAGGCAGCCCAAAAACCTTACAACAACAAACATTGTCAAAACAGTCAATTCAAGATCCAAAGGAATCACCTTTCATCACCTGTCCAAGTACCTAAGCAATCACGACCTACTATTCTTCGGCCTGTCTAAACATGTCTAAACTCTGGGTGGGCTGCGTCTGGCGAGAAAGCTCTTGCCCGTAAGGTGGGTGGCTGTACATGTAATTGATGCATGATTGACTGCTTGCCTGCCTGCCTGCTTGCTTTTACTTGAACCATGTTGTTTGTCTCGCTGTCTTACGTCTTCTCCAGATTCTTTGTCGTCCTCTTCTGGTACATTTCTCCGTTTTGTCCATAATTTTTGTTGAAAGGTACGTCCCTAAAGGATGTTCCCTTTCTCACCTAGTACAGGAAACCAGCGACATCAGCTTTCCAAGAAGGAAAAAACGATGCATTATTGAAGTCCACTCTTTTCGTTCCATCTATGGCGAGTGGCGTGGAGAACTCTTTGGTCGCCTCATCCACATCCACCTGGACCGTCGGTCGCTTCGGCATGCTTCGGCCGTTCGGACGGCGTGTTCGGACGGTCTGGTCCTTCCAGGAAGTTGCAGGGTCACCTGTGGACGGATCAGTGCTCCTGGATGTCAGCTCAGACCGTTTTTTTTCCTCTGAGCCATTTGCTCTGTCCTGTCACGATAAATGAGGATGAAAGCAACTTAGACCCCCCGATTCATAAGCTGCTGTGAATTAATTCCTGTGAACATGTCTTGAACATGGTTCCTTGCTGCGTTCACCCAAACCCACCAAGCCAACTACAAGCTCCCACTAACCCAGAAAACAAACCCACTAACCGACGCCAAGAGTTCGACCACGCTCCAAGTCCCGCCTCGATGGGATCGCTGTACTGAATGCCGTCCTGCAAGCGGTTTCAGCACAGCTCAAATCATGCGCTTGCAGGACGGAACCCTAAGAACCACTTGGGTGGTAGGCGATGCCATGGTCTTTGATGCCATTCTGAGGGTCCATGTGGGCCTCATGTGCTGTGTGTTCCGAACACATCGGTGTTTTCCATGATCGGGATCGGATCAAAGTCTTCCACGTCAGACCTGCGGACCCGACTCGCTTCGGGCACACCGTCGGGCACGGATCGATCCGCCCCCGTCGGGCACGGATCGATCCGATCGGCGCCGTCCTCTCCCAACATCTTGCGACGTTCAGGCGGCCGGACATGCCGCCGAGCACAAAGCTACTAAGTAATCCTCCTCTCACTCACATGGAAATGGACGTTCTGGCCCCAGGGAAGACCATTTTCCACTACAAACAGGTGGTTTTCCACTTCCATGTTAGCGAGTCAGAGGGTAAGTAATCCTCCCGTCACAAAGAACACAAAACAATTTCTGCACCGACACACTCCTTGCCACGCAAGGCAAATGGCTGCTCCGTGGCCAGCGCCAGTGCCGCCAGCGCACAAGCCGCCAAAGTGGCAAAGAGAACACTTAAACCTCGAGTGGATGGTCACCGGTCACCATCAACAGTCAAACAGAACGGCGGCGGAATGGACCAACTACACAACAAGTACCTCGTCAGTCCAGTCTTCCAGTTCTTTTGTGCGCAAGTGATGATTCGAAACTCTTGTTAAAGGCATGTTGAAATCTGTGTAACTCTCCAAATCGTTGATGATTCCGGGTGAATTTTTATATGTTTCCAAACTATAGAGTGCACCTCAGTCCCCCATTGAGACCGATCAAAGGCCATGGTGGAACCACATCCCCAATCCAAGGCACGCTTGAAGTGCCACGTCCGATGAGCAAGAAGTGCTTCCGAGTCTTGTTGTTCACTCAGAAGGGCATCTTGTTCCTGGCGGTGACCAGTTCAGTGTTGCTGGAACAACACAACTCCATAACGCACCGCGGTTGGCCGACATTGGTTTTTGATGTTTTCATGTTCACCGCAACAATGTAAATTGATAAACACACCAATCGAACTGGCCACATGCTGTTAAATGGAAAACGCCGCAAAACTTATCTTGAGATGAATTGAATGTTTGTCACCTTGGCAAGATCAAGTCGAACCCTGTCCTGTTCGGGATTGGCCATGAGTTCAGACGCCATTGCTAACTAAAATCAATCTCTGAGCTGCAAAAACCGCGGCATCGAAACACGTCCGCGTCAAGAAACGTCATTGATTATTATTCTATAGAAAACGAATAACACCTGGTCTATAAATGTTTGTATTTGATGGCCGACCTGCCCCCCCTCTTCACATATTCCACAACCAACAACCTCCAAAACGAAGGTCCGAGGCCCCGGCGGCGGTCGTGCTGGCATGTGCGCGGCATAAGCATGGCCGTGGGGACCTACGTTTTTCGCAGCTTTTGGCCACCACCAAATACCATACCCAAACACCCCGTGTACGAAATGAACTACTTACATTGGTCATACATGGGGTAAATGTATGCGTGTGTGCAGCGATACCATACAAACATGGATGGTCTGGGGCAGGTGTGGCAGGTCTGGATTCTTTGGGAAACGGCTGAGCGTGGCTAAACTGCCCGAAGCAAAGCAAATGCTGGACTCAAATGATTCAAACCTGCCCTCTTCGTGGAGTGGATTTGGCACAAAACCTCGATACAGTGAGGAAAAACGATTTGCAATGACTTGCGGACTTGCGACCTCTGTCGACCGGAGGCAAGGGCCGTGAAGGTGCGTGGCTGCCATGACTGCCTTCCTGACGTGGGGCGGGAAGGCCAGCATCTGGCATCTAAATCCATGGGCCCAAAAAGCATCTCAAAAGTGTGCGGAGCACATCCTCAAACCACAGCTGGCTGGACCCTTTTTTTGGGGTTGGGACTCCGCAAGAATGGCCTCCGCATCGAACTCCCCACACACGCCCTAATTCTCACTTCATTCGCATAAGCCTAACTTCAGCCTGTAACATGATCTGCCCTTCTTTCACGGTCTGCCCATCTCCCCTCGATATATTTGACTGATTCCCTTAAAACAGCAGAATGCTCTGCCCATGTCCACCATGAAACAAACATGTTGCACATGGAAAACACCATTCCTGCACCCATTGATTTCACCGCGACGAACTCGCCGTCGTCGTTTCGGACTCCTCTCTGCGCCGTCGTTCATGAGCATGGGCAGCATGTGTGTGTGGCCTCATCCAAAGGTGTTGGCTCCGGTTGGGGGGAGCGACCGAACTGCTTGGACCGAAGGCACCGAGGACGCACCGATGCGATCCGTCCAGGAAGAGGTGTTTTTGATATCTTGATTGTGCACATGGTGGTTTTACTGCTGGCTTCTCCTTGCAGATCTGGCACACCTAGTGGACTTTTGGAAAGCCAAACTCACAAAAAAAAAAGATATCCTGTAACGTGGTCACCACGCACTTGCATTTCTGGGCCAGCCCGGTGATGGTCACCCAGTTCCCTACAAGCAGCACCACAGCACAAACCCTTTGAGGCGCGTGCACCGCATGTGCGTGGTGCGGGTGCGCCCGGGCGGCGCGGTCGATGTCGCTCGCCTCACAGAAAGAATCTGTCTGGTGCTGAGTCAGGTCGTGTTGAACATGTTGGCGAACATGTTGACCATGCTCTCTCTCTCTCTCTTTCTTTATTTATTTCTTTCTTTTGAGGCGCCCAACACATGCTAGGGTGTCAGGAACCTTCACTTTTTCCACATGGCATCCAAGCAGCCATGTAAAAAACGTGTCTGCGGAGCTTCGCCAACCAATTTCTAGTGAGTGCGTTGCTTGTGTGGGGACAGTTTGAGGTTCCCAGATCGAATCAAGATCATTCCAAACCGTTTTGTTCAGTAGTGGGCCGCTGGTGGCAGCCAAGACTAAACATGTACACGAAAAACTGGCAACACTGGTTAGGTCATGGTAGATTCAGCATCTGTACATTGGATCTGCTTGTTTTTTTCCACCTCGCAACTACCAAAAACAGTGAGTAAAACTTGGACCTCTTCGACTCAGGTGGTAAACAGTGCAAAACACTTCAAATGAACAACCAACACACACACACACAGCAAAGGATTCATTTCCGCGGGGATGTTGACATTGTTTTCCCTTGTGTGGTACATGTTGAGGTTTATATAGCTGGAAATTGGGCAGGAAAGGGGATTGATATGAATTCATGAGCCTTAGTTCAGTTCGGTAGAGAAACCTCCGAGGAGAAAATCTGGAGATCATGCTTCAGTGAGCGGTTGCGATGTCCTCTGTGCGTCGCTCGACTCAAAAGGGGTTTGTCAACAAACCCTGGAGGATTGACATGAGCCCACACCTCAGCATTTGTCTTTTGTGTGCCGCACGTGCCCGCCTTTTCCCTTTGCTGCAAGTATGCGTCCAGGCTATCAACCTCACATGCGGTTTCACCGCTCACGAAAGACTGCTTTGAATATGTGGCGCACACAGCGACAGGGTGATCAGTGACTTTTATCAAGAGAAACAAACATACAACGGTGGACCTGAGTCGACTGCGGCTGTTTAAAGGCTGCCTTGGGGGATGGTTTCAGCTATTGTGGTGAGCGCCTGGTTTAATCGAAGAAGGGAGCTGCAAAGGCATCACATAAATAAATTTAATCTAAATTGTCACCATTCTTCCAACAATTGTTGAACAAGGATACCTAAAGATCTCAGGCAGGCTGATTGCAACAATTATGAGATGATTGTGAGATATCTTGAGCCCACAGGTCTTCTCGGATACGCTCAGGAGGTCTCGTGATCTCCTTCAACCTAATCACAGAAGCATCAGCAAATGACGATGCCCAAAAATGTGCAGGGCACCTACATCAAACCACGGTATACCTTCATTCATCTTTGAAGCATCTTCTGGAGAACCATCTTGAAGCAATTCATTTTGGTTTTCTTCTTCTCAGGCTCTCAGCTTCCATCATCTTCGCAAAAACATCCCCCTTTCGAAGGCTCAGCTGGCTGAGCCTCCCCTTGTTTCACCGAGCCACTCCCGGCCGCTCAACGGAAGGCGCCACGGAAGGCGCCACGGGAGCCGCTGGGGTCACCGCTGCAGTTGGCACCTGGCATCAAATGGTCGGGCCGTGGGGTTCTACCAAGGTGATAGGTACCAAATACTATATCAGGCGTATATACCAGGACCTTCCAAGTCCGGTGGTTTTTGGACACCTCCTGGTCACCTCTAAGAGGCTATTTACAGACACCTCTTGGTGTCGGTCCTGGTGTATATATATATATATTATAACGTACATAATAGGATTCCAACCAGCGATTTAATAGTCTGAATCCAAAGCCACCCTTGTTTTACTACGGAGTTTACTTCAACCAGGTCCACGATGGTCCACGCGCGTCGTCTTGGACTCCCTGGGTCCTGTACCCCAGGTATGTCCCTCAAGCCACTGCATGGAGTCCACAGGTGAGGATTGAGAAGACTGGTCTCGTGAGCCAGCTTCACTCACGGTCCATCTACGTCCATCGTTCTAGAGAGCCTCTTCGCTCTCCTTACTTCAACCAGTCTAGCAACGGATGAAAGGCACCGGTGACGCATGGACGCCACTTCACGAAGATCACTCCATCTCTCTCCCAACTTCTTTCCATTCACACGAAACGCTTCCTTTTTTAGGGTGCTTGTGAAGATTGTAGCTTTACACTCCCTGAAATCATCAACAAAGTGGATGGTATGGCCCTGAAAGGATGACAATTTGCATCCATGTTGCGAATATGTCCATGATAATTCAAGGGAGTGTAGATGTTGTTATAGCATGTTATAACTGTTACTGTAGAGGAACATTTCCAACAAATGTGTCCGGGAAAGACACGGTGAACCGTCGGGCCTTTGGCGAAACCGTCCTGAAACGCTTCATCCAGGGTCGAGGACACCCCATCGATGGAGACTGGTGGATAGAATCTGATGAGGCAACAAAGCTACCACGGCTTTTCTGCAGGAATTCGGTGGTTTTCGGAATTCTTTCTTCATCCGCAGGGACTGCAACTTGGACCAAAAAAACGAGTCCGAGTTCTTTTGAGCCGAGCGCCCCTAAACATCTGGGTGGGCCTAGCGAGCGCCCAGGTCTAGTGCACAAGCAAGTTGGTTGCAAATGGCCGTTGGGACAAAGCATTGTTGATCAAAAGCATGCCGGTAGCTACCCAAATGCGCTCCATTCTTTGTGTTGAAGAGATCTATATAAAGCTGAAATGATCTCCGATCAGTCTTCCACCCATGGCTATTCCCTGCACCCAACAGGCATTGTGCTTTAGAGAGCTCTACCCCCAAAACTCTTGGGATGCTGGGCCCTGAGCAATTTTGGCCATCTCCGAGAGATCTTGGATCTCCGGATGGGTCAAAGTGAAGCGGCGTGCGCTGCTTGTGTTTTCTGAAGAGCATCAAAAGCACCCAACAAAGCATTGAAGTAGACTCTGACTCACTTGGAAACTCAATGCTTTTGGAGTTCATCTTCTTCGGTTCGCCATCCACTTCCACAGAAAATTGGAATGGCATGTTGGTTCCCACTGGTCTCAAAAACACCTGAAACACAAGCTCACACGAATTTCAAATCCCGTGCAAAAAACCGGGATATCAAGGAGGGACGCTGAGTCTGGGCCGAAATCTTCGTCATCTGCACCAAACAAACCAAACATTTCTTGAAACAACTAGCATCTGAGCAATCTTTGAAACAACAGGTGGCACTTTCAACTTCCATTTGGACATCAACTAAATCATGCAACAGTTGAACTCAAAAGCGCAAAAAAAAAAACTACAAAATTGCTCAAGGGTCTTGGGGAATCAAGAGGATAAGGAATGCACCGAGCGCTACTAGGCTGGGACTGAAAACTGAAAACGGATGAACACGGTACTTTAAATATCCGGCAATTGGTAAGACCCTGGTAGAAGGATAAAAGGGTTGACACGTCGTTTCAACAGTAGCACAATGCAACGTGTTCAGAAAACAGGGTTGAAACAATGGGCGGTGTGGCAAAAAACGAGTCCAAACACATCAAAAACAAAAGATCTCACCTGCAGCTGAACAGCTGCAATGGCTCTGACTCTGAACGAATTCCTACTACACGGGTGGGGCTGCTCAGTTATTTGACGCCGTCCTGGGTGCATCCGAACAGTCAAATTCGACATGGATTTGAAGAGGCACCCCCATGGGCCCATACAATATGATCAAGCAACTTTGCAACTTCTACGGTCTTCTACGAGTACCTGATTGTATGCCACCTTGCACGATGCCTGCCATGCTATGCTTGCTATGATCAATGCTCGCCCATCATCTCAGCTGGTGTACCGGTACATCGGCGCCTTGGCTTTGCGGCAAAAGGAGCTTTGGAGGGCCTGGCTGACTGGTCGACACCAAGGCGGATGGTGGCAGCCGTGAATGGCATGGCCGTGGCATGGATGGAAAGACCATGAAATCCATTGAATTCCTTCCGAAAAAAAACATGGGTTCTCATGGATTCTCCACTTCCATGGGCAGTGGGAGGGTATTGATAAATCTTATAGATATCATGTTGCTCGGGGATTCCTGCTGCCTGATGTGAGCGAGTTGTGCTATGGTTCAGGGATCCGCAGGAGGCGATACCCAACAGTTCAATACACATCATGGAATTCTGAGGCCGAGCGGCTGCAAAAACAAAAAACAAGCTCGACCGACATCTGTCGATTCATACTTCGACCTACACTCCCCTCTGACGAATAAGGTTTCACGTTACCACGAAGAGTTTTGTTTCATGCAGCATGTCGGAAGATGATCCTAGCATCAACGAGGTACTTGTGCAACATTGCCTCGGCGCCTGGAAAAACCCTTGTCCCCTACAAACAGGAGGTAGGTTGTCCACTTCCATATATCTTTTTGGGAGGGTCAGCGGATATAGACATGTATTGCACCACTGACACGTGACTCACTCGTTGTTCCACCCGCTCTCTCTCTCTGGTCGTTTTGGAACGCCCCGATGCGTTCGAAAGGCCTTCCACGAGTTCGCCAAGCGATCCGTCGCCGAGGGCTGCGAAACCAAGACCTCGACCACCTCCTGGCGGGGCGCGGCCCACGGAGGCCTTCGCGCGGCGCAAGACGGACGGAGACCTGGAAGGGAAACAGACCAGTCGACCAGTCTGTCGACCCAGCCACGGCCAGGGCGTCTCCCTATAATTCAAAAACATACCCAGGTGGGACTGCTCCAAACTTAAGGTGGTCAGCATAGGAGATAGACTCCATTTGCTTTCTGAAGTTCTGGCTTGATGAATCATATTCTGCACCGTTTAAAAAAGAGAACCTTTACTACAATCACTGAACAGCAGAATTCATTGCACAAAAGAAAACATGCAAAGATAAAAACATACAGATGCCGGGAAAAAAAAACATGTGGCCATTTGGTTTGGGTGTTATAAATAGAATTTGGATGGCCACATTGTCAGCCCATTCAGCCCAAATCCATCCAAATCCCATTTGCTTCCGCGTTGCGTGCACTTTCTCTTGGAAAACTCTTTGGTTTTGGAGGTGTGCGTTTCGTCCGCAACTCATCAAACACGTCCTCCACTGGTCCACCTTCATCATCCGCAAACCTTGGATTGTCTGCACGAAAGCTGCGGGCGGACACTTGCGCGCATCATTCCAAAGCTGCGGGATGCTACTTCGGTCGTTCGCCTCCATTTGGTTTCATGCTGAGGACGTGAATGCTTCTGTTTGGTTCTGTTTGAATGCGAAGACGCCAGGAAGACTCACAACAAGACTCTTTCGGGTCTGCAGAGGTGTTTCATGACCTCCAAGAGCAGTCATGCTGAGAACCTTCGAAATGACCAATCCTGGAGATTGAGAAGCCCCCAGAGATAAAACAACAAAGAATACAGAATACAACTCTAAAATCTGATCATGAATAAAATCGCGTGCCAGCAACACTTTGTGCACACACCACCCAACGAAATGCAGAACCCCCATCCAATGACAAAAATTGGAATGGAGATTTATCATCATTGATCCCACTAGTAGGGCCTCTGGAGACCGTTTTTCTTTCTTTTTCGATGCTCCAACGACATGCATCCAGTTTGTTCAGCCTCCCTTCAGCCTTTGTCCGGGGTCGCCAGTCGCCGGTTTTTGGGGTGGCTTCAGTCATGCCGCCATCGGGCCCGAGGCCAGAGGCCATCCAAACGGATCCGGGATCCCAACCGTCCGTCAGGGTCCGAGCGAGTCCGACTCCGAACGCCAAGGATCGAAATGTGATGCGGAGTCAGTCCGCTAGGCGTCAACTGGCCAGCGGATGGAGAGGTGGAGAGGTAGCGACGGGTGGTGGCCCAAGGGCTGAAGCATCCACAGGTGTGGTTAGGCGTGCGGTTGTGGATTGGGATAGGTGCAACAAACGTGCGTTTGATGAGCGTGGGATCTGTGGGCTCGTCCTTTTGTTTGGGGCCTGGCACACTGGACTTGCTCTTATATAGGGCAATTCACAGACCCACATGACCCACATCCACAAGAAGATCGGTGAATGGAACATCTTCTAGGTTACCCATTGCCGTCCACAAGTTCCTGCATGTCCAAAACCGATCTATGAAGGACTCAAATGCAGGTTACAAATGCTAAGCAGTCACACTTCCAGCCACTTCTTTAAAACATCCACCACTGCACCAGTACACTGGAACATGAACCTGAACATATATACCTTTTTGGAAGACTAGCTTCCTCCACAAACCAGTGGTTTTCAGGTTCCATGCTACTCTTCCAGCGTGCATCTTGTTTGGCATTCTTTGGTTTGCCTTGACAAATGCTTATTCAACAAATTAAACCATCTATATGTCTATAAACCAAAAAACACTCCAAACAACTCCGAACATTACAAAAAACATCGTTCTGTGGATCGACTTACCAAAAACACACCACTCTTCTCCGGTGCCCGACACTCGCCCGGATCACGGGGGCACCGCCCTGCCTCCCGGGGGAGGATGGGATTGCCCTTCCGGTCCGTCCGCGCCGGCGACGGTGGCTCCGATGGCTCGACGCTGAGCGGCGACCCTCGCTCGTCGGGCTCCGCCTGCGGCGAGGGGCGAAGCGGGTGCGAAGCTTGCGGCATATGAAGAGATTTGATTGGCATTACCTTAGTAACATGATATTTTGTACAAGTATATATACCAAATGTGGGAGGTAATTCTATGACTCCAATTTTCCACCTTAACTTTTGGGCAGTGTACAGAATGTAAAGATTATTTGGCATAAAATCGCATAAAAGGGGTATAACAATGTATAACATACCCCTTGATTGTTCCTATATGGTCTGTGGTTCCAATCAAGGTCAGTGGTATACCAGCCCGTCCTTCCCCGTTGTATGAAATGGGCGCTTGGCCCAAGGGGTGGAGAGGAGTTTTGTATCAACCGACGCACAGTTGAAACAGCTCTGTGCTCTGCACGGAGCTAACCGGTAGGTGTAAAGGAATCGGATGACACACACCGCCCTTGAGATCAACAGATTCCGAGCTTGCGTTTCTCAGCAAACAAACACCCCCCATTTGGTGACTATAATGTTGATGCATGAGGTCAAGTCCCAGCCTCGTCTCGCAGAACTTTCGCTCTGAACCCCTCCTGGAAGAAAATTAGTGGAAATGCGGCCTGCCCTAGGCCCTAGGCATGATCAAAAAGGTGTAATCCTTCAGACTTCAATAGATGCACCACTCAAAGCCCGAAAAGCAAACACCCCAAGAATGCACACCGAAACGGCACCCCACGCATGTCTCCAACTGTCGCTGCTCCACATCTGCCTCCAGAAAGCACGCTGCCGCGCCCGCGCCCGGGTGCGAAACGACTGGCTGGGCCCTCTTGGGGCCGCAGCAGTCGAAGGGCTCGGCACGTTTCACACCACAGCCTCGGGGAGATACGCAGCGTTGGATGGTCGGGGTGGTCTCGTCGATATTGGGATCAACACCTGCAGCTGCACACCAGTGGGGAATATTGGTGTCAAAACCTGGAGCCCCAAAACCACCATGTAGCCAAAGACCTCATTGGTCAACGAAGGTATGCTTGTGCCATGGCAGCCATTTGGAAATTAGAGGTGCCTGTTTGTGCAAGTTTGCCGGCATGGGTGCGTTGTATATGTCGATTCGTCAATTTACAGTAATTTGTAGGCTATGCGGCTATGCAAGCTAGGGGTGTCTGCGCATTGCCATTCTAAGAAGGGTTGACTATAGACTGGGTGCGGCACTCACTTGCGTTCTGGTGACAAGCCAAACGCCTTGTCTTTTGCCACTGGTTTTATTCCTCATGGATCAATTTTTGAGTTGAAGCTTCCTCAACCAACCAGGATATCTGCCACCTCATCTGCAACACATTTGGAGGGCGGATTCAGGGAGGATGTTGCCTCCCCAAATCGGAAACACAGGATGGACTAAAGCCCTGGATCCAGCGGCTCCAACAGTCTCTGGAAGTAGTAATCAAGAGGGCTTTGCAAAATAGACCAGCCGGACCAGCCCATCAAAACATGTCCAAAAAAGCAATCAAGTTGAGTCCAACAGCTTTCTAGCCATGTTCACAATGTGCTACACTCATCTTAACTCTAAAACCAAGCCGCATTCAGATTGGTTGCTTCCCATGACGCGCCATTGGACGCACGCTTCTCACACTTCTTCACCGACGGTCTCCGAACGTCGTCCCGTCTCCGGTGCCGTGTGTTCGGTTGGCGGAAAGGTCTCCGTGGACTGAAAGGCGCTTGGGTGCAGTTCTGCCCCGAAGTTCTGGCAAACCGGCTTATGCACCAAAGAAACAACAGAAACGAAACAGGGTTCCAATACCAAAAGCATCAAACACCGTACAGCTTTTGAGGCTTTTGCTTTGTTCAATCCACTTCATCGCGATGCCGTGGTCTTCATCGCGATGCATCGCGTCTGATCTGATCTGTGAACTTGACTTGTTCCAGACCGCCGGTCCGAGCAGCAACTTTGGCTTCTCAGCTGGGGAGAGTCGCCACGCGGCGAGTCGCCACGGCACGGGGGTGAGTCGACGCGAGCACCATCCAAGTCGAGGGTTCTGAAAGGTCATTTTCAAGTGAATGGGATGTGATGGGAGTGGATATTACGTGACTTAAGTTGGGATTTGCTGTCCAGGAACTGGGACAAATCAAGGGTCTGCACTGCCTGCACCGACTGGGAGTGGGAGAAAGAAACATCACGAACCACCATAGATACTTCCCGGAGAAGGTGTGCTTTGCAAAGGGCGAAGAATCAGCGGATTTGGATGGTCCTGGACCCTTTGGGAACCTGGTTCTTTTGGTTGATTGCATTGGTCTTTCGATAATCCGTCCATAACTATTCCATACTCCTATCATTGCCCTAGCAACCTAGTAGAGATTCTGAGCCTGCACACGTGAGGCTCCCAGTGATCTTCGGCATCTGGGATCGGGAGCGGCCCCCCCATGACACACTTGGGACCACGATAGGTGTTGATCCGAAGAGAACAGCCATAGATAGAGTATATGGGTTTGGTTGAGGGCTAGCTCTATATCATCCTATGCCCATCCCAACTATAACTATATAACCACTCGGACCACTCATTCATTGCCGGCATTGTAGTCAGCCATGTTAGAACAATTGTCGTGGTGCCTGTGTGCCTGTGAAGGGCTCTCCCACTCTTCTCATCTCAGTTTGTTGCAGCCCTGCTTGAGCAACAAATTGCTCAAGCAGGGCTGCAACAAACTGAGATGAGAAGAGTGGGTTGGAACTGCCAGATCAATTTCAGATTTGAAACGAACAAGTTGTACATGTTCGACGAGAAATTATATCAATCAATATCAATCACATATCAATCACCAGCTGAACACGTTGCAAGTCGGTGTAAGTCACGTTCTACAAGCCCCCACGACGATGAAGATATACCAGGACCTTCCAACAGGTGTTTTTTGGACACCTCTTAACCTCCAAGAGGCTATTTACAAACACCTCTTGGAGGGTCTTGGTATATATAGTTATATATATATATATGCAGCTATGCAATGCTATGTATGTATTTATCGCAATCAAGCCCAGCCCTGGATTTCGCATGGGATCGCTCCCCGGATTTCGCGCCTCCGGCTCGGGGCGGCGCTCACCTGCTCGGTGCGCAGGAAAAAAGCGAGGATGGCTTTGATGAAGAAACGGTCTGCGAAGAAATCAGCCAGTAGAAGGTCGTTTTAAACCTTATCTGATTTGCACAATCTGGTAAGAACTTATTTTCTCTCGATCTTGTCTTCTTAAACCTTTGGCCTTCTAAGGTTCGCCATCTCTGTGATGTCAGTCTACGGACCTGATCATTTCTTGAGATGGCCTTCCCAAACTCTTTGGCACTCAGGTTGAGGGGCGGGACCCCACAAAGGCTTCTAATTAATTCCGGTTGACCTCCCCGGCAGTATATTCTGTTCATTTTGGGGGCGAAAGAAAACCAAGCAATACACCCCGTCATCGTCTCAAGGCCGATCCTGAAACCACGCCGAATCGCTCCCGTAGCCAGATCAACTCGAAAGAACCGTGTCCGCGGCCATAAGGCATGAGGAACAAAAGACTTGTTTTCGAGAAGACAAGTCATTTTTTAGACTGACGGATCAAACAAACTACGCTCTCGTATGTGAAGACGTTTCTTCCATCTAGGTAGGGAGTAGGAAGGCTCTGCTCATCAACAAGGGTGCTGGGATGATGATCGTGGAGAAACTCTAATTTTGGAAGGCATATGAGCAGCGTTCAAAGCCCCCGTGTAAAAGCCAAATTCCATACAGCACGGCTCAATGGAAACACATGACTGATTGCAGCCTCATCGTTCCAGGGTTTCCACTGAACGTGACATTCTGCTCTGTGACTTTGCCATCTCTGCCCTCCTCCCTTCGTGAAGTCCTGCAAATATTATGGTAGTATTCTTTCATGCGCAGCTGCTGACTGTTCCAGGTCTTCTTCAAAAATGTTTGGTGCAACTCCTGAAGAGAATCCTTACATGTGGGTTTTGAATGTAACTCATACGAAGGCATGATGTTCGTGTAGGGTGCTCGGATGTTGGTGAATTCGAGCTTCTGGCAGAATCTGAGATGCAAAAGCCATCAATGCAACCTGCTAAGCCCTTCACGTGGGCCGCGCGGTGGTAAAGGAGGCCGGCTTGCCTGGCTTTCGCCTGGCTCGTGCGGGCTGACCCAGCTTGGTTCACAAAACGGAGTTTACAGTTTGCACAACAAATTCCGTAATGGATTGAATGGGTTTACAAACAAAAACATACAAGGAATGGTCAACACGGAATGGATTAGTTCACAAAACATGTATTGGTCAACATGTTAAAACAAAACGTGGTTTACAAAATGCTTTTGGTTTACAAAAAACGGCTAGGCACAAACATGGGGGGGGATTGGTTTACAAAACCACCGTAGCCCCGTAGCCCGAAGGTTGCGCCATGGACCCATGCAGGATGTCCCTCCTTCGTGATTCCCCTCGAGGATATCAACTGACCTCCATCTGCAGTCCTCAGACTGGTCGGTTGGGCGGAAGATCTAGCTAAAAAACAATATATGCATGCAAAATAAACAACTCCAATGACTTGAAACCCATAATAAACATGCAAAAGTCTGATGAACACACACAGGAAAAACATAATACAACGACATATAATATATCCTATAGATTTTCCTAGTCGTAGCAGTCATCTCTACCAATCCACCCACCCAGACCTGCCTGAGCTCCCTTTCTGCCGCTCACGCGGCCGCCCAAGCGCGCCAGTGGAAGCCTCTTCTGGGCGGTCCTGGACACTTCGTCGGTTGGTTGGTGCTCAATGGTGATCACGTGTCTCGAACCCCAAAAACCCGCGCGACGCGTGGAAAACAAAACCAAACACCGACACCACGCGGTGTTTGGGTGCGATGTTCATGTGTCTGAAAACTTTGGACAACGCAGGCAACCCTGGTGGACCGGCTGGACCGTGGTTCTTGGCCGGCCTGGCTGATCGAGAAATAGCGGGCCGCGATAAGCTCGCAATGAAACGTTGGCGTCTTTTTGTTCCACATCTGTCCACCGGACAACTGCGAAGGTCCCGGTCCAACGACGGGTCGCCTGTGAGCGGTGGGACATGAGGTCGTCTTCCCGAAGCAACGGCATCTCCTCAGGTGCCACCTGAAGAATCGGAGGTCGCTCCAATGCACGTGGTGGGAAGCCTATCACCGTGAATTGGTGGATCAAGGACATCCCCAAGTTTGGTGCTTTGTATGGACCCCCGTCTGTCTAGAACATAATGGGGTCTGTGCCATCCAACCTGTGAAACCCAATGTAGTAGTGAACTGCTCGATGTTCAACAAAGAATGGCCATCCCCGAAAACAGGTGCACCATGGTGCACCACCTCCAATCATGGGTGAACATGCGATGTCTTTGGGCTTTCTATCAAAGGAACCCCGAGGACGGTGCCGGACCGAAGGTCGGCAGTTGATTCGTTCCACTGGCCACAAAACAACAACATGTTCACTGGTCAAAACATGTCCACTGGCCACAAACACAAGGAACGACCAGTGGATGGTGTTACTTGGCTAATGTCACGATGCGTTGGATGATCCCCAGTAACGGCCAGTATCGGCGAGTATGGTTAATATAGGTGACAACAAAGGAGCAACATGTGCTGATGTCTTCCACTGGGCACGGTGCAAGCAGCTTTAACCCTATATATGGCAAGCACCTTTATAGCACGAGATGCGCTGTGATTTGTGTATTCAGCCAAACCTGTGTCAGTCAGAGTTCTGACATCGGTCGTTTCGCATCTCTCTTTGAAAGTCAAGTCCCAGCTGCATCAGTCAGTTGTTACACCAGCTCGATGCATCCGGGAACAATCACATGGAACCGGTTCATTTTCAGATTCCATGTGGGGGTGGTGACTGGTATCGCAGTGCCCACATCACCCCACGACTCTGGGATTGCAGGCATAGCGTGGCTTTGGCAAACAGCCACTCCTTGGAAGGCGGGAGTTGCGGAGAAGTGTTAGCCACTCCAAAGGTCAACACATATACATACTGGATAGTTGTAGTTCTATGATGTATAATGCTTTATACCAACAAATGTCACAAGTAATTTAACAAAACAGAAACAACAGCACGCAACACAGCCGCAACACATAGCATGGGGATTGTATGGGGGATTACGGGGGGGACATAGGTGCAGTGCAACAGGAGTCGTGTAAGTACCACTATCAGCATCACAAGACAAAACCTCACGACCACTACACGAATCAATCAATAACCTGCCAACAGTCAACAACAATCAATGAAA
Organism: Durusdinium trenchii; assembly: GCA_963970005.1. Taxonomy (NCBI): domain Eukaryota; class Dinophyceae; order Suessiales; family Symbiodiniaceae; genus Durusdinium; species Durusdinium trenchii. The sequence goes on along the minus strand of CAXAMN010028472.1, from coordinate 124,606 downwards.
GCTCCTTCAAAATGTCGAAGCACATCTACCATCATGAACGAGGATTCCAAAGCACCCCAAAGCAACTTCACTGATGTCCTTGGATCGTTGGGGTGCGGGAGGGCTTGTGTGTGAGCATGGGCCCATTAAATGGGTATTTTAAACAAAAAGTAACAAACACCTCCACTTGGGACCCGAGACCACTTGGATACTGGATGCCCGACCTCAGCGCCCACTTGCGCGGACGAGCTTCAAATCGATGGCATTCTTCGGTAACTTGATGGTCGATAACCTGACATCGCGCAACCAGCGACGGGTTGGACCTGCGCGGTACCGCCCTCACTCTGTAGACCAACATAAAACGACCAGTGACCAGTCAATTCACATTTGGGTGGTTTAAGTTTGCTTGGGGGACTTGATGTTTAAGGCAGTTTAAGGCATGTCCAGCTGCATCCAGCGAAGGACCTCAAGTCTTGAGCAGAGAGCATCTGTGGGCAAGAACTCGTACAGGCGGTCGTTGCTTGTCGAAGAAAGGGACGTTTCAACCGCCAAGACGTGGCAGATGTGCAAATCCCCAGCAGGTCTGGACTCCTGCCATGGCAACTGGATGTATAACTGGGGGAAACTCTGGGGGGACTAAGAAATTCCAATCGAGGCAAATTATGTACTATATAGATCCGGGATTCCTGTCAAATAGCACATACTAAAGTCAGTAAGGGGTGAAGCACCTGGCGATGACAAGAAGAAGCAACATCTTTGCTACATATTATTTTATATACATGTCTGGTACTAGCAGTGAAGCAAAAGTCACAACAATCAGAGTTTGTTGCAGTGGATGTCGTGGGTATTGAGCCAGGTGCCTGATCTCTGCTATCTTTATCCCACATGTGCATGTAAGTCGCTGCATTCTACACAGGATGTGCTTGCATGCCAAATTATCCCCAACGAGAACACTGCGAATCACTAACATGCAAGTGGAAAACGGGCCACAAGAAGAGGGCTTCCTCTGCAAACAGGCCTTGTTCATCCGTTTTCGGAGAAAATCGCACAATCGCCAGAAGATGGTTGATATGGGCCCCCATGGCCCCCCCATATGTCAACAACATCTCGGGGTGCCAGTGCCAACCTCTGAAACCACTGATGTGTTTGTCGGAGTGGGCCTTGTCTTCGCCTGTGTCTGGTTCGGATCCTGACCTCGCCAAGCAAACAGTTCGATCAACCGATCTGTCCCCCAAACCACGTTCTCGCCGACCGTCGATCCACCCACCCCACGCAGGACGCAACGACCAAGGTCCTCTTTGAGACCACTGGAATGCCGGAGCATCTGTGGCATTTGCAACAGTTGTTCCACCGAAGGCCGATTCCTTGGGTGGACCTGGCAGGTCGTCCGGTGAGAAGTGAAATGGCAGGACATCAGCCAACTGGCCCTCTCAACAATCCTGGGAGCTGAGAAAAGCCTAATTCGTTGTGGAGGAACATGGTCTTTCATGTTCCACGTCCAGGATTGTCAAATGCAAAAAGAAACATGAAGAAACCTTTGCTGGCTTACAGTAGCCCTCAGAACTGGGTCACGTTCGGCTTCATGTTTAGCTTCCCTTTCTTGAAGCGGACGAACCAGGGCCACCAGTCGCTACAAAGGACAGCTCCAGTGGCTCCAGTCGCTGCATGCTCCATGTGGATACACAATGATACACACACACACACTGATACACACTAGGCAGTAATTAGGGTCCACAGAAGAAGTAAAGCCTGATTTCCAGCTGCTCCTGAGAGCAAGTACAGATTCACCGCCTCCCACGAATGGATTCCCGGGATATACTTTTGATGAGTCTATTTATGAAGGGAACATCTTCAACAATCTTCAACCCTTTAATGCCACATTACTTGTGTGTGATCTGATGTGAGAATAGTTGAGCGGGGATCCCTCCTATCAACTCCTTCCACATCTCCATCACCAGTCAGCCCCAACCCATCTCACCACCCATCCCCCTCAGCCACACCCATTTACATCCTCCACCCCAGTAAGTCCTCTCACAGTCTGAGTCTTGCGGTCCTTTCTTCTGGAAAGCGCGCCTGCAACAATGCAGCGATCACATCCGCCAGATCTTGACCTGAAAACACGACGCCACCCGACCAACATGTCCGTCGTTGAACGGTCGAGTCCAGCTGCGAGGCGTGTTGCCAGGCTGAGTGGAGGATTCGGGGGGGTTCTGCTGCGAAGAGCTGAGCCTTTTCGAGATCAGAACGTGTCCAAAAGCACTGCAACGTGGGAAAGGTGGGAAAAGCAATGTTCATGTCACAATATGTCGCATAATGTTACAACCTCTTTCAAGATTTGTGTAGTCATAGTCTGGTGAGGGCATGCCGTTTCTGCGAAAAGCTCTGCGATCGACTCTTGAGAATGCCGCCATAATGAGCAGGAATTCTTGGATATTGACCTCTGACCACTTTGTGGTACCTGGACGGAAACGAAAAGACGTGGATCTGTGAGAAAACCCCACTCCAACATGCCTGCAACAATCTTCCACTGTTCTGATCATCTACATTGCATCATCTCTGCACCCTCTGGGGATCCTTGGAGTGTCGAAAAAGGCGGCAGCTCCCGGTGGGGCTCAGCACCACATGTCCCACCGGCGCACAGGCCCTCCATGTCTTCAGCTCTGAAAGGAGGCCGTAGGGCCACCTACGGTCCGTTCCGCGTCCGCTCAGGCGGTGGAGCATTTGGTTCGTCGGGGTTTTGGTGTGCTGATTCTTTGGATGCGAGGTGTGGATTGCTCACCTGGCTGTGTCACAGCCAGGCACAAAAATATGAAGGTTCCAAGAGCTGGAAAATATTGGCATTAGGATATCTTTTCATTTATTTTATGCTCTTGATTTCATTTCTTAATCCTCTTTTTTGCATGCCAAAGATCTTTCAATAAAAAATGAATGACAAGAAATCCCTGCCCTCGTTTACATTTTATATTTCATGATCCTTTCCTTTTATTTATGCTGGGGACCAGTGACTTAGGACTTGTGGTCACCAGTGACTTAGGTTCAGCTGTTCCATACTCCTAAGTCATCAGCGAACGGCAATGTGCACGGTAGAAACCCTGTCCCAACTAAATGCTGATGACTTAGGACTACTGTACGAGGCAAATCCAGGCGCCTTCGTCAGATGATTGAAAAGATATCTTAAAACATGTCCAAACTGTGGGGTGACACAGGGTGATGACATAGGCTGTTGTGTTGTGTTTTTTTGCATGTTCTTTTCCTAAGTCATCACATTGTTAGAGCAAAGAGTTGGACATTTTTGCTATTCATTTTATTCAAGAATGCGTACAAGCAAATACCCTCTAATGTCTGATGACTTAGGATCCATCCCAGTTTTCTTTTTTTTTTTCTCTCTCTCTCTCTCTCTCTCTCCTAAGTCATGATGTTTATGGCATCTGCAATCTGTCAACTAGTCCTACGTCATCACAGTCTGTGAGTGAATTTCACTCTTTTAAAGAATCTCCGGAGCTAACCATTCTTGGCCGCTTTTTCATTGTTTTAGCCTGATGACTTAGGACTAGTGCTAAAATGTCAAATTTTAACATTTCCTAATGACTTAGGATTAGTGTTTCTGCAGCTATGTCCGCCTAATCCTGGGTCACTTGCACCCAGTATAAATATGGAAAGGAGGTCATGTGCTAGTGTAATTATATCTTTATGAATTCGCAATTTATTTTATTGAGGTGATTTTATATAAATTTCATCCCTTTATGTTATTCAATGTAAAATTCTTGTTAACACATAAATATTTTTATCGGTTGACGCTGTCAAAAAGCGTCCATAGACATTCTAATCAATATATTTATGAGGGGCAACAATATTTTCTTTTCCTTTGTGTCTATTTGTGACAGGTCTCCAGACAGATCCATTGGAAGGTGTGGATTGCTCGGCATGTTAGTTTTGAATCATATACCGGTAACATACCATGATCCAAGGGGGTTGGAAGTGATCTCCTAGATTCAAGAGCTTGACTGCAACCGATCGGTTGGGAATCGGCCAGTGTTTGTGATGTTTGTGTCCCAGGAGTTTTATCATGAACACCTCTTCTATACGGGATCGGAGCCGGATTGACCAAGCTTTAATTTTAAACATGCATACAAATGCGTCTTGTTCTGTTAAGGTTCCCTTGTCCAAGGGCTTTTGATGGTAAACACTCAATCCCCCGGACGAAGCAACCCTTTGTGGAGTGCATTTGTCTGGGTGACCACCACCGGCCAGCCAGCAGTCCACCGGTCAGGACAGCCAGCCAGCCCAACGCAGCAGGTCGGGGGCCGGGAAGAGGGTCGGAGACCGACATAGGACCCAGTTTAGCGCCGTCGTACACTTTAGGATAAGCGAAACCCAGACGCGACCTGTCTGGGACTGCCAGGACAGACTGCTGAGAAACGGCCAGGGGTGGTGCCAGGGGGGTCAATGTAGGCAAATATGGCAGTCCCATGGAGTGTATGGGATATGTGGCCGTTCAACCGCGCGCTCTTCAGTAGTATAGGCGCCATTTTTGGGGCAACGGGACCAGGGGTTGGAGATGTTCCGGGCTGCTCGTTGACGAGGTAGTCGATGATGAAACCTTTGTACTCAAAACTCAGTATACTGTGAAAAAGGAATTTCTCTATAGAATCAGCCTGAAAGTCTGCAACAAGACTTCGGCAGTTTCACCTATACATTGAGCAAACCCCAGAACTTCTCGCATGTATAGGTGTCTCACTAGGTGTCTCATCTGTTGCTCTGTCATGGAGCTAATCCACAGCAGCCCAGAGTTGGCCGAATCTCTGCGGTGAAGTGGCCATCTCGTACAAAACGCAACCTTAGGATGTGCTGGTTTCGGAATGAAATATTCTCCATGCTACGGAGTCGTTTCACAGAGGGAAAACCCATGGAAACACAAGAATGACCTGAAGCAAAACCAGGCAACCCAAGGACCACATGTCACTCTTGGCGTCGTAGGGCATGTCCCTCCACACCTGGCCGGTGTGGCACTGCCGGAGGATCGACTGACAGAGCCTCATGGGTGGTGAAAACATGGTGAAAACCCATACCTCTTGATCGAACATGGAAGAGCCCGGCGTTTCAGTAGCTTGAGACAGGGCAATCTGAGGCAAAAGCCAATGCAACAAAAATCAAACACACACAAGGCTTCCCCGGAAATTGGCTCATGACTATGACCGTTTTCCTCTACAAACAGGTAGTTTTGATTAGTTTTGCACTTCCATGATGATTCCAAAGAGTGCACAATACAACAATACCACTTGCAGTTGGCACCCCTGTTTTGTGATCCCTCAAGTGCATGTCTGGCAAAGGGTTGGGGTCATTTTGTTTTGGTGGCCTTTTTCGATCACGGAGCCGGCTCGCCGGAACTGTGACAGATGTGGTGTACCCTCCAGACAGGCAGAACTAAGAAGGATTGCTCAAATCCATGTCAATCTCAATCACCTCAGTTGTGGAAGCAATGCTCACCATCCAGCATCAGCTCTGTCATATCCAATGTCGACCAATGCAGGCCACCAGCGCGAGACGTAGCGCGAAGCAGGGGAGACAACCAGGGGAGACACATGGGTTCAAGTTCAGGCCTTCAAAGCCAACCCTCCGCAAAAAGAACACCCAAGATGAACTCAGTAAACCACCTCCTTGAAGTTTCATTGTTCACCCTCATTGTTCACCCACCTCGAACCATCACATTCATCAGTGCGCACGACCGACCGCTGGCTTCGTTCGCTCTATTTATAGCCTCATCACCTGGCCGAGTGCGCTCGTCACTCGACGCCGTCTGCACGTCGTCTGCAGGTCCGACGCCGGTCGCTGGATCGCTCGGTCAACCTGGCTTTTGCGAGTTCGCTGAGCGCGACTTCGCTAGCTGACGAAAAGAAGACCAGGACAGACCAGGTGTGCATTTGGGTGCTTAAACACGACCTACTTCGGTGGAATACACTAGTATTCAAAGAACAAAGCAAAGATGTCTTCCGCCATGTCTTCCGCCATGCTCAGCCGCGCCTGATCCAGCTTTTCTGCATTCCCCTATTCCACCGATTTCCACCGTGGGTTCTATCTGCCTGGTCTGCCAGTGTCTGGACCAGTTTGACCTTGAGCGACCACCCTTGGGACAGCCCGGAGGGACCGGGGTGATGCCCAGAGTGGGCCTTCTGCGTTGGTCTCTATGCGGGCCTTATATTCGATAGGGTTTAAGGACAAGGATGCAAGCCAAGCTACCAAAGAACCCCAAATCATGGGTTGGCAGAGCTGGGCCATACTGAAGTTCAGACACGCCACCCGTCTACAGTGTCTACAGCATAAGAAGCATTGTAGATCAAAGTGTTGGGTGGTGCGACAAGATTTAGTCTGCATAGGCCAAAGGAAACAAATCAAATCAGCAGTTGCTGCCAGCACACTCTTAGTGTGGTTGATCGCTTGTTTCTTTAAAGCAAGCTAACATATGACAGTATATAAAAACCAAAGCCTCTGGGTCGTGAAGACCACTACAGGTGGTTTCAGGTTCTATATTACAAAAAATGCTTAATTAACTAGGCACTCCGACATTGTGACATGGAACACCTGGTGCAGCCTGATCTAGTCAACATGTTGTGCTTGCGGTCGGTGGTTTTGAAGGGTTTGAGGTCATCACACCCGGTTTCTCGGCCTAGCTGAAGGTGATGTTTTGAGCTCGATACTTTCCCTCAGAAGTCTTCACAATCTCGAAGTTCACCTCAGCAGTTTCTCAGAAAACCTGCGAACCTGTTTTGTGGAGCGAGATCAGCAGCAAATCCCAAAAAGGCTCACCTCCCCTCTCAGCATGAAACAACACCTGCCTTTAAGGGTCTTTCATGTGTTCTGTGTCTTAGACCTCTTCCATCAACGGAATCGGACCAGTCAAATCCTGGATTGGTGGATGGGTCGAAGCCAAGTGGCTGACCAGCTGAGTCTGACACGGAATTTGGATGGAAGCTTGAAGCTTGGCACAGTTCATTTACTCCTTCTTTTATACTTGGATTGAGATCTGTTCATCACCAAGATCTGATCTTTGTGCGAATATTGGTACCTATCCCAAACACTCCATGGGACTGGCATATTTGCCGATCTGACCCCTCATGGCCCACGGCCTGATCGGTTGCCCCCCCACTAGCCGTGGGGTTGCAGGAGTCCAGGGACGACGTCACGGGGCGGGCGAGCCGTGGCCCCCCACCGCAGCGTTCTGCAGGTCGGTATTCTGAAGGTCTCGCTGCCTGAGAGGAGCCCAACAAGGAGCTCTAGGAGCCGATGGCCATCTAGGAGCTCTGATATAAAACCACATCGAAAACCACGGAATTGGTTTTGACCTGCTTTGAGGCGCACCTCTTTTTCAAATACTTCCTTGTGATTCAAGCACGCGGCAAGCCTGTACAATTATATGCTACAGTCCCATACATATTCTACCCTAAAAGTCCTCAGGCCCTCCATAGCCCGGGTTGAGGGCCGGATTCGTAGGGTGAGATCTGTGTGAACATGTTGTGTGAAGCCAAGCAGGTTGAAACATCAAGAAGTCGAAACTCCTCCTCTGCCAGGCCTCTCCCCATCCAGAATTCCAGTCGACTTCATGCAAATGAAGGCAGCCACTGGGTGCGTCGAGCCGAACAAAACAGGACCAAAAACGGCCGTGCTGTAAAGAACACGGCCAAGGTGCCCTTCAGGAAGAGCGGTTCGCATAAAGAACACATCTTCATCAATGCCTGGCGCAGGCATGCGGAGATCACGCTGGCTGAGACTCGTTGCGCCACTTGTTACACCAAAGACCCCAGGGTTGGGACTTATATATACATGGCAATAAAACCCGCTTGAACCCGCCCAAAGCCTCGGCGCGTAGACACGCCACCATGGCTCTTACGCCCGTTCGGTGCGTCGATCCGTGGCGTCGCGACCACCGAAACCCAACGTAGTGAGGAAGTCAAAGACCCCCGTTTGGTGTGTCCACAAATTGTGTTTTTTTTTTCATGTCCAGTCTGCACTTGCCTAGGTTATTGAACACGCGACATGTTAACGGATTATACAAGGATTTAGGGTTTCAAAACTGGCTTCAAACGCGCATACATTTGAATTTGCTTTTTCTACAAGGCATTGGCCGGGCATCTTCCTGGCTGTGCCGTGCAGCGCGGGGAGACCTCCCAGACCGGTCTCCAACCCCAAACGACCAGGGCGACCGGGGCCTCCCAACGGAGAATTTTCACACCCGAATCATGTACACTCATTGGTTCATCAACCATAGACTCTATGGCGTGAAGAGACTTTACAATCCCAAATGGGGGGGGTGTTACACCCTGGAAAGTTCCTATGGAACCTAAAAACCACTGGTCACTGGATTCGTTTGCAGGTCAAATCGTCCTTCAGCAGCTTCGTGGTCGCAGGTTCCATGTTGAAAAATACCCGGCGTGTATGTTCATCAACTTTCTACATGACGTGACTCTATGGTCAACCACGGGATCGGATCAATGGAGGTCTCTCCGTGGTCCCCGTGGTCTCGGTCATCGGTCATCGCGGTCAGCGGTCTCGGTCGCAGTCCAGCCTTCGCAGGTGATGAAGCCAAAACCCCTCTGCTCACTAAAGTTCCTGGGAGATTCGGATGCTGAAGAAACTGCCGGGCGCAGGGTTGCCTTTTTCATGCGTCGCCTTCTGCTTCCGGTGGAATCCAAAAGGATCAGAAAAATCAATGTGCAGGTCGAATTGAGATACCCTCCCCACTGCTACGTAGCGGTCTGATGTCCTCAGCTTTGAACCTTAACTTGATTTCACTTGATTGCATCAAAGCTGGAACACCAGCTACACGTGACACATGCCATCCGACAAAGGCACCATGCTTTTGTGGCCATGTTCTCTATACTATGATTCTCTATTGTTTCATGGCATTTCGACCTTGCGCGGCCATGTCACCGGTTCCTGTTTAGGCCCTCGCTACCACGGACGGCTACCAGGTATCCCAACATACCCAAAGATCCATGCTGCAAGGGTTGCCAAATGGATACTACCTACAGGATCCAACCGATCCATTTCTGCGGTATACGGATACGGTATACACTCCAACGAACACATCAAATGGAAGTGGGTGGCAACCCCCTGTGCGTCAAGGAAAGTGGACCATGCCATCCACTTCCATGTTAACAGTGAGAAATCCAAGTCACGCTCTCATTTGCCTTTCTCAGACTGAACGAGAACCAAAGCATCATAAATCATCATAATATTCCTTTTATACGCTCTGATCACCGACGGCTGACATGGCATTCTACATCACTGGGGAAAGAAGAACTACTGCCGCACTGCCGCCAGGGTATGCCAGCGCTCCAAAAAGATCTACACCGTGGAAGGCGATCCCATGGACCCTGAAAACCACTGGAGTTGGTAGAGGAGCCTACACACGGACCCATTACGGGCCAGACAGGACGTCAGGGTCGTGACTTGACATCGGGAGTCTACGGAGTAACCGCCGCACCACTTTTTCGTTGCCACCCACCGTCCCGTCCGGGTCGGGTCACCCGGTCACGACCACCCCCTGAGGAACGACCCGGTCCGGTCACCGCCCGCCAGGGCTCCGAATGGTTCCAGATCCCACTTGTCCCGTGGGTGTCTCCGTCCGCGGTCTCTTCGAAGGCTTGCCACCTTCGATGCCTCAAAAAAACAGTCGAAGACTTGGAAGTATAGATCGACGTCTTAACGCAAGTCAGAGATCTACCTCCACTCCCTATCTTCTGGTTTTTCAGGAGCACGGAAAACGCCATCAAAGAACGAAGCAGTCAGACCCAAAGGCCCATGGGGCTCCAGGTTGAACCTCGTGGCCTTCGACGAAAAGGCTACGACTCTCGGCACCTACTTCGTGAAGGGCACGCTGAAAAGCGGGCGAACCTGGCGAACGACATCCGGATGATGAGCGAAGCGATGAACAGGACCGTCAACCTGAGGATCGTGATATAATGAGTGAAACATGTTGGGGAAATCGTGGGTTTATTCAATGATTGATGTTTAAATGGAAGCAACAACCATCCAACATCTGGGTTATGTATTATATTATAATACAATCTGGATGTTGGATGGTTGTTGCTTCCATTTACAGCAGGGCATGTTGCAGCATCAATATTGGTTTCCAACATCCACTATTGATGGCAGTATTTGTGCTACAGCATCCAATAGTGGAGGAGTGGAGGAGCCTCTTCCCAAGGTTCGCGCTAGGAGAACGCATCCTTGAACATCTTTCGGTATGCGTGTGGTGGAAACCAACTAAGATTGCATGTATTTCACTATAATTTCATATGTCTATGTCACCTCTTTCATTATACTGACCACTGTATAATATATATTTTTATATGTAATATCGCAAATTGCCCAATAGATCTAAGTGGGAATAGATCGTCAAACTCCGGCTCCACGTCACTTGAAATCACCCCCTGACCGCGTTCACCGAATGACCCACACAATTACGATCACCCACGCATGGACCCCGTGGAACCAAAAAAGCATCAGACAAATAAGCAACACAAAACCCTACAAGTCCTGGGACCTTACAAAGTAGGTCCACTGCCGAATAGGGCCTAAAAGGTACATGTGCCGAGTACTCATGTGTTTATAAACATATCAAAAAGACACCTTCCCCACGTCACCCGCGTCCGCGTATCACAGAAGCGTCTTCCCCCGTATCGTCCGACGCCTCCAAGGCTGGGCGCCCGCGAGGGAATCGCCGAGCGGCCCTCGCGCCAGCGAGGGATGGAGCCGGAGACGGTGCGAGGGAAGGTCGAGGTGAAGAAAGTGGGAAATCTGTGTTTGGGGGGGGGAAAGGTGCCCAAATGCTCTTTAGTCACATCTTTTCGACCAACGAGCCGGAAGAATGGATGTTTTAAATGATTTTTTTGAAGTAATATGTTTGAATCCCTCGGACACCGAATTTAGCCACTTATAGTACCGCGAGGGGCGGGAGAGTTTGGAAGCGAAGGGGGCCAGAACTTCACTCTCGCGAGGACGGTCGATTCGAATGTTGAAGAACCGAACGAAGCCGGTTTTCCTCGGGCAATTTTTGCATCATCCGCATGTGAATCGCATCACAAACGGAAACTGCAGCAAACCCGGTGGAATTCGAATCAACGGATGGGAAAACATGAGGAAACATGGGGGAACAAAGCGCCCAGGGCCCTGTGGAACTCAACAAGAGACATCTTCCAGCCTCACCCAGTTTGGGTGGTGTATAAATTAATAAACCCTCAATATCCCTCAATGACTGTGGTGTTGGATTCAATAACCTTGTCGTGTTGCCGGTTGATTCCGGAGAAATGCTGGCTGTTGAAACTTTTTGTTCACCATGTTGTCACACGACCTTGTTGCCTCTTGTTTTATGATCTTCCGTTTCTACTTGTCTCCCCACCTGGTTCCGGGTTCTCTTCATGTGCATGAGTGCATGCCGAATTCCGCCCTCGCGGAGAACAACCCAGCTTGTGCCAAGCTACTGAGAAAGCCGGCTGCACGTTGGCGATCGGTGTCACCTCGATTCAAACACGGGCAAAACGGGCATCAAGTACTACACCGTGAAAAACGAGCATGGGTTGGGTTCAGCATGGTTTACACCCTGGAAGACGATCCCATGGAACCTGAAAACCACTGGTTGGTAGAGGACAACAGCCTTTCCGGGTCCCATTCTCAGGGTCTAGGTGAGTTTTCGGGAGTGTAAAGGTTGTTCCTGTAGGGTGTCCGGTCCTATTATTCCACTTGTCTTCTCTCAGGATCGAGGAAGTGCAAAGTTGGTCCCAAACACCTGCAACCGGTTTCTGTGCACTTCTTTTGGCTTCACCAATGTTTGCACTGGACTTTTATCAAACGCTGTTTAAAGCCATGCTCCTAGAGTCTAACACCCTCGACCAAAACCTCACCATACACCTCATCCCTCCAGGCAGCAAGTTGGAGTGTTTTTGAGCGGCTGACCCGGTTCCTTTCAAATCCAAATGAGGATCTGCACCCATGTGTGCATGATGTGCCTTCTTGCGCATGCGCAGCTGCGGCGGTGCACCCCACGGATCACGGATCATGAGAATGTCCTCCGGACTTGCAGAGTACACTAGAGTGGGCATATGGCATACCGTACCATCTTAGAGGTCCGAGGGTCTCCATTGCTTCATTGCCGATCTCCAAGAAATACTAGGCCCTAACGGTTGCACTTCCAAAACAGCTGTCGTTCTTTTTACAAAGGGCCTTGAACCTCCTTGTGGTTGCAGGGTCGTGTACTGAGACTCTCACAATCGGTTGAGAAGCGTTTGTCCAACGTCGGACGCCCTCCCACACCCAAACACTCCATGTATGGCATATTATGTAGACTCTTGATTGATACAGCCCCCATATGCAGAGGTTTCCAGTCAATTGGGAGCTTTTACCAATCAAGAGTCTACATTCTACATTTAGCCCATCATCGGCCTACATTGAGGTGGTTAGATGGGTCCATGTCGGTTTATCTCTTCAATCGATTCTGCCCATGGAGTGGAGCATTGTCACACGTCCCAAAAATCCAGATCCCAGGTGCGTTCGTGGCCAATAGCCTCCCCTCAGAGTTCAAGGGCGTAAAGGACACCATTCCTCAGGCCATCTCCGCCGACTGCGGTGCATTTCACTGGTTTTTGTCGGAACCTCTGTCAGGCATCCCGAGATCTCAGGGCGACGATCTTCCGGTGTGATTCTCCTAGCATCTAACGTCTGTAAAAGAGACTAAGAGATCTGAGCTAGGCGTTATAAACAGTACAAAAACAACTCTGCAAGATGCTGGAAACGACCAAGAATTGGGCAGTGATTATTTTAGTGGATGTCTCATTGAACACATGTTTGGCTAAGGGATGTTAAGGGCATGTGATTTTGGGGATCTGGTCGGAGCGACAGGGAGTGTTGGTAGGTTCCTGAGCCACTCAAGGCCCTGTTCCTACAGTGTTCTCACACACTCCTGAAGCTGAGGAAGGGGAGGATCAAACGCAACAGGTGGGGCAATCGTTATGAGCGCAAAGAGAGGGAGAAGAACAAGCTGACATAAGGCAACCCCTCGGAAGAAGCACTGGACAAATAACACGTACACAGAATTAAGGAACCCGTTTGATCAGCATATCAGCATATCTCCGATGAGGTTTTCGAGGCCCTCCTTCGCTAAAACCAAAAGGGATGGATTCAGCAGTGCTGTGATGAGCAAATGGCACATGGCGAGACCCTGTTTTGAACGGCCTATTCTAGACGCACATGCTCACCAGCGCGACACCTAAGTTCCCTTGACCTCCTATTCGTGTGGCCGTGCCGTTTTAGCTCTCGTGTGGCCGTCCAGCTGCCGTTTGCCATGATGTTTGGATCAGAGGCACCTAGGTGCAGGTGCAAACGAAGATCGAAGTCTGGCAGCCCGCCTACAAGTCCAGAACAAATAACACACACACATCAGAGTTGGTGTCCAACAAATGATGTTAACATATGTTAACAAACGAGAGATTGAACAATAAATGCAAGATAACTTTTTTGGTGCATCTAGCATCTGCTACTTACGTATGTGACTTGCACCGCTTTGCAATTCACTACCTGAACCTTCTCCTTAAGCCCTAGGCCCTAGGCTACTGCCCTGAACCACTGACGATTACGTGTGTTCCACTTCTGTGTTCTAACCCAAATGTTCGACATTGATGGGTAGAATTTGAAGAATCTCCTCACAAGGCGGAGGACGGAGCAACCAGCCAACCAACAAACTCCAGGTAATGTAGACTGTTGATTCATCAAGGCCGCCTACCAGAATGGTTTTGAATCTAACGTCTACCCTCCGACTCACTAGCACAGAAGTGGACCATGGACCCTTGGATGACTCTCTTCCAGGCCCCAACAGGGGCCAGGCCCCTCCACTTCCCATGGAACCATGACGGACCTTGGGATGGTTTGCCCACCTTGGGATGGTTTCACTGTCCATCAGAAGAACTGGTGTCCTTTTGGTACCCCAACTTTGAAGATCACCTCGTCGAGGTACTATCGCGTCGAGGTCCGCTCGGACGGACGCAGGTTTCGTCAGCTTGGCATAGTCAGCTGGCTTAGCCCAAATCAAGTGCCCACGTGGAAGCCATCAAGCCCTTGATATCACGTTTTTTTACAAACAAAGTCTATTACCTCCAAAGGAACAACATAGAGAACATATCAGCAAGCTCGGAAAGTGAAAAAGGGGTAACCTCCTTGCCCATTCCTCCCGTCCTCCCTGTCCATTCTCGTCTGTTCATCCATAACAAAAAACATATCTGTCCCTCCCTCCCTTCAGCAGCCCGGCTGAAGCTGACATCTCCGTCATATCCGGACACCATGAGGATCCCGGTGTTGCTTCGGATGTTATACATCTTCACCGTACCCACCTGGGCGGTCCAAGGCGGTCCAAAGCAGGTCTGCAGAGGAAACGAACAACCGACATGAACGGCTTAGTTACACTAGTCAGTGTTTTTTTGGGGGTGTCATTCTGCGAAGCAGCCGTTTTCCAAGACCCCATCCAAGCATTCCCAAAATACCTAACGAACGAATTCCATTCGAGGCTTTCAAAGTTCTCAAACGCTCCACGATCCGCCGTGTCCTATCCAAGCAGCCATGGAGTTCAGCCCAACGGGTGGCGTTCGGTCCAGATAGCTCCTCGCAAAGAACAAACGTCGATAAAATCTCAGGTCAGCTAAGGGCCACACAGGGTAGCACATGCATACATTGGGTGTATCCCAATCCCTGGGCCCAGATGATTAGGTTGCAGGCCGACATCTCCAAAAATAGTGATAGTCTTTGATTGACTGTTGCAGAAAGCTGGGAAGACACACCATGCATACACCCCAAGGGTATACCTCTTGTAGTCTTCCGATTGCTTTTTCAACTTGTCGCAAAATCGCCCACGGGCCGCACGGATGCCTCAGCCTCCAAGGGCCTCATGCATACCGATTGGGTTTCTTTCGCTAACGGTGAACCGTGATCCCTCGCAAAGGGAGAATATATAAGGGTGTCCACTCCAATAAGTGATTCAATAGTGACAGGCAATCGCTATTGCCGTGTTTCTGGTGAATATCCAACAATATCTATCCCAGACACTCCATGTATGCCATATATGCCTACATTGACCCCTCAAACCACCCCAATGTAGGCATATACGGCACACATGGAGTGTCTAGGCATAACATTCTATAACTCTATGCCATTCGCCCTCATGATTGGACGTAGGAGACTGGAGGGAAACTCTCAACCAAAAGTACGAGTACGTCAAATACCTAGTTCAAATACCTATAGTCATCCAGGAGGGCCCCCTCCACCTCTATACAGCACACCTTCACCTTCCAAATCCCCCCCCGAGGGGTGGACACTTCGGTTTCCCCACCAACGACCCGTCCGCCATTGGGAAACGAGTTCCGGTTCGTGGACCGACGCGCTCCTGGACTGCGCCACCGGTGCCAAGGGCGCCGGCGCGGGCATCAAGGGCGTGCCGGGGATCAAGCCGTTCATCTTGATGCCTTCGGTGGAGGCGCTCGGAGGCGGTGGATGGAGCAGATTTGGACCCGGACCCTGGGACTTTGGGGGGTTTGGACGAAGATCATCCACCAAATGGAGTTTTGGTCTGTCCCTTTCTTCTCGAAAAAACCGTGGTGAGGATGCCATGCCTTTGTGGAACTCGAAGGCATGGTTTTGTGACTCAACGGGGTGTCCCGCTTCTTTTCCATTTCTCATACAAGGGAGATCAAGGGAGTGTCTGGGTCAGGACCATTTCTAATCCACTCCTGAACAGAGAAGTGTTGCTCATGGAAATTGGTTGCTGATTTCCACAGCCGTGGCTTCTTTGTCTTCTTCAAATCGTCGTGGTAGTATTGCCTCGATTTTGCCGTTCATACTGTAGGATGAGTCTTGGACAAGTTTCTGATAATTTACATAAGGAACAACAACAACCAACAACCAACAACCACAACAACAATTAAAGAATTTGCCAATACTCACGCAATTTGATCTCAACAAAAAATGATACATTAAACTCAATTGAATACTCAAGGAACTTGACCAATTTGATCCCAACAAAGCAACTTGACTTGACACTTTACACGTCAATAATGACCCTTTGCAGTTTCCCCATAATTTAATAGTACAACATCTGTCTCTTCTCGTGGATTTCACTGCCCAGTAGCTTTGTGGCTGTTGGAAGACCACCCGCGTGGCGCTCAGCTTGCCATCAGCCTTGGCTGCCTTGGCGTGGCATCAGCACGCTCACCATGTGGTTGGTACAACTGCAAATGGTTTGTAGGGAAAAGTGTGGTTATCTGTCACCGTCATGTGGGAAACTTTAGGTCCGATCCATGTGGAACCCTTCTCCAGCACCACCCAACGGATGCGGATGGCCAATGAGCATCGTCAGCAAAATCAATAACCCACCTGTCCTGGGTGGTGCTGTTTGAAGGAGACAGGATCCACCAATTCTACTTCCAACAAAGCCAGGCACAGGTCCAGACAGAGACAAATCCAAGAAGAACTGCTGAAGCCTGGCTAGAGTATACGAACCAACTGATGAACCAAGTGCAACTTTTTGGTTATTATATCTGATTCCAGGTTTAAATTTTGATGTGACTAGCTTTGGAATGATGTTTCAGCTGTTGAGTGTCCTCCTGCTTCTCCATGTCAGCCGAATGATTCAACATGAACCGAGGGAAACTGACATCCCGTAGATGTGATGTTGAATGTGTGACTTAAGATGGATAACTGGTTGGCGTTTTCAACCCGCTTGAAACACATTATTGGTCAGAGGGTCCAATCATCCCCAAGTAAGGGTTGAAAATAAACATATCCGAAACCATCACCTAGACAAGCACACCAGTCAGGCCTGGCACCGAGGATTCGTTCAAGTTGCAATGTCCACCATCACACATTGTCCTTGGCAGCGGCATCTGGACGGGTGGTGGGGTCGCCTTCTTCTCTTCTCGAATTCTGAGCACGTAGGCTCAAGGGCCTAAGCATGCTTAATTAGTCACTATAGTCCTTCCCCAATTCACCCTGTGCTGGAGATGGTGGTTGGCTCAAAGATGCTCAAATCACGACTATACAAGAGTCTCTTAAAGATCTTAAATACTACAATAATAGTACATCTCATCTTGTTATCTTGTTGTAAACAGAAGCATCGGCAGGCCCGGCAGGGTTGGGATCAATGGGCGTTATCTAGACCATGCCATACATTCCCGTCAGAGAATTTTTGTTTTTTAGCCTCCCCTGAAGCACGAGGGCGAGGATCCAGTGTTGATTAATCAAAGCCCCTCATAAGTCGGCGCATTGGCTTTGAACAGATTTCAGCTAACATTTGGAGTGGCTTTCATTAAAAAAAACCGATAATGAAATACGGACCAGGGAGGACTCGAACCTTCATCAAGATGCTTGCATCTGCTGGATGGCAGAGTCGCAACGCCTTATCCATTAGGCGAGTGGTCCTGTGCATTAATGGCAAGCAACGAAGTTAAAGGAAGACGCCCACCAAGCTGGTGGTCGACTCTTTTCCGTCAGCAGGCCCACGATATAGGGACCAAAGGAACAACCCACCAAAAAAGAAGGACAAAAGGAGATTGATTTTGCCAAATTTTGTGACAAAAGGAGATTGACAAACGGACAAAGGGTATTGCGTGACTAAACGGCACGATATGGTACAATTCTCCGATGTTTTTTTGTTCGCCCACAAACCCGTCTACTACATGGCTCCGCATGGCCCGAGTGCTCCCCGGAGTTCTCAGACGCTCTCCGAGCATCCGACGGCCTCCACTCCATTGAAAGGACCTTCCACACAATTCTGGTTAAAGCGGATGTCCTGCGTGAGGGCGCTGGACACGATGAAACCTGGCCACGCCGATCGATGGGCACCAAGGATGGCACGGCGTGCGGAGGTTGGCGGAAGGTGGAAACGAGCAGCAAATTGACGAAGCTGCAAGTGCCCTGGGAGAGGGGTCTGAATCTTTCGCAAACAAATAACAAGAAGAGATGCATTTCCGGAGGGAACAAATTCGCGAATCGAGACCTCCCTCAGTGTTGGACGTAAGACAAGATCTGTGACCCACACCACTGAGCCCCCAGGCCAAATCCATTTCTTTCCTCAGGAGACATGAATTGGCGGGAGCATCTGAACTCAAACCAGGCCAAGGACCTTGAAATCTGCAGCGACTTTAGACAAGGAAGAAGTCATGTAAAGTATCGCACTGTAATATGTGAGCATATGTGAGCCTCATGGAGTTATGCATTCCTCTTCTTCCCAAGACCGAGGTCCAAAGGGCCCTGTGCCCTGTGTCCGATGGGGCTCCACATGTCATGGTCTTCAGGAACTGTCCACAGAGCCCCTCACGGTGTTTCGACCAAATGAACGGGCTGGCTCGCTTTGCCATGTATTAATATATATATATATATACAAATGCAGCATACCATCCCCACGGAAAAGAGAAATGATCCCCTTCAAAACCCCTCCTGTGCCAACGATTCAGCTTATGGATTCCTCTACCCATCCTTGTAAATCAATTTCTCCAAGCTCTTGAGCCCCCACAAGAGGATCCCTATCACAGCCTTCCCGCCGAACAAACCTTCTAAGTGGCGCTGAAGGATTTGATCTTCCCGGGCACCGGCTGCCCGGGGCCGAAGGCAATGCCTTAGCACGTTCGTGAAGCCCCGCGCGATCCACGCTAGCCTTCGCCGGACGCGGCTCCGAACGCTTCGATGCACTGCGCCCACCCAGCGGAGCACGGCGGCTGCACGAGACGTGGCTCGCGCATGGGCGAAGCGGGAGGATCGAACTGGCCATCCGAAGCAGCTCATGGCCAGTTTCCGGAGATGATCCTGAAAACGTTTAAGCTTTGATATACAGCTGGTTCATGGCATTCATGAAACTCTTCCAAGATTCAGTCAGGGTGAAAACAGCCAAAACTAAATATAGCACCACGTAAACGCAGCATGCTCTTGTGATTCGGGTGGTCAGCAGTGCGGTCTGAGACTGTTGGATGATCGAAAGAATCCATTTATGTGAAGGTTCCAGCATACTCGGGCTAAACACACATGATGGATCACAGCACTCCACAAATCTGATTCTTAATTGTATACTAATTAGCAGTGCAGCATCAATGGTTTCCAGGCAACAAGCCCCAAGATGCCGCACTGTTCACGTTCATTCTGATCCCTTAACCTCCTCCAACTTCATCTTCATCATCTAGTCTTCCACCTTCACATTCCTTCAAATCCACGCCATCCCATCCACCTCCACCCCATCCACCAACCACCGCTCCGGGTGGCTCAGGCTCGTGGCCTTGAATCGACCGTCGGCGCCTTGCTGCGCTTGAAAGGTCACCGTGCCTCGGTCGACGACGAAACGAGAGGTGGAGGGGATGGAGATAGTCTGGGCATGTCTGGGCGATGATAGGTAATTCTGGAGGAATTTGGGCAGAGTTGGGGGTTGTATTGATGAAGTATTGAGATGTATTTCTTGGTTGATTTGCTTCGATTGGATTCAACTGATTAAAATGGTTTGATTGATCCATCTTGCTGAGGCAAGCAACTCTTTTTGAAGACAGCTAAGTACTGGAAATCTAGGCAATAGAATAGTTCGACACCTCACCCTGTGGAAGAGGTAGGTCTTCTGCGAACAGAGGAACTTCAATCGTTGCTACAAAGTTGAAGGTGTGGAGAGCAAACACAATATCCATACATTAATTAAATTAAATGCACACGAGACTTCAAACGACCAAACGAGTTGAAAATGTGACATCGTTGTCTGGGTGATTTCAACGTCTTCCACGTTCCAAACACTTCAACGTCTACTCACCAGTTTCCCTGCTTCCCTGTTCGAAGCCAGGGAATGCCGCGGTGGTTGGGACTCACCGTGCCACCAAACTCCGGAGGTCAGAGTGTGGTCACCAGCAGGCAATGTCCTCTTCAGCCAGCGATTCTGGTCACATCGATTCTAACTATGCAAGCGATTCTGTCGTCCAAATAGTATAATCCAAATGCTTGGCAGGAAGCTAGCAATTGACTGACCAAAGATCCACAAACCACTGAAGTTCGAGGCTCTCTTCCAGGCAGGAGAAACCGAAACAAAAGACTCTATGACCATTGGACTCTATTCTGACCGGAAGTTGATGAACCTCCCCATCCCCCTGTCACCCCCCTGTCCACCTTCTTTTTCACTCCAAGCCACGCCCTCGGAAGAAGTCCCCGTGCACCGTCTTGCAGTCTTCTGGCCTCAGCGACTGAAGCAGCGACTCAAAGGAGAAATCTAAGAGGAATGGAGTTCGTGACATCGAAGCCCAATCGGTGGTACACTTGAGGGACTACTTGAGGGTGTTCCCTCTATTCATTTATCAACGGTAAAGGACCATCTCTATGATCGAATTCGTCATATTAATACGATAAGAAAGAACTGTGGCTTTCTCAAGGCCCTGCTGCTGGTTTTGCTTCAAATGGACCGTGTCCTTGGAAAAGCTGTTCCTGAAAAGAAAGCAATTGCTTTGATGTACGCCCTGCAGGTCCCCTGTTCGTTTGCCTAGGTGCACGCGTCCACAATCTGGGGCACACGTGTCCCATATCTCTTCCAGCCAAGCATCAACTCGTTGTGTGAAAACATTACATCCTTGAGAGTGACGAGCTGTCCAAACAATGGATTCTGAATGGAACATTCAAGACAAATTTGTATATGTAACCATGAACGAATATAATATATATATATATACTATACACGTACACAATCTGATAGATGGTGATGCTGCGCTGGTTCAATAGAATGTCGTAGTTTTAGAATCATAGTAGATGAAGCAAAGCTGCCAATAAAATTAACTAGATTGAATGCAAACAGCAGCCTGGTAGGAGTCTTCGTGGTTTATATAGTGATTGAATTTGCGTTCCTCAAGATGGGTGGTCTCTGAAAAAAGGAGAGTCAACATATTTCATAGTAGTTCACAATATGTCACCCATTGCAATCTCTGATAGCCCTGTCAAATGCTTCAAGCTACACCTGCGGTCGAAAGCGTTTCCGTTTCCATGGCATCTTCTCAGCCCGGGTCCTGGTCGAGAGCGCTCCCCTCAATAAAGCCAAAGCCCTTGTGTGCGTGCCAAAACTTGACGGTGCCGCTGTAGCCATATTCCCCTGGCAAACCAAAATGCTGGGGATAGGTGCTCGGACAAGGCCCGTGCCCAGCTTGACGTCTGTTTTCTTCAAGCTACAAGGAAACCAGGTTGTTGTATTGGAGATTTTGGTAGATGGAACTGGAAGCATATGTCAATGATTGTATGTCTAATATACGATCCTCTCGTTGCTGGCGCCTCCACCGTCCATCGTGGTCGCCACGCGGCCCGCGCGCCACGCGATGGTCGGAACGGCGCTGTTAGCCGTCCCCGTCCGCTTCAGCCAATCCAACGGAAGGACTCATGGGCCTGGGTATGTCTCTTTAAAATGCTAGAAGTGGCCCACCTGACCAACGTAACATACATGGAGCGATTGAATATCGAGCAGCTCCAGTGGATTAATATATCAACCAAATAATCAAAAACATCTCCGTCAAAGAGCTACATGACAGGTTTCTGATGATAGATATATACATATGACTACAGCACAGCTTCCTGGTGTACTTTCTGAGCGTTGCAAGAAGTGGTTGGTACTTCAAAAAAGAACATACATGACAACATTGTGGCCTCAACAAATTTCAAACACTGTAGTCTGTAGTCAATGGATTGGTTGAAGGAAACATTTACAGGTAAAGCATGGTTTCCAACCTCAAAACTAGGGGTTTCCTGTAGATGTTCATAGATTTCCCTTCAACCAATTCTGGGATGTGCTTAACGAAGCTGAAAAGCGCTTGTGATGGTTCGGTACCATGCTGCAGGACTTCCATGGTTCGGTACCATGCTGCGCTTGTTGAGTTTTGCGAAGGTCGTCCGATGTCGTGCCTCGAGCAGTGCAACATGGATTAGCATGGTATATAATATATATATATATGGGGTGCATTTAAATAGGGAGACCTCCCAAACACCTCTGGAAGAAGGGAGAGTCCAAGTTTGACTCATTTTACCCCGGCCTGGTAGTGGCGGAATATGACTACCAAGTGGAGTAGTTCATGAGTCATTGGAAGTTCTGGGATCTGGATGGGTATATGTATATATATAATATACTAAGCATAGCTTTGCCCTCACGCCGCACCGACCCACAGTTTGGTGCATGTGCTGGCCCCCCTATCATCCCTATCTAGGGATCCAGGTATATACCCCCGTACAGAAGGTGGTTTGGACGCTCCAGGCCTCACAGGCCGACATAAAAGTGTCTTCAATCACACTCAATCCATAAGGGATCCATAAGGGATCCATGTGTAGAAAGGATGTGGATCCATAAGTCATCCATAAGGGATTTTCGTCCCATCTCCGAGAGTCCGAGAATCACCTCACTCCATCACCCGAAAAAAGAACGCAGCATCCAGAAATACCTCGGGAAGACGAGGACTCCCGGCCTCCGGGGAGGCATAATAGGGCGTTCCCGTCTGAGTCATGCACAAGCCCCGCTTGGCCACCTTGGAGACCTAGGCGAGTGGCGAGTGGAGTGGAGTGGCGAGGAGCTTCTCAATTGGTCAGTGTGGTCGGCTTCTCAGGTGGAGCAGCTTGCTCCACCTGCTCCACCTGCGAAGAGGAGAGAAGTTCACATAGTTCACACGCACACCGGAGATCCAAGATCTGGGCTCAAGCGGTGGCTTTAGAACCATGAGACCGCATGATAACCAAAGGATGTCCAACGGTCACTTGCGGTCCCTCCATTTGGAGTTGCTTTGCCAACAACATGACACGTGAATTTCTGCGTATTCAATAGAATTCATTTTGAAATGGATTTCTGTAAAGATGATTAAAGAAACACGGGCCAAATGAATCTAGCTTATAACTTAAACTTATACACCCGGCCCTACATACTACAAAAAGAGATGGATCCCATCCCACAAATATTCTCAAATGGGTGTTGCGGGGTTGCTCTCAAAAACACAACGGCTCCGTTCTTGTTCTTGTTCTTGTTTTCAAGCATCCAGTACACATCCAGTCCACCCCCAAAAAAGGAACATCCAATCTCCTCCCCTCAGGATCTGCGGCATTGAAGTCTCCCAACTTGGCGATGAGCCTGGGTGAAACGCTGACGCTGCGTCTTCTCGGACGAGGTGAAAAAAGCGGATGGGGACGCCTCATCCTGATGATTGATGTTGGATGCGTGTTAATATAGGGAGACCTGCAGCACTATAGGTTTACCATGGTTTACCTGAGAAGCTACAGGACTTCTCCCACTTCGCCCACTTGAGGGGTTGAGTGACTGCATGAGCGCTATATAATTACTGCTGACCTCACGCCGTGAGTCTCAAAAACTGGAGGCTGAGCCCCCAGCCCATCCCTGGAGTGGCTTAGGAAGACATTTGCGCCTCAGCGGCTACGCCACGCCGAACGCCCGGATTAATTGGCACGAAGAACGAGTGATAGAACGGAAGGATTGTCGGGGATACAATCTTGATCAATCTTGCTTCTGGCATGATGAATCTGGGGAGTCTTGCGACACCAAGGATGAAGTTTTGAGTTGTGCCCCGGCGAACACATCCAACAGTCCAATCATATCGAATTTGATCATACAACTTCTTGTAGGTTGTCTGTTACAAAACCACAGGGAATCCACAAGGAACCAGGCCAGCAAGGTCCAAAAGTGCAAGGTTTCAGGTTCTGGAGCCAACAAACGAGCTAACCGCTGACTGTGTGAGCAATCATCTTTTCTCTCCAACTTCTGGATCACCCTAGGCGTTTCGTTCGGCAGAGTTCACGCCCCACTGAGCTGACTGACACTTCAAATCTCGGTGGAGAATCCGCAGGTCGTGCAGGGCCTTGACGGATCGACTTCGCAGGTCGTAACGGGTCGGAGACAGGTCCGAGCGAGAGGGTCGCACCGAGGGGTCACCGAGAGGGTCCGAGGAGTCGGTGCGGTCGGATTCGGCACAGACTCGGCACGGTGCCGTGTCAGTCAGCATCATGTTGCATCGGTCGATCAGAGTTCGGCACGCTGTTGTTACGTAGGTGAAAACCCGACAGCGCTTGTTCTGAGCGCCTTCCTTTCAATGATGACATGGGCGGAGCGGAGTTGTTGCAAATGTGCCTTTCGGGATGTAATCATCGCATGCAAAGCGTCTCTTGCGATTTAACTCGCATGGACAGCATCCAAAGGACTTCTATATAACTCAGGTATCCCAGCATCTGTTCTCTTCTCGGGGCACTGGATGCTTGTGCCGTGGTGACCGGTCTGGTCATCCCTGAGCCTTAGCCTGGAACAACATGAGCAGTACTCACCAAAAGCTTGCCAGAAAGGGCCTATGATAGGCCCACTGATAGGCCCGTCATCCAGTCAAATGACTGTTTTGAGCAAGTGGAATCAAACAATGCAAGCTGCAAGTAGTGACAATCAGTGATTAAGCGAACATTGACACCTAGTGGCGCCCAACATGTTGCTTCCCATGACAATCTGTTTGGTTAGGTTTGGTTCATATGACATCTGTTGTGTTCACATCCTCCCCAAGAGTTCCATCACGTGACCTTATAGTAATGTGCAAACCCTCCCAACGGCCAAGTAAGGCCCCAATGCCTCACCCTGAGCAGCGCTCAACTGGAGCATTTGATCTGAACCCGCACGACTCACTGAGCGAGCCTTCAGCCCTTGACACATCCCGTCCAGGTAGCGCCACACGTCAGCCTGGCCGGTTTTCGGCAGCGGTGAAGGGGGACGTCTTTTCATTGCGTGTTCACTCGGACTGCTTCTTCAGAGAAGCGGTCCGAGTGTGTTGAGTTGGTTCCTACACTTTTGGGACACTCTGCCCTTTTCTCTAGGAAACCTCCAAGCAGGCCGCTGTTGGCTGTTGAGGCAGTGGATCGCCCTGAGGTAACGCTAAGTTGCTTCTCGTATGGAATGACTCGGGTGTGGGGGTAAGTCGGGAAAGTTCACAAAGGTCACATCAGAATCATCAAAAGCAGAACTGCATCACAAGAACAGAAGCCTCATGCCAACCAGAACTGCATGTTGTATCATCTTATTTTTTTGCATCTACCTCATAGAACACCAATCACCAGGTATGAATCAATGAATATATCTATAGATTATAACATGAATATAATTGAATATAACGCTCTGTTTCTTTCTCCTTCACCCAAACCATCCGACCCCAAACGCGCGTTGAACAACCCACCGACCCCAAACGCGCGTTGAACAACCCACCGACCCCAAACGCGACCCGGCGCTTCCCCTCGCCTCTCGGAGGTAGGCGCGCTCCTGGGCGCGTCGCGTGGGACAAACAGGAAGTAACACATGGAACGGTGGGCGCTTCCTTCGCGTGGAGACGCAACAGGAAGTGGAGATGTTTGAGACGCTACATGAGATGCTAGAATCTCGAAGTGACCTCTTCCAACCTCAGAGTTCTCTGTCTCTCTCTCAAGTCTGTCGATCAGGTGTTCCAACCGTTCCAAAAGCGCCCGTGTGCCTTCGTTGGATTTGAGATGTGTGATGTTCTTCCATCTCAAGTCTTGAAGACGTTCATCGATGCTACAGCGTTTTGTTGATGGAATAGATCTAATATATGTTTCTCATTGTTTTTCTACATGTCTTAGAGATCTTCCTGACCTGTGCAGAAGGGGAGATCACCAACCACCGTGGCTGATGCCGGTCGGCATAGACCCTCCTGCTTGCAGCGGTTGATCTGCTGGAGAAGGTCTCCTGCCTCAGTGGCTTGGAGGTGTTGGATGTGGACCACTCCCGTCTTCCCTCCTCTCTTTGGGAAGAAGGGAGGGTAAGTTGATGTATATGTGGTTTCAGAGGTGAGAAATGGCACAAGTTACCCCAAGTTTGGTGGTTTATATGGATCCCCATCTGTTCAAGACATCTTCGGGTGCCAGTGCCATCTTCTATATGTAATCACTCTGAAACCACTTTAAGTGATCAAGGCTTCTGGTCTGTGACCACGCTGCTGGCCAAATTTGCAGTTACTGGTCTGAACGAACATGTGAACAAACGTCGCTTCAGGTTTTACCCGCCGGTTCGCGCCATGTCAAGCCAGCTACTAAGAGTTGCAGGGTGCAGGACAAATTGCCCAGGGGGTTGAAACGGAAGGTCTTTCTGACCAAGCTCGGCCACGCACGAAGTTGCGGGAGGTCTTTGGGCTCTTATGTTCCCATCTGGAGAAATCGTCACCGCAAGCTGAGGTCTTGGGCCCAAGGATGGTCGACCGCCCCAAGTCAGCCAAGTGGATTGGTGGAGCCAACGTGGAGCGCAAATACAGCGGTTTCAAAGGTGAGAAATGGCACAAGTGAACCCCCTCTGTTCAAGACATGTCTGGGATTGGTGCCGGGCCATCTACTCTGAAACCACGGTTACACAAAACAACCATATATCTTGGGGTCTATCCCATTACCTGTAACAGTGGATGATGATGGTTCAGTTGCAGGTCTTGTTCAAAAGTAGTGACTTGCTTGTTTACTGACTGTTACAAGTAATAGGACAGACCCCAAATATATCCCACATGGCTCTCGCAGCGCATCCCTCCTTTTTGGGTTGTCTGTACAAGCTGGTCTTTGGCTAACTGACTAGATTCAAAGCTTGAGATTCTGTAATGCGAATTGGCGCTCCACAGAATGTGTAGGGCAAATGGAACCTTCAAAACTTCAATCCTTCCTCTCAGTCCTCATCTTCCACATCGTCCAAATCATCCGGAAGCTCCTCTTCCTGCAGGAAGAGCTTTTCATTGATCGCTCCAGCTTCCTCGGTGCTACCTCTGGCTCCAGAATCTTGCCCTTCCTCCTCCTCCTCCTGCTCTTCTCCGTTCTCCTAGCTACTCCCAAACGCGAGGAGACCGTATTTTTGGAACTTTCGCATTGAGACCAATAGGACCAGAAAAAGGAGACCAGGTTCTCGATGGATGACCCAGACAGGTTCTCCATGGATGACCCAGACTTGACCCCAGGGTTGTTGGAATCCTAAATCGTGAAGAAATGTTCCTTCCCTGCTGGGAAGACACGTCAATGTCAAGAATCTTCTTTGAGTGGCTCAGTCCACTGAAAAATCGTCTCAACAATCCTCCGGAGGGACCTCTTTCGGGGCCAAGGGAGGGGCCAATAAACTGGCCTCGAAATTGACAATTCCAGCCAGTGGATCACATATAAATCAAGAATAATAAACAGATTTTGTCTGGATAAAGAACAAATCTCCCCCACAAAAGCCACCCTGCTGTTTGACCAAGCTTCATCTTGCAGCTCTGCAGCCACTCCTTTTGTCTTCCCATCACCCTCATCTTCATCCTCCGGAGGGTCTTCTTCCCTTTCATCGTACCTCAGTGGGTAGGCTGGTCGCGGTAAGGACTTTAAGGACTGATAACAAAACCATGAGAGAGAGAGAGAGAGAGAGCAGGACCCAGGTACCTTTAACTTTTTGTTTGCACTTCTTCAGCCCCCTTCAGCCTTTGGCCTAGCCAGTAGCCTGTACCTTTAAATCAAACAAATCACACCAAATCAACTAGCTTTGCAGCTCATTCAGTACTTGCTGAGGAGTCTTCGGAACCCAAACAGCCCCAAAAAACCCGTGGCACACTGTGGAACATGTCAAATGATGATCTTTGGCACACGGCACGGACTGACTTTTGCAGTGTGCCAAACCAATGCGAATAGTTTATATATATATATATATGTTTTTTGTATGTCTTGTATGCCAAACCAATGTTTTGCATGTTTCTTCTTCTGTGCTTACACAAGTGTTGTACTGTCTGCGTGCTTGTGACGTGAGTTGGGGCACAACTTCACCCACTCTGGCCGTGCTTGCGCATCCGTCACACGCATGTAATGCCATGGACGGGCTGGAAAAACCTTCCACACTGACCATGAGGCTAGCTTTCTGACACATGCCATGGGCCATCAGGGGCCTGTCAATGTCTTTCTTCTTTGTTTTGCACATACTGGTTGCAACAGCTGGTCATCCAAGAGGCTCATCCGCTGAAACGGCACCCTCTTCATCCTTGAAGAGCGAAGCATCGTAGGTGAACAAATCGCGCCCGCTCATCCCAGCCAGACCTTTGCCTCAGAAATCCCACAGAAGCAAACAGGGGGGTCGCTAGACTCCGGTGATCTTCGGGTATAAACATGCTATCAAGTACATGGCAATATATATATCCCAAACACATTGACCCCTGAGATTTCAATCACCCTGGCAGTCCCAAATGGCAATCCCCCCTCTCTGTCCGAGCTCAAAATCCGACGATATTGAACTCAACCTATTCGAGCCCCCTACAGTCATGTCCTCTGAACATGCAATCTCCTGGGTGGAGGGATACATCAACTCACGTTGGGAAGACAGTTCAACTGTATCATACTCTATCTATCCTCTCGCGGTTTCGAGACGTTGAACAGGTCTGCCAAAAAACAGGGAAGAACGGCCTTCTAAGAACTCAGGTGAACACAACAAAACATCACGTCCCTAGCGCTTCCAAGGGGTGCCGAATGGAGACTTGTAAGTAGTGTGGAGATGTCCATTGGTGACCCCTTGGAAGCAGCTCGTCATCTCACGTCATCTCACGTCATCTCCATCTTGACGGGTGAAGCCCGACTTGGGCCACATTTGGCCCATGTTTCGCCCGACAAAGCCCGGTCTCCAACCCACTGGACCGCATTGGGTGGCCCCAAGAACCTTGGACTTTATTCTCCCTCAAGTTTCACACCCAACCGTGGGAAGAGTACACAGGACACCTATGTTGCTTTGATATGCTTTGTCACTTGTGAAGCTACCCACGCAGTGAGGAGTCGGGAATCCCTCAAATGAAAACACTGGTCATACTGGTCGTTGTAGGAGAGGCACCCGCACCTCACACACACACCCACGGTCGGGCGAGTGGCCGCCGCCAGCCTTCTTGATGTTCTCTAAGCGATCCTGGACGCTCCGGGGAGAAGGAAAGCTTTCTTCTGAGACTGAGGGATCCAAGGACAAACCGAGTGACCAACAAACCGAGTGACAAACAGGGTGAGTTGCGAGCTGACTGGAGATCTTGTCAATTCGCGCAGGCTGCACTACAGCTGTTTATGCTCTAATTTGATGTATTTATATGGAATTGGAATGAGCTGGATGCGCTCTGAATCTCTGAACTTTCACTCTCCCTGCTGCCACCCACTTGCGCTTCTACCCCACCACCCTGCTCCCAAACCCACCTCAAACCACTCCAATACCCCAGTACCCACCACCCTGCTCCCAAATGCAACAAACAGCCAGTCTCCCATCTCCCATCGACAAAGGCACCTCAGCCAGTCTCGTCCTCATCTTCCCACCGACTTGTTTCGTGGTTTCAGAGGTGAGAAATGGCACAAGTTACCCCAAGTTTGGTGGTTTATATTCATACATGTTTAATTACCCCATTTTTCGTGGTTACCCCAGTGGATGGCACTGGAAGAGAAACCCCCATCTGTTTTTGACCTCTTCGGGGTGCCATATGGTGCCATGTCTCACCTCTGAGAACCAAGTTGAACCACCTCACCTCACCGCGGACCGCGGACCGGACCGCTGACCTGCGTCTCGGACCGAAACCGGTTCCGCTCCTGCTCCACCTTCTCCAAGCGTTCCGCCTCTCGTCGCTCCTTCCAGGCCTGGAAGGTCTCCAAGGTCACCGGCGTGCCGCCCGGAGGCAGCGCCGCCTGCCGCGACCCGGACGTCCGGTGTGCCGCCACGGAATGCGGAAGAAACGGACCGTGGGGTGTTGGTGTCGTGGGAACTGGGAAGAAACGGATGGAGAGGGTTGGGTGGAACAGGGGGGGATGGAGAAGAAGAAGGAGGAAAACAGAGGAGGAGATTGAGATGTTTGATATATGCAACTTATTTAGCGGTCCATATTAAAGATCGAAGTTCGAAGTGGCACAGTCTTGCCAAACACTGAACACAACTATTTCACAATGGAGGTAAATGGAACCTCCGAAAGCTTCCTTGTCCAACTCTCTAACCACAACAAGGGTGAAGATCTGGACAAGGTTCGAGAGTTGCATGGAAACAAGGAACAGCTACAGATCGAACAAGGCTAAAGATCGACCCTCCACCGCACTGGGAGCCCGGACCCGCTTCTCCTCGATGATCTCTTCGATGGGCCTCTCATCTGGAGCTACCTCCGCCTCGACATCCTCCAGGCAACGGATCATAGGATTGCTGCTCCTTAGTGGCACGAAGGAGTGCACAGCCCAAATATATGTTTTCAAACCTAGTGCTTCCAAGGGGTGCCCAATGGAGACCTGTAAGCAGTGTGGAGATGTCCATTGGTGACCCCTTGGAAGTAGCTGGTATGTTTTCACAAGAATTCGGTGTTCTTACTCAAGTTCTTAGTATAGAGAATAAGGGAAATGACCCCTAGCCATAGATACCCTCAGATCCATTCCCTCAATCCTTGTTAAGCACTCCAGTATACTATAGTCACTAGTCTGCTATAGTCAGTAATCCATTGATGTGTCGGACTGTGTAGGAACAAACGTCGCGCGAATCGGAAATAAATCAGCACAGCTTCTCAGGATCGTCCACCCAGAAGACCTTGTCGTTGGCCTCACATGGTGAGAAGATGTGAGAAGTGTGTTTGGTTTCCTCTTTGGGCTGCACCCTGGCTGCACTGCGAAAACAGCTGCACCCTGCTGAACCGTAAATTGAAACTCATTGAAGTCTTGGTCTTCCGATGGTCCACAGTCGACCTCCGCTCATGCTCCGCAAAACACTCGTGCGGAGCAGTACGCAGTACCAGTCACCCAGTCACCCAGTCCACGTCACAACAAGTCAACATGCACGATTCCGCGTACTACGAGTACTATTCAGTTACAGCAGGAGAATGGTATCGGTATCTTATCATTGCTCACATGATCCACACTGAAAACCAGCTGTATGAAGGTTTGCTATGCTTTGCTATGAAACTCAACGGCTCTTCTTCCCCTCATGGTCTTAATCGGCTTGACCGAAGCTCTGCGAAGTTCCGCGAAGCTCCGAAGCCCACAAACTCTGGCCTTGATGAAGAGGAGGAGCTGCAAGATCTTAAAGGCCTCCTGATGCTTGGTTTTCAGCGCCTCAGAATACAGTTCTTGCGCTCCGCATCCACCACCACATCTTGAGCACTGGGAGGTGTCCGCTCACATGCACACAACGTGACCCTTGAGAATCATTGGGAATCTGAGAGCTTTCTCTTCTGGGTTTGCGAAACGCGAGGGCATTGGACCTGCGATCTTACAATTCCCTCTTCAGTCCTCCCTCCTCGGGAGGACATCAATCATATCAATCTGCTATGATCATTGTCACCATTGATCAGATCAAACAGTGCACGCACCATTGGCAGAAACGTGGACACGTGGACACGAAACACACGATACACATGGAATCTCAAGAAGACCCTTCCCCAACAGCTGGAAAGTAGGTCCTCTATTTTCATGCTTGATTCTTGAGGGTGGGTGTGGTGGGGCCAAACAAAGCTTCGGATCATGAACACTCTGATGTCTTCCATTGGCTCAGGCCTGGATGATTGCATGGCCGCCGATCTCAGACATTCGAATGCCTGGCGGCTGGAGCAAGGTCGGGGCGAGTGTTGGACGACACGCGCCACGCACCTCCCAGCCCCCCAAATAGCAAAGAATGTACAACGGTTTCAGAGGTTCACTGACGCTGACATCCCAAGATGTCCTGAAAAGAATGAGGTCCAAATCAATGGCCAAACTTGGAGATTTGTGCCATCTACTCCGAAACCACTGCACCATAAACTCCCAGATTCATTGGAGGTTCGCTTGGAGGTTCGCTGCAGTGCAGGTGATCCAGTGGATTCCGGCCATCGGACCGGGATGGACGGTGACAGCGTGGACGGTCCTCTTGGACCACCGGACCGGGACGCGGTCCGCCGCGTGCGGTGAAAGACCTCTCTGGGGGTCTGGCGGGGTCCACCTGTAGGGAGCCCAGGAGCGCAGGAGCGCACCCGAGCCGGAGAACCCTCCAAAAAGGTGCGCGAAGTGCTCACCGAACGTTCCACCAATGCCCCTGATTCCAGTTATCCACTGAACTGGGTAAGAGCATGCTCCTTGCAAACCCGCTCCTGTCTTCGGGTTGGTCAAGCGGATGGTGTTGGCCACTCCTTCGATGATTTCCTGGAGTAACCAGCAGCTGCAACTTACCAACCTGCACGTGCACTGCACAGCCCCTGACCTTTACCACCACTTATAGCATAGCATAATGGGTATACCGGTATACAATACCAACAACTCGTCCTACCAATCACCGAGCCTCCCGATTGCCTTGATGCGAGTCTGTCTGAGTGTGTGATTGGACTGTGGGAAGAGGAAAGCAAAACACTGCCCTTTGAGTGGTTTTCGTGACATCTCCTTCTTCACATCATCTTTCAATTTCTTGCCGGACGCGATGGCATCTTCTTCCGCCTGAGCGCACGGATTTGTTTTTGTTGCGAGATGGAACGCCTTGACATTGGCAGGGCAAGAGCCTGTGAGTGCCCGTTTTCTTGCAAGAATGCAAACGGTCCGCAAATATCTGGTATCAATATGCAGGTCATCAGAAATAGTGTTCCAACTGTAGTTACGTTATTTCGATTTGAATTGTGTTTTGACATGAAGGAGGTTGAATTTCACAGCCATGTTTGGACACCGCTCTGGACTACCTCTACTATGTTTTGTCGTTGAACGGTTCTGAAAGCACCGGTTGGTGAACTTACTTTCATATATGAACCCCCGTGTAAAGGACATCTTGAGGTCTGTGCCATCTACTCTGAAACCACTCTAAATGCCGTGGCCGTCAGGTAGCCACTGGCCCCATGAGCTAATCCAATGCTACGGTATACGGCTACTGCGCCGGACCTGGCCAAAAAAAAGAGCCGGAACGAAGCGTCTGGCACGATCCGGTGGGGAGCCCTCCATTTGAGAACCAATCAAGTGCAGTTTTGGAAAGCCTGGGCACCAATCCATGTTGATTCTTGTAATCCATGCGACTGGGCCAGGCTCGACGAGTGGCCTGCTTCGCTTTCTTCTTTGCGACTGGGTCGAAAGCTCTGCCCTTCTTGTCAGTGGCCATGTTGAACAAAGAGTTCCTCGGCACCGCAGGAATGTGAATCGGCCCAAGGGTGAAGGTCCGCACCGCACCAAACGAAGGGCGAATGTACTCTAATTCCATTTTGTTGTTACAAAGGGGACCCTTGAACAAGGGATGCGCGTAATGACCTGAACAGTTGCCCAATGCATCGTGGTTTGACCCAACTAGCATGCAAAACTCCCCTAAGCCTTCTTCACTGTAACTGCTTCCCCATGCTTCTCCTGGACCAACTTTCTTGATGTGGTTTCTATACTATAGGGTGTGCGGCTGAAATGACCAAACTTGATGACGATTCATGGTCAAACTTCAATCGCAGAAACTTCCCAAACGTTCACAAATTTGGAGGAATATCCCAGCCCAGGCCCGGATGCTCCATGCTATCCATGCTATCGGAGCCCGGGAGTCATGAGAGCTGCCTTCTGCAATTCTTTTTGCTTTGCCTCTGACATTGGCCACTGAGAGCTTTCTCACCCCCTCCACAAAGTAAAGGCCAAAAGGGCTACAGTAACATACAGTAACTCTTCTGCAAGCACATGTTGCAAAGTTGAAGCCAATCCTATGTTTCATTGTTTGATCGGGCATTGGCATCGGCCTCCTTGGCTTCTCGCTCCGCAGCTTCCTTTCCACCCTTGGGTGCTCCAGCCGCATTGTTTGTGATGGACTTGATGTACTTCTGGACGACTTTGCCTGCACGTCCGCGCCGAGTCCAGCACAGTCGTCAAAACGGCGCCACCCGTCCGGCAGGCACAGCAAATTTTCTGCGTGGGTGGATCAAGGGGTCTTAGTAAGGAAACTTGGGAGCATGAGATTGAACAGGGGCAACCTTTGGAGACTGTGATGCAACAGAACTCAAAAGCAATTACTTCATATTACTTCCATGAATCGCAAGCGAGAGTAATTGATTCATGTCTTTCATGAACTTCCCCTCTAAACTCAACCCAAATCCATGAAGTCAGCTTAGAAACAAAATATTATATATAATACGTACAAATATAAGTATATATCTATACACGCATCATATACTCCATTATATTCCAGTCTGGCTGACCCAGTCCAAGCGGCTCTTGTTCTTGTTCTTCAAGCCGAAGGTCTTGTCGATTGCGATCTTCTCCCTTTCTTTCTGCTTGGCCTTGTCGACCCCACCAGCAGCTTTAGGCGGCATGGCCGCCGTTCCCCTCGCCGCTTCAAACTCGCGGTGATGAAGAAGCTTTAGCTCTCGGCGTTTGGTGCCCGATCTAGCTGAGCAACTTGCACTGTGGCTAGGTCTTGCTGATCTCTAGCGAGATATCAGGGACAGTATGGCTCAGAATGCGAAGAAGTGTGGCCTGAACCATGTGAACAGTTGGCTCGTAGCCTGTCCTTCGAGCCTGTGAAAACCGGCAAAAACCGGACAAGGAAGAGCAATATCGGTGGCATGTGAGGAACTTCTCCAATCTCCGATCCTTCAGCGGCCTTGTGGCTGAAGCTTCTCTACTATTCGATCTCCTCGTCAGCACTCGGCAGGGTGTACAAGAGTGTTACAAAAGATCCACACATGGAAAGCACCAAGGAATCCTCGACTCAATTCACCCCAAAGGTGCAAACAACCATTGCACCCCTTTTCTTTCTGCATGACCAACTGATCAACTCTCCCAAGAGTAACATCCAGAACTCCTCCTTCAGGCTTCGTGAGTGATGTGGGGAAAAAAAGTGCCATGCACCCCTCAAAGCTCACACAAACTTGGATAACATGAAACAAATCAGTGGAAAAAGCATGACATGTCGTTCTTCTTTACCACGGATTTTGGAATTCCGCCTTCACTGGTCTAGAACCACGTCCAATCCATTTCAGCAGCCCCTTCAGCCAGCCCTTTCGCCAAGGTGGCGGCCGGCTCTTTACCGGGGGGGCCCTGCATCCGCACACTCCTGGACAATGCAAAGGCACCGGGTCTTGTCATCCCAAAAGGCCTGGCGACGTCCGCCGGTGCCCCCACGCCTGGAAATAGGGCAAATCCATCCAAATCCCATTGGTATTATATAGGGGCCTCCCTAATCTTTTTTGGCCTCCCTAATCTTTTTTCGAAGGCGATAGCTGCTTGCTAGCCCGGAATCAAATTAGGGGAAGTCTTTGGGGAGGGGGGGGAAGTGTGACCTTCTATTGTTCCAGGCTGCTGTTTTCTGCCGTCAAAGAAGCGACTTGTGCAACGCTGTCCGCGACTTGCACCCCAAATTCAAGGGCGCCAAGTGAATTAAAGCTTCCAAAATCTGTCGATCACTGCCATTCGTCAACATTCCTCATAGGCCAAACCTTCCACATTGGATGGGACGCACCGACAGGCCATCTATCCCCAATGCTATCTGCTATCGCCACATCTGCAGCTGGAGCTCACCAGGGGCAGGGCAGATCATGAGGGCCGTGTGTGACGGCTGTCAGGGAAAACTTCTCCAAGCCGCCGCCACGAGCTTTGATGAGGCTCCAGGCATAGGGGATCAGCTCAGGGTCAGATGGGCCTCCTCCCCACAAGACCTCATGGCCCACCTCGGCAAAAGCTAGCCTACAGTGGTCATTAGCAACTAATTGATTCATGATCGATTTATTTTTTGCGCACCAAGAAACACAAACATCTGTACTGCTGCAATTCCTGTTGCTGCTGGTTTTCTCAGCGGAACTCAACCGTCGGTGTGCCCGAACCGGCGACCTGTTTGCACGTCCAGGGCGCCAGTGTGGTCCCACAGAACCAGCTGATCAGCAACGGATGTCCTTTCCACATTTCTGCATGCCACTGAGATAACCTCGGCTGGCTCCAATGGTCCAAGGTTGGATGATCGAATTTGATGAAACAAGAACGAGCACACTGGCTCCTGGTGCAATAGTGAACAACTTCCCAAGCATTCCCAGTGCACCTTGACAATGCCTAATCTAATCTAAAGCCTATAAGTCATGAGTAGGGTCACCCAATTACCTGCTACCCAGGTCTGAGCAACACGTGTGTCATGCTTTTGTCTATCTTCAACCATGGCCTGCCTTCTTTCTACCAAACCCACCTGCTATCACCTCAAAGAAAAAGAGAAACCCGACACCAATTCTCCGAAAGAGTCTGGCAGTGACGCGAGTGAGTACACACCACCTCATGCAAGTCCCTCAAGACCAGTGCCTCTGCTGCCGTGCTGTTGCCCGAAAAATCGTGATAAGTCCACCTCGTCCGGTCAGGCGGACAACAGTGCGATCCAGCCCGTCGGATGGTTCTAAAGAAAGCTATAGCTATCATCTATAGTTTTCTTCCTCCACCCCCCCAAAAAAAGAAAAGGTGACACATGATAGATATATATTGGGACCTGCGTTGGCCTCTATCCTGAAGGCCTTCTGTAAATCTTGGAAACTATTTACTAAATCCTAGGAACTATTTGCTAAATTCTGGGCCATACATCCTGCATGCTGGAAACTATTAGCTAAATCCTGGGAACTACTTCCTAAATGCTAGGAACCATTTGCTAAATACTAGAAGTTTAGTGGCCAAATGCTAGACTATTTATTATTTATAGACTAAATCCTGGACACTATAGGCCAAGTACTTACTAAATGCAGGCAACTCTTTCTAACCAACTGGAGGTTCTTTGTAGAAACCACTGACACGCCCAAACGTCGTTCTGCTAAAGCAACAGACTTGGTGCTGCTGCCTGTAGTCCATTTGAAATCCAAAGGGGCCCGTGGACACACCACAGCACTTCTTTAGGAATGTGCCACTTGAAGCGCTCGTTTCTTGTAAACCTTCAGAGATGGAAACCAGCTTGGATGCAGTGCCAAACCTACAGCGCGTGCCTCGCGTCATTCCATTTAGATCAGTTTAGACCAGACTGCGGGTTTCAGCTTCCAGTGCTGTCATGTCGTCGAGCGAAGAAGACAAGTCTGGCTGCGCATCCCTGGCACAAAGCCTGTTGCGCCTTGATGATCCTTCAAGTGATTCTGAGAAACTTGGACTTGTGAGACTCAGTAACTCACAACTCAACTCATGATTCAGAGTACACTGTGAGATTGAGAATTTGTATATCTAGTCTAGTCTAGCTATTCAATCGGATATCGTCTTACTAGATGTATCAAGTCAGAGTGAGGTGAGAAGTCAGAAGTGAGAACTCTGGATTGATTCAATCATGTCTTCGGTAGTTGGCCCTTGCCTTTTTCCCATTCCCCGCCTGAGCCCCTTGATGTGAGGGTTGAAAAAATGAATGACTAATGTACTAATGGATGTGATATGACTGGCATGCCAAACCTTACCCAAGCAACCATGCTTTGGTCGTGAGGAGTGGTAGCTCCAATGAGATTATGCCTCCCCGAGCTGCTGATCCAGAGCACCTTCGACAGCCTGAAACATTTCAGTGGCCTCACCTATACTGCGAGAAGATTGGACTGAATCATTTGGCTCCCCATTTGGCAAACATCACGAATCTTGGATGGCGCGCAATGGTCAATCATGTGAAAAGCGGTGTTTGGATAATTTGCCGGACAACCATTGTAAGTACTGGCTTCTATACCCAGATATACACCAGCTGTGCCGAGCACACAGTCAACCTGAGCTGAGTTAAGACAGTTGATGTGTGTGTGTTCCTGCCCCTTAACCATGGGTCGTTTAGTCTTTGACGGTTGGAGAGCGTGACAGCAAACCCAACAGTTATGATATGAGCAATAAAGGCGGTGCAACACCTTTTGACTTAGCCAAGCCAGCAGTACATTGTGGCTGACTGCTGAGGGTCAAGATCAAGGAGGGTTGTGCTGGAGCAGCTACAGGGACGTATTGCTTGTCCCAACCTTAGAGTGTGGGTGAGAGTCAAAGATCAAATACTCCACCCTAAAAAATAAACAACCTTTCTGGGCTCTACTGTACTCTTGAAAGAGGTAGTAGTGCTTGTAAACTTCACTCTTCTTTGAGTCTGAGTCAGAGTCTGATCTGATTATATCTGATTGATTCATTAACTTATGTTTTGAAGTGAAGTCTTTGACAGACATTGACATTGACATTGACGTGGAATCAAAAGATGTCAACGCTGACCACCCAACTCTCACATTTCGACTTGACTGCCAGGCGGCAGCTGTCTGATGAGTTGGGTTTCAAAGCTGAGACATTGAGCTGCAGCGAGTCAGACCCTGGAAAGATCAAGTTCCTGAAGCAGAATTATCCATCCACGAGTGACTTGACGGCAACTATTAGTTGGCTGACAACGCCAAACAGAGTTGTGTGGAGCTATAGAGAGTGCCTGCTGGAGTCAGACTTTTGTCACACGCTTTTCATTGTTCTAAAAAGCCAGGCTTCATGATACTCTAACTCCCAATTGATGAATCAATCAATCCCCAAACCTAGACTTGAAAGCTCATGGACTCATAGTACCTTGACATGGACCCTACCAGCAAGTAGTGAGTGTGATGATTCTGATTGATTCATGATTCATTTGTTTTGTGGAACCTCAGTTGGCCACCTGTTCGAGAAAATCGAGAATCAAGAGCATGGTGGTGGGAAGTGCTTGCTGCACAACACACATTGTGCAGATCCTGCTGGTGACTCTTGACGACAAAAAAATAGAAAGCAAGACTGGACTCACAAAACCTGATTGACTGAAGGTCAGACGGTCAGAGTCATATTTATTGTATACACAGTACACGCATGTCACATGTCATATCACATAGCACACCTGATAGAGATATTTTCTTTATGATATGTTTTCGATTTTATTTAGCTTATTTGATATTGTGCTGGGATTGAATCACAGGTGGCTATAGGAGAGCCACCTCGTACTCACACTGATGGCTTGCATTTGGACGCGCAGGAAGACATCTATGCCTTTGGACCTCCATGCACCCCATATACGAGATTGTCAACAAAGCGCAAATCAGATGATTACGCACCATTCGCAGATCCTGCCAGTTTTCCATTTGTCACTGGTTCACGATATGTGAGAAGCTTGGTCGAGATATGCCATTTCACCCACTTGCCCAACTCAATTTGAAAGTTTAGCAAAACACTTGTTGGCTGGCCGAGACTCTAGAGGTGTAAGTTGTGAGTGTGGTGGTGAGTTCTGAGTTTGTGAGATGTTGTGAGTGGTGGGGCTGGATTCTTGCAAATTTGACTTCTGACTCAAAGGCTGGGGGTTGAGTCGTGTCATGTTGGCTATTTTTTGCAGGTGCTGTATTCCGACTCATGACTAGGTACCGGAGGTTTTTTCAGAAAAGTTTGAGGCCCAAGAGTCGTGTCTTTATCTGGGCCCTCCAATGACACTTTGGAGTTGAGGAAAGCACCGCCCGCCCATGGTGCTGATGGAAGAAGTTACCTGGCTGCACCGATCACCGTATATGAATGAATTTCATTCAACTTTTGAGTGAATCCAATCATCCAGTGACCAGCTTTAGATTTGAAGCTAAAATTGAACTGCATTTGAGCAGAGGTGATTGAAAGCAAATTTAGGAGTTGATCGTCACATCCCAAGATTTCCAAAACAGTAGATTACAGGCTTCAACTTGATTTCATTGTTGAAGGCAAAGAAAACAGTTTTCGTTTTTTTGAAAACACTTCACTGGAAGATCTCCTGTCCTTTGCTGTTAGTGCTGGTCCTCAATTGAGGTTGCGGATGTGCTGCTTCCCTTCCCACCGCAGTGCAAGGGAGAATTCTACCAACGCTACAAGGCCGGGGCGTCCTGTCAGCATGGTGGGCATGTTTTCTGAACTAGTCAGCCGCAACGAACGCTTCGAGATTGAATCTGTTTGCTTTTGCAGCAACATGTTGGAGGTTTCAGCAAACCCACTCAATTTCAGAATGAGGCAGCCAGTGACCAGGTCCAGTCAACTCTCCAAACTACGCATGACAAACTACTAATACTGTACTGCTTAACTTACTTATTCTTATAATGTTGCAATTTTTTTACTGACACTGACACTTGACATTGTCAGAGTCATTGACATTGACGTGACTGCAGAACACATAACAAACAACACCAAGAAACGGACACACACACACACGCAACAAGCAAACACACAAGGACGCAGGTCCGACAAACGACCAGCGCAATGAACTGTTGCAGTTACATCACCCATGTCATGTTCCATTTTTTGTTGGCGAGACAATGGCAAGACAACATACTGCTGTGCCATGCCACTATTGGACTTGTGCCTTGATGAGACCTGTGAGCCAAATGAGACAGGGACGGTGGAGGAGTCAGAGACCGAAGAGCGTAGACAGAAGAAGGATGCAAACAAAAGACGAACAGAAAAAGCCAGACAAACAGCTTTGATGAACAGACTTAAGCGGAAAGCAGGTGATCTTCACGATATGAAAGTTGAAGGTGATGAGAAAAGTGATTCCTGGGCAAAACGGATACAGGAGAGGTATTTTACCCCAAAGTTTTCTGCCATAGCACCTCTCAACACTGACAATCCTTTTGGGCAAACCCAGTTTCAGCGCATTGGGATAGAGCGTGAAAGAGCAGTCATGAGTTTCTTGATTCAACTCCTACTTATGCTGCAAAAGCTCTTGACTCCAGCACCTGGGGAAAAAGTGGAGCAAGTCCTGGACTGTGTCATTCTTGATGATACATCCACCCGGATCCAAGACAAGGACAGTATGCGGTCTATCCATTCTGTGACAAACACTGTGCAAACTCTGCACGTGATTTACAGTGACAGTTCATGTGAATGCACAATGTTGCCAACACCATTCATAAGCCTACCAGGCCAAAAGACTGACGATGTGTACAGTGCATACTCTGCTCACCTGATTGTGTCCAATGGTCCTATTGGGCACAGAATCCAAGCATTGGAGAATGCAGTACCAGACATTGGAGCCAAATTGCAGGATTTGCTGGAGCAGGTTGGCTGGAAATTGCATGTCTTCGTAGGAGACGCTGCAAAAACCAACAGTGCCATTTTCAGGATTCAAAAGCGTCGCCAATTGGCAGCCGGTACTAAGCGCAAGCTTTCCATCCAAGTTAAGTGCCTTTTGCACCAGATTTGCTTAGTTCGACGTCCATCAATATTGGCAATTGATTCCTACTGGAGCACAGTGGTGCGTCTAGCCCACTTGTTTGAGAATTGGAGTTTCAAACGCCAGTTCGGCATTTCGTTGCTACACATACTCAAACAGCCTGGACGCTTTCAACGTCTCTTGGCACCAAAGAAAGAAAGTTCGAGAAACAAGTTCTAGAGAGGTCATAGGGTAATAGGGCTGCCATTCAGGGACCAGGACCATGCCTAATACTGATTGCCAGCTCTTAAACGGAACCTGTCGACTGAACTGTACCAAACTGAGGAGGGCTCAAAGTTAGTTCAGAAGTTCAAGTTCAGACTCCAAACCAAACTCACAACTTGGAAATTTCGGACTTGAGAGGGTAGTGAATTGGAGACTAGTTCATTTTTGATTCCACTGGTGACTGGCTGGAACTTAGTGAAGTTCACTAGTTTGTTCAAGTTCGACTAAGCAACTTAGGTATTGCCGTGTCTGAATTCCCAGATGAGATGAGCAACTGGAAGCTTCGGGCAGATTGGCTCGTGAAAGGGTTCTTTCCTACTGCAAAGGGGGCCATTGATCTGCTGAAATCATTGCTCCAACTGCTCAATGGGAATTCAATGGAACCTGTCTTTACTCATTGGTGTTTGCCAGGTTGCTGTGACAGCCAGCAGGAATCTTTAAAAAAAGTGACAGAAGTGGCAATCCCGCTATTCTCACGAGGATTTCAATGTCCCTTGCTCTATCGGTTTAAGCACTACACTGTGGCAAGTTCCTATCTTCGTACGGCTTGCTGCTGCTTCCATTTGCTTCCGCAAGTGCTGACTCAGTTGAATGCAGTTGCAAATGAGCAAGACTCCAAATTGGTGGATGGGCTGCTGCAAAATGCAGGGGCTTCTGTGGAACATACCGAGCTGGGTGATTTGCTTGACAATGACCTGTCTTTCAGCTTACAGAACAGTGTCCGTAGGCGAAAGGTTGTTGAGCAGGTGTCCAAAGCTGAGTTTCCTCAGTCAGTCATCATGGTCGATGTGATTGTCAACGCTCTTGAATATGGTTCCAATGCCTTGTTCAAGCGCACAAGCTTGCTGACCCGCATGTCCAATTTGGGTTCCCATCATCCAGAATACACAACGCTGGCCAAAGAGTGCATGGAACGCTTCCTTGATATGGCTTCTGGATCTTTTGGAAAGCGGCTGGTTGAGCGCACTGTACTCCTCTTGGATGATGGGCTACAAGAAATGATTGATTTGGGAGGGTTCAGTCCAACACCTGAAAGACTGGTGCTATTTTTTCGCTTGATCGTGTCCTGCATGAGTGACCTTTGGCGGCGCATGATTTTTGAGTTTTCCAGATACCCTTGGAAGTGGTTTGACATCTTGGCACAAGACTTGTCTTTAAAGCAATTTGTTGAGAAATTTAATCAGGTCCAGGCACAAAGCACAAGTCATTGCTGCTCGTGTGTGGATTCAGAGTTCTCACAGGTTATTTTGGCCGAGTGTTTGACCTCCTTGTCAAAGGAGCCAATGCATGAACAGTACCGAATCTACAATGATGTCAAGCAAGTTCTGCAGCAAGTCGCACAGTGTTCACCAATGAATGCTGACAAAGTTGAAGTGAAACATGGGAACATGCAGTGGTGTGTGGCAAAGCGTGCATCATCCCATGTCAAGCGAGGAAAAACAGCAGTTGAATCTGCATTCCTCCAAACATGCATTCAGAATCACGGGGTTGCGCAACAAGAGGTTTCTGAAACAACTATGCCATCTGGAAGGAGCAAAATCTCCATAGAAAGGCAACTTGGTATATCATCACGGAACCAGCACTCCATCAATCAGGCAGGGTTAGGGTTTTTGACTTCTCACTTCCCACTCACCTGTAATGTTTGTCTCTACTCTAGACTCTACAACGTGACAATGTGCTTGGCTGCCATGGCCTTGACAATTGCACACCCAAGTTTCCACTCCTCAAACACCCACGGTTGTCCAATTTACTACAAGCTTTCTCTACCTGTAATTTCCTGT
Organism: Durusdinium trenchii; assembly: GCA_963970005.1. Classification (NCBI taxonomy): domain Eukaryota; class Dinophyceae; order Suessiales; family Symbiodiniaceae; genus Durusdinium; species Durusdinium trenchii. The sequence continues at coordinate 81,520 of CAXAMN010028472.1, read as the reverse complement.
GAGTCTCCTGGATCCCGGATCCCTGTGAAGGAAGTCAGACAGCGGAGACCTGTTGAGTCGAGTGAGGAGAAGAACTTACGAGTTCAGACAGCAGCCCACCGCGCAGTTCGTTCGCTTTCTGGATGGAACATATTTCAACGGGAGAACACACAGGGCGTGCAAATGGGAACAGCAGAGTACAAGTCTCACCTTCAGAACCTGTCAGCTCAATGGAAGTCATTAAGCCAAGATGACAAAGCTGCTTGGAATATTCAGGCACGCCACGAGCAAATGTGCCGTGAAGAGTTGGTAGGCACACCTTTGCCAGCCAAAGGTGAGGGCATGAGTGAACTGGACCTCGCTGTTGGAAGGAAAGGCCGCTCCAAGTTGTCTGGCAAGAGATTGCAGCTCAACACTGAGCTGTATAACCAGCACTTCTTGTGGTCAACGCCCACGCAATTGGGGGATGGCCTCTTGGCTTAAGAAGAACCAAAACGGTGGGACATTCACCATGGACCATGGGACCTACTATCCTGACAACTAGACCCATCCGTTAGCTGGTTGGCGCAAATATACCATGCACATGTTCAACAGCAGTTTGATTGCGCGGTTCTTCGATCCTGCATTGATGGATGAGTGTCAGTGGATGCAGCACCGGGTTGCAGTTTGGGCTAGAGGCTAAATAGAAAGCATAGCAGGCAGCGGGAAGCTTTAAGAAGGAGGTTGAAGAGCATATAACAGCCGGACAGAGAGAGAGAGAGAGAGGGGAAGAGGGGAGGAGAGAGACAACGAGAGGGGGATGAGGGCAAGGAGTCAGGAGAGGAACATAGAATATATAAATATAGACTATAATTTATATTAGTGGTAAGTTGCCTTCCGCCACGCGCACTGCACAGCCAGCCAACTTCTCAGGGTCTCAGGGTTTGGGTCGAGTTGAGTGACATTGACAGAACATCCAGGACGCCAGGGCCAGTTTCTTATGTTTTTGACCGCTTGAGGTCTTGAGGTGGTGGAAAGAACCTTTTCAAGTTCAGGGCACTTTTGACTTTTGCCTTAACCTCTCACGAGATTCAGTCCATGACAAACCAAGGCTGAAGAGTCACAGGTTGCCCTATTTTTGCTTGCGTCTACAGTTTTCACCAACTTGGCAAGCAAGGGAGGTCCAGCCATAGAGCTATCAGGATGTCAATGTCAATATCATATTGACATGTGTCAATATCCCTTCACAATCACTAGCCATGGTTTCCTCTACTCAGACTCTGACTGGACCAGGGCAATGACTATGAGACTATGACTCTGACTCTGACTAGCTATTATAGACTATAGTCTATTATAGAATTTAACGACGACGACGACGACGACTACTACTACTTCTACTGCTATTACTACTACGACGACCATGATGACAACTATGAGACTATGACTATGACTCTGACTCATTTATATTATTACTTTAATATTACTAGCGCAGCACAGTACTAGCAATTTCTAGCAAGAGATGAGAGGCACAGCGCAGCCCTAGATACCCAGACTTGCTAGGCACCTCAACCACAGGTAACGGCACTGCAATGGTGAGTTCTGAATCATGTTCAGTCCGTGATTGAACCCATGGACATCAGAACACCGATCACCTGATTGATGAACTCATTGATTCAATGACTGCTAAAGAACCAATTCAGGACTATTTAGATTTTGATTTTGCCGCCAGTTTTTTCCAAAGACTGACTGCCTTATTGATGGGGTTTGGTTTCAGAATTGTAAGGGGGCCGGGTGACTCACTACCCATTCATTCACACAATCAGTTAATGGGTCGGTCAGCCAATCGTCCATGACCGCCACTACACCAAAATTGAAAGAATATTCTCCCCGTAGTGGTACTTTCTACATCACACCGGGCCCACGCTTTGCAGCTATCTAAGGCCACCCAGGAACCCTCCATGTATCAATATTCCAATCAACTAGTTAGTTGAGAATTCAAAGATCCAAGTTCCAAGACTTGAGATCTTGCCAACTTTTTCAGCCAAGGTGATGGTGCATTGAAGGCAGAGCTTATTGATGTCAAATCGCCTGACGATCAAGTGTCAGCTTTCTTGCGAGATACCATCCACGCTGTCTACCAGGATGTTGCGGGTGACAATTCAGAGAACACTGAAGATCTTGCAGACTCGAGTCTTGACTGCTTTCCAGGAGGGCTTTGCAGGTCCGGTTGCCATTTTGACAAAGCCAACCAATTCGTGTACAGGTTGCACAAGGAGTTGGATGAGAGGAAAATCAAGTCAGGTTCCTTGCTGACTCTCACCCTGACAGACCACCACCACACACATGTATTTTTTTCAGGCATTACTCTGAAGAAGCCACTCCTGCAAACGGCTATCCTCGCATCGATTCAAGATGACGTGGTTTCATTTCAGCAGGATCCCAACAGCTCCATTCCGTGCATAACGACAACACACCATATGTTTTTGCAGATGCTTGAGACTGGAAGTACGGCTACAAGTGTACATGTTGAGCATTGGCTTTACAAGCCTATCATTGATGACACGAAAGCGCTTCGTGTGAATGCTGATCATATTTTGACATCTTTTACAGTTGACATTGCCTCCTCCAAGAGCGTCTCAAGAAAGCGTCCAATCAAGCTGCCATTCGGGCTGAAAGAGATCCGGAAACCACGGAAAAGAAAGACAGAGGCAGGGGCTGGTGCCAAGCACCAGGCAAAAAGAAGAAGGATCCAGGATCCCACAGACGATTTGCCATGTGAATGTGACAGTGACAGTGGCTCTGATTCCAATTCTTCCAGTGGGAACCCTTCCGATATTGACGGGAGTGGTGAAGTGGCACCTCTTTTTGAGGAAGACAATGAAGTTGAGCCAATATCTGAAATCATGGAGAACGAAATGAAAGCAGAGTGGCAGGTAGCCGAGGAAATTCAGGAAGCAGACAAGAACAAAGCGAGACTGGCCAAATACACTCAAGGTGAAGGGACAGCAGCGACAGCAGAATCAAAGAACAAAACAAAAACATTCTTCTCACAACGACTTGGCTTGGGATGTGGAAGCATTGCTCCAACAGGCCGAGCAAAATGCTACCACTGCAAAGTATTGATTGGGCGAGATACGATTCGTTTTGAGTGGTACTGGAATAAACTCAGGCCCAATGGCTGGCTTCATAATCACTGCCTCATTGAGACTGCGCAAAAATTTGAACTCCTTGATGAGACAATGAGGCAATTGGATGAACTCACCAGTGCCAGCTCAAGCAGTGACAACACTGTAAGGGAGGAAAGTGCTCGCATTCTTGCAAGCATGCGGAGAAAGACTAGCTGACAGTTCAAGTCAAGGCCATACGCAAAGCTTTGTGCCAAGTCAATTCGAGTCAAGGCTACTAAAGTAGCCTCAAGTCCCTGGTGAAAAGAGCTGTAACATGGCCACCTCAAAAATGAACAGTTGCTTTGCGTTTGCTGCGCATCAATCATTGTTTTGCAGAGCTGTGAACAATGACCGGCGATCCCCATTCTTCCTCCTGCATTTCATTGGTATGTGAATTTATGGTCGAAGAAACGGATGTGTGATGTGATATGATATGAGAGTCACAGACTCTACTTTGCAATTGTCAGTAGAGCCAAGCTAACATAGCTAACAAGCAGGATTAGGGAGTAGAGAAACACAGTCAGTCTCATTCTCAGCCTTGTTTTTCCTTGATTTGTGCATTCACCAATTCGCCCTGTGACAAACGCCACTTGACTACATGATGAACGGAAAGATCCAGCACGATGATCACATTGAGAATATTGGACTTTCGCTAGTCCCGGGATATTCTTTGCTGATCACAAGTTGTGAGCAACTCTCCTGCAAATATTGAAACAAAAGGGTGAGTGGTTAGAACCATGATCACTTCAGCACTGGCTAAAGTTCAATGACTTGAATTTGCAGAATGTGAGTTTCAGATCTTACATCCAATCTGGACACAATTTGACTTTGTGATGTACTGGATGTACTTACTTACTGTTTTCTGACTCATGAAGTCATGGGATGAGTCAGTCATGAAAGGATAGCCAGAGTCACTGTCACTGTTGCTGCCAGTCATTGCCATGTTGCGAGTTACGATTTAGTTCAACGTTCAACTGTTCAACTCTTGATTGTTGGCAACAAGGCCATGAGCCATCCATAAGTCATGAACTGTCCTGTGAGCCAGTAAGGGATCAAAGGGGGCTGGTCTGTGAACTGTGAATGTTGGAAGTTTCAGTCTAAGTCTCATGTCTTGTCATGTCCTGACCCCTGGACTTTGGTAGTCTGTGGAGAATCTGTAAAGTGATGATTTCATTTGGGGCTCTTCTTCAGGGCATCCAGATTTCATATGGCGCAAAGCAGAAAGCGGATCTATGTCATCATGGTCCGCGATGATATTTGCCCGTCTCCTCTGACCATGAAATTGGGAGAGATCATCAATCTTGTGCTGCCAAATTCCTTATACAAAGCAGAGGGGGATGACGGTTACTTTGTTCGTGAGACAATTCACAACATCATGGCATATGAGAAGGCCGTTTTGCACAGTATGGGTGCCCAACATGTCAAGCCACCCATCTCTCAGGACGAGTTTTTGGGCTGGTGTGAGTGTGGGTTGTTCGCAAACCTTTGGCCAGGGGAGGGTGTGGTGGGCTCTGTCGGGGTTGTCGGGGGTTTTCGTGGGTTGTCGGACAACTTTCGGGAGTGTCGGACAATTTTCGGGGGGGGGACAAGAAAAGGTCCTTTACTTACACTAGAAGGGAGACTATTTCCAAAATCCTGGAAACTATTTACAAAAAAGACTTTGACTGTGACTTGAGAACTTTGGACCTTCCCCAGGATGGCAAGACCTCCAGAGAACGGAAGAAGCTGGTCAAGCACATGAAGAAAGAGCTTGGCATGATGCCATTTGGCACTTTGCCAGTCTACAGCATGACGGACCAGTGCCCTCGAGAGATTGCACAGAGCCTGAACTCGCGAGAGCGGGAGTCCCTGGACATCCAGTGGGCCAGTCTTCATGTGACTTGGCCAGCCTTTTAAGTTGGGTAGCAAAAGTGAATCCCACACAAGTCAGGGCCCAACTCTAATCCCAGCAGTTAATTTTACTTTAGAGTCCTGAGTCCTGACTCAGGACTCCTGACTTCTCCTGACTTCTCCTTACTATGACTTCGCACTAGTAGTACTAAGTACTTATTATATAATCAGCCACTCCCTGGACTCCTGACTGCTGTGATTCCACTCAACTAAAGGTAATCAGTAAACAACTACTCAAACTTACTTAGCTAAACTTTAAAGCAACAACTTCATGATGCGAGTCGTGCGATTACACATAGAGCAAGTTAGTAAATAGTAGGAAACCGTTTGAAACCGTTTCCCGCTATTTCTAAGAATTAGTCTGAAACCGTTTGAAACCGTTTCCCGCTATTTGTAAGCATGTAGCAGCATATAGCCAGGATTTGGGCCAATTAGTTTCAAGTAGTTTCAATTGGTTTCAAACTTTGACATGCTTACAAATAGTTTGAAACCGTTTGAAACCGTTTCCCGCTAATAGCTAAATTGTGACATCATTAGCATCGCGTCACATAACATAACTTAACATAATATCAACACAGCATTGAATTATAATCTTATAACATCTATTTCCCTGCTTCACCAATTATACTTACTACTTACTACTACTACTACTACTACTACTACTACTACTACTACTACTACTA
>CAXAMN010028472.1:63880-75812 GCA_963970005.1 Durusdinium trenchii | reverse complement strand
TACTACTACTACTACTACTACTACTACTACTACTACTACTACTACTAACTACTAACACTAACTACCATTACTTGGACTGTCAAACTGTCTATTACTACTACTGTTACTGTTACTTAAGATACAACAACAAAGCATAACACAAAAACACCAGAATATGTAATGTAATGTTACGTTAGTTGTCTAAGTACCACGCCTACTACAGAATAACATAACCTGACTTAGGTTATCCCACGTATCATACCAACTACGTTGAGACACATGTGAGGTCAAGTAAGTCAGTCTCTTAACTTAACCTTCAAAGTCTGATGAAACTTATAGCAATATGATATATGAACTGAATGATGATTAGATGAGAAAGAATATTTCACCGCAACATATGGAACTGGCAACTACTGGTGAACTTTTGCATTCCCACTGGAAGCTGTTTTGTAAACTTCCTAAGCTAGCCAAAGGGAAGTAAGATTTTAGTGGTTTTGGTTTAAGCTCAAGGAGTTTAGAATGACTCACACCAAGTAAGAATAAAACAGGCACCTTGAACTAGGATTCTGACTCTGACACTATCTATGTTTTGGAACTAGAGATTCTTTGTTGAAGTCATTTCCTCTTGGAAATGCCCGGAATAAAAATACAGCACGGGTGTGGGGTTGCGTTGTGTTTGCAGTACATTTTGCCCAAGATTGTGAACGAAGCCTCCTCTTGAGACATGTTCAACCGGTTTTTACACAGATCAGATACGATGCAAATACAATACAATTCAATCCAGGGTTTACACAAACTTTCTGGTTACTTTGACTTGCCAGTGCCATGACAAATGCTGCAGACCTCCCACCTTGCCGCCTGTCATTGGTACAAGAAGCGTTCACATTGACCTCAGAGATGAAGCTGCTGAAACAGCAGCTGAGCAGGACGAGTTCAGCACTTGAGCAGCTCCAAAGTAGACTGGAAAAGTGGATTGACCTATGTGAGTTCGCAAAATTTCATCCTTCCTCATCTACTAGCCTCAAACATGCATTGTCTGAGACTTCTACTGAAGTGGTGACATCAGGGTGTGAGGAGGATGTTGAACCCACTGAATGTGGCAGTCACCCCGGGATTAGTCCAAGTGCGATGATGTGTGATGAAGGCGATGAACCTCAGCCAGCAGCTGCTTCTTCAGCGTTCAGCTTGCGAGACCCTGTATCATCTCAATCCATCAAGCTCGTTAGGTCGTCAGCCACGTTCTTCACTGAGAATGATAGAAGCAGGCCTCGTTCAAGATCTCGAGGACCATTCAACCGTACCAACCGTAGCAGCAGGAAGTTCTAGGGCAAAATGAGGTAGTTGCACCCACATTGAATTTTTGCACGGGACACCATTATTTGGCACCGAAGTCTACGCCAATATATTCCGGTGTTGCAGTGTTGCGTAATTTGAACAGTTTACTTTGAACTGAATCCTAATTGAAATAGTGGCTGATCAAAGTTGGATATTCCAACTGGAGTGGCAACTCCAAGTCATTGGAGAGAGATTGAATTTGCGCAAAAAGAACTGTGGAGAGATTCAGACTGGTGGACAAGGATCTGGGATGGGATGGCATTCAACACAAACTGGCGTGGAGTCACACACCGGCTCAGGTTGGTGGGATAAATCCAGAGGACAGCTTCTGCAATTGCGATTTGGCCAGACACTTGCTTTTCAATCAGATCAGGTCAGTCGAGTCAAAACTCACACTCGAGACTAACACCCTTTTTATAGCAGCCTGACTGTCAGACGCAAAAAACCATGCAATGGATAGTGGATAGCAAACTGAAAGAGACTTTCTAGGTGCCGGCTTGTCCAATCGTTTTGTTGGAAGGGCCTGGATGAGACAAACAGCCGTGTCCTTCCGAGTGTGCATACTCACTTCAGGATCTGTTGGGCGTCACCATGTTGGAAAGAACGGCCATGTATCCTGTTTGACCACCATGGTCAAGATCTATGACTTCGCTACAAAAAGGATGCTGAGTGGCCAGGAGAAGTTGTTCTAGTGAAACTTGTGCCAGTGCTGAAAAGCTAGCCTTAAACTGACACGTCTTGCAGCCATGTCAATGTCTTTAAACTGTCACAGACTAGTTTCTCTTCGTTTTCGGGCTTTTGGACTGCAGGTGTATTGGAAGATAGCAGCTAGTTGACACCAGACCAGATCTGACTGCTAATTTAAATTAGCTTTTTTGGGATCAATTCCAGTGACTCCAGGACCTTTTGGGCTTGCAAGGGTTCGATGCAGCGCACCTCAACCTGGATGGTCTCAGCTACAAGGAGATGAACAAGTTGGCCGGCCCCTGCACTGCAATCATGACTCCACATGCCTTGCAACACACGCAGGATGTGATTTTTTGCAAGTTTGCTCGACTCTTCAAATAGTGTTCATAGGGTTCCTGAAGTGAGACCAAACTTCAAGTCATTTCAAAAAGACTGGGACTGGACTACAGCGTGCATTGAAAACACTATCGACTCGATTACCGTGCTACCAACATTGACTTGAGGTGATGCCTGGTCTGTTCCAGTGGCTGGTGCAGTCATCACTGCACTACTTTGCTATTTGCTTCCTCTCAAGCTCAATCGCCCTATTCCCATTCGATTCCTCGGCTTCGGGATTCATGACGAGTTTCCCCTGTCAGCAGATGATTGGGGCTTTGGCGATGACACGGATGATGACAATTGTTGGGACCTTCTCGCAGACGACTCCATTGATCTTGGTGATGCGCCTAATTGGCAAATCCGTGTCAAATCAGGTGACAGTTCTATCAGCTGGAACCTCTAGAACAGACCTTGAATCAAAGAGTCTGTTGCAGGTCCTGGCAGTTTTGGACCAGTCCGCAATTGGGGCCTTTGACTGCAGGATTTGGCAGTCACAGAGTGGCCCGCTTTGAATCTAGCTACAATTCATACTGGGGCCCACATGCCTTTGTTGAGCGTTTTTGAGCGCTACCATCTACTCAAAGGCAAAAAGGAATCTGTTTGGGCAATGTTAGCAATAGCCAGGCAACCAAGCAATAGCATCTTGACGACTACTGATTTGTGTCAGTTCATATTCAGTCATGGTCGAGTCAGATGATATTGACAGTGAGACACTGAATTGATTGACATATAACTTATAACTATATTTGTTGATTTGATGTACCGTACAATAGCTATTTTTCCATATTGGCGGCTTATTCAACATGTGACTTTGGAGGGATTCGGAAGCGGTTCGGAATTTCAGGTTCAAAGTGGTGGTACATGAACCAATTCACTCATTCAATTGAGGTTGAACTTGTGAATGAAGATTGACATCAAGGATGGAGTCATGTGGATGTAGGGATTGGTCTTCAACATTTCCAACCCGTCCAGCTCTGGCAGGGGATTGCTCAAGTTTTCCTGAGAAGCAGAAGGCTGCCTTAGGTTCGCATTTGGCCAGGCCATGCCAATCGCTATGGCAGCCAATGAAGATGCTGACATGAAGTCTGAGGGTGAGGCTCCACACGAAAAGGAACCTGACGCAGACTCTGCCAGCGACTCCGGATCTGATCTTCCAGAGTTACCAGAGGGAGTGTGCGGCCTATGTGAGCAAGAGTTTGGGGCACAAGACGAGGACACCTTTGGAACCCAACCCAGCAACATTGTACACTGTGACATTGACAGGCCATGTCAGCCATGTTTATTAGAGGCTAGAGGCTCTAAGACTGGTCCATTTGCCAATGCTGATTATTTTTGTTGCCCGTCATGTGGAAGCACCTCCTTCGTCAGTTGAGTCTAATCTAATAATTAATTAATAATTAAAATAAAATTACATTACAGTAGATATTTGATTTGGAATCCAGAACCTGAAATGCTGAATGTCATGTCCTCAGGTGCGTGTGTGTGTGTGTGTGTGTGTGTGTCCACTCCTGTTTCCAAGGACACTACTCTAGTTTTTTCTAATCTACCCTACCAGCTTTTCTGTACAGAAGCAGGGGGACATGGCGTGCGTTCAGGGACCATGTCCAATGAAGCTACCTGACGCACGGGATATGAGAGCTGATCACTCTCACGTACCTGCAATTTTCCAATTCTTTGAGATTTCTAAGTCAGTGCAACGCCGTCTCATACGTTGTTTCCTGCAGTATCTAGATTTAAAGGGCTAATGCACACCGCGAAGCTACCTGAAATCACGCTCCACGGAGCAACCTTCTCAAGTGTGTCTTCGCAGCTTCTTCCCACTGTGGTGAGCTGTGTGATCCCTACGGGGCGCCGTTACCGCAAGAACCTGTTCACTCCTCACCGAGGGAGTAAGTTTCCTGAATTTTCTCTGAAGTCCCTTAGACTGAATTTGACCTGCTCGAAATCAGCTTGGATCGTCTCACCCAGCACACGTGAAGATTACTGCAGAGTTCACTGAAATCCTTTCTGAATCCCACTGCAGAGTTAACTGAAAGAGTTTCACCCGGAAATCCATTCATTCCTTTCAAATCTTTTTAACCTTCCAAGTTTTAATTCCATTTTCCAGAATTTAATTCCTTTTTCCAGAATTTAATTGCGGTTATTCAATACACTTCACAACTTCACAACTTTTTCGACCTCACGGACCTTTATTTATTTTCTTACATACATACATATTTTCACTGTCTTTGACTTGCCGAGCAGCCATGACGTATCCCTGGCCCTATTCTTTGCCGCCACACATCCACTCACAACCACAACCTACACAACCCCATTGGATTCAATTTCCACCACAGGCTTCACCACAACCTTTTCCAACACTGCCACCGACTCCATCGCAACACCCAACCTCACATCACTACCCATTGCCCATTACACCTCCACCTCATGCTCAATACATCCAACCACATCAACTTCAGGCACATTTTCCAGTGCAACCTACGGCTCCCTTCGACACTATCCAACTTACGCAACAACATCCACATCTCACAACTCAATCACCACAATCCCAAGCTCACACACATCTTACATTGCCACTTCAGTCTCAATCTCAACCTCAACCACCATCTCTACCTCCCCAACCACATCTACCACATCTACCACATCAACTCCATCCATCACCACACACGACAAATCAAACCCCTGCCACAACATCTTCTCAACCACCACCACTGCAAGCACCTGATATACTACAAGCACCACCACCTGATCAAACAACAATCACTTCACAGCAGTTGACCGCACCAACTCCACCACCACCACCTTATACTTCAACAACCTCACCAGCGACTACTCAACCTGCTTCAGCATCCATCAACACACCTGCACAGCCTCCGCCACCACACCACATTCCACGCACTACCAAGCCAACACCATCCATTGCACCCACACTCAGCACCACAAGAGGCATTTGGCGCGACCCAGATCGCTCACCACCACGCACACCTGAACACCACCGCTACTCAGCCTTTCCAGCCGTACCTTCCATTGCACCATCACAAGCTACATCCAGATCCAGGAGCCGCACTCGATCACTACGTACCACACGCTCTCCACTACCAAGACGTCGAAGCTCCGCCACACAATCCGTGGCTAGTTCTCAAGCTCAATCCAAACCTGCAGACAGACAAGCATCACAATCACCAGCAATCACCCAAGACAAAGCTCACACTTCCATCCAAAACATCACTACAGCTACTACTGCAAAACACACTCCAGAGCCACCTCGCCGTACTTCCAGCATTACACTCAAGCCCAACCCACATTTCACTCCCAAACATCCCACAAAACAGACACCTCCTCCACCACCACCAGCACCAATACCTGCAATTCCAGTCCAACGTCGACCTCACAACTTGCCTCCTCCAACATTCCAACCACCCACTGATCCAGCACAATTGGATGTCTTCCAATGGCTCAACCGCTACGCACAAGCACTTGATGTCAACAATGAACCCATGCTCTCCTACGTAGCCAAGGTGCTCAGTGCAGCTCATCTCAACAGCACCCACTTTACCGACCTACAACTTCTCACCCACAAAAAATGGAGCGATGACACCAACAAAGAAGAACATTATTCCTTCCTACTACTCACAATCCCCACATTAGCGAGCAGGGGCGACGCTCCGATTCTTCCTCCTACACGGAGAGAGGCGCTGAACATACCACCTATCAAACACATTTTTGCGGCACACGTTGAGGAGGGCAACATTATTTCAATACTTGAAGCAGGAGAAATCGTACGATCCATTCTGCATGATGATCACAATGTGGGATATTTTTGTCAGGCGTTCGAATTGTCGAACTACGAGCCCCATGATGCTGCTGAAGCTGCACGCGTCCTCTTCAATGCTTCCAACATGGCCAAGAACCGCAGCGGTCTCATTCTGACGATCAAAGCCTATGGACACGGCCAGAAAGTCACTCATGGTGGCGAATCCGCAGCGAATGACTTACTGCTCAGAGGAGAGGGGATTGTAAAATACACCCCAGGAAAATGCTGGGTGGCCCATCCCAAACATTCCAGAATAGAAGGGATAGCTTGGAAAAGCGATGCAAAGCCACCGCTCAGTTTCATTTAATTCAATCTATTCAGCTCACGAGGTTCATTTTTCACCCCGTATCTCGGATGACGACCTAGCCTCAAACAATCTCAGCCAGCCTGCCTGATATTGATATTGACTCTGATTTTCTCACACATCGTTGTCAACTTCCTTTTCTCCCGATATGTCATTCTTGTACAGATTGATGCCGACAACATGATCTTTTTTACGGTCACTTTTCCAATTTTCCAGACTTGCAGCATGTCAGCATTCCTGGTTGTTATCAAGCTTTTCGAAGAGAGTCACAAGCATTTCGAAGAGAGTCGCAAGATTTCCTGTGAGTTGCAACCTGCCCCGCAGCCATTTTGTATTATCTTGAATCTTGAACTCGATCCCTGACGACCAGCCGAGCTATATTTGCCTTCCGACGACTACCACGACGATGACTACCCCTTTGGACACAGCATTTGCCAATCGACTTCTTTTAGCACACCTTCAAGCAGCCACCTCCATTGCTACTACTTTTCAAAACCTTCCACCATTTACACCGCAATTACCACAACAAGCACATCACCCACTCACTACCACTCCACCTTCTCCCCAAAGACCAGCCAGACGCACTCCTTCACCACTGCCACCACAGCCATCTTTCTCACGCAGCCGCAGTCCGCCTCCCGCCAAAGGCAAACCATTCATGGAGTGCAAACCAGAACCTTCTCCTTCACATACGCCCACTTCACCACATCAGTTTTCACCACACCGCCACAAGTCCAAAGCGACTCACCAACACAAGAACAATACAGACCTCCAGGAACAGCGTACACCACCAATCACAACGATTTCTCTCACCAGTTCGCCCAATTCACCTCCACAAACATCACCAGTTCCACCGATTCCGCCACTACCCACACCAATACCACCTGCATCACCAGTACCACCATCCAAACCAGCACACCTCCTCACGGATTCACCACACTATCCTGACAATGGAGGATGGGAACCCAGTGAAGATGAAAAACTTGCGGCCTTTAAACTCAACAAACGATCTCGCCCCAGTTGGAAATACATAGCAAAAGCACTCAACAAAACACCTTTTGACTGCAAAGGTCGATGGCAAGTCTTGCGAATTCTTTATACACCTCAACAGCCAGACAGTCCAGAAGCAGAAGCATCATCACCACACAAGGCATCTCAACAAGCAGAGGCAACTCCTCCAGCCACAAAAGATGCCAGTACGATGACTACAGAACCTCCGGATCTGACTGACAAAGAGACATAGAATACACAACAGCAGTCTATGATCGTCCAGACAGTGCTTTCCACGACTTCTTGGTGCTGAAGAACATCCCGAACTATTGATGCCTTTGTACTGTATTTTATTGTCAATTCGTACATATTTACATATTGGCTTATTGCTTTTTGTCGTTCCAGCAGTTGCGAGCAATAGACTCCAACCCACAACACACCATTACAGCTTTCTTCCACACGCGCAGCAAAAAACAAGATCGGTCGCCAGCAGTGCACATTTTGCTTGAACACTTGCCACACACGCCAAACTCTCGACCACTGAAGCATCGCCTATACTGTGTACAGACCAGTTTATTCCGTCTAATTCATCGTTTCATCGTTTCATTGCATCCATACGCATCACTATCGAATGGTCTCCCTATTTTTGAACCGGATGAACTTATCGTTTCCAAGTTTTTCTTCTGGGTGATTTTGACCGCTTTTACGTCTCCATTTTGATGTATTTGCAGCTCGGCTAGTTCAACTTAGCTCAGCCTTTCTTTCTTGTACAGTTTTTTCTCGACGACGACATCGCGATGGATTCAGATCCTGTTGGGACAGCCCTCGTTGCCTTGGATGCCCAGATCATTTCACAACTGCGAGATACAAACATTCAGATCAACCGGCTGATGGTCCTTCAACTCAATCGACTACATGATACTATTCGACAGCTACACTCAGCAGAATCCGACACCAGCACCCCAGACCCACGTCTACCAGGAAGAATCCAACAGCTCCAAACATTGTTGCCCTCGCTCAAAGCAACCGTGGAGCATCAACAGACTTTTTACCACCAATGTCTCAGATTACAACACATACCAACCACTCTTCAACACCAAGTTTTACGATTGGCCACCACTTTGGACAAGGCCCACACGACTTCTACTTCCACTTTCGAACGATCAAACACACCTCCATCCCCCAGGCAACCCAAGACAGACCCACCCTCACTTACCACCAATCGGCCCCCCGATACGATTACATGAACGACCACATCAACCACAACATCACAAACTATCGGAACAGCCACTCCCAGTACGGCAGCAACACACTTCCACAGCAGCATCACACTCACACAGTGCCAAACACACCCACAAACCACCTCAACGCTCCAGATCACACTCACGACACACAAGAAAAAAGCGACAAGTTGCGGCTCCGAGACGTCATTCAGACCGCACATCACCACCTCGCATTGCCAAACATAACAGCCCTCACTCCCACAGCACACGTTCCCCACAACAACCCAAGCATCTCACCAAACACACCAAACATCGCAAACAACCCAAGCGATCACAACACTCTACTTCTCGCTCCAGACGCTCTCGGACAAGACGCTCGCGTACTACCAGGTCACGGAGAAACCGTCGCGAGAGATCCACAAGATCGGCCCACCATCGCTCCTCTTGCAGGACAAGACGTCAACTCTCACCAGCACCGACTCGAACTCACTCACCCAGCCACCAGACCGAACACCACACTTCTCGACACTCTTCACGTGCTTCTCCGACGACACGACCAGACTCGCCCCGCACAGAACCACCTCCTCTTACACCTACAGAAGACACCAGCGACAGCGTCTTCGCTCTACAGCATTCACCCTCAGACAAAACCACCTCAAACGTTACAGCAGCAACACCTGCTCCTTTTCCACTACATCCAACACCATCCCAACTACCGCCACCACCACCGATTCCAGCGCCACTACGAATTCTTCCAAAGACATCACCTTCCACAAAACCATCACAACCACCACCACCCCAGACAACACCCTTACGACCAAAACCACCATCATATCCCCCTCCGCAGCAACTTCTTCCTCGCCAAGTTGACCAAGATCCGGCGCCATGAGAGCTACCAGCGACATCACAATTCAGTCATATTTATATCTATATTGGATTATATTTCTATAACCAACGTCAACTCACACTTTACAGCAGGAAGCACCACTTCTCACCTCCAAACCAACATTTTTTACTTCAAGATACATCCCAACACATCGCTAGATTCCGACCAATAGTACTCGGAAGTTTCACCCATCGCGTTTCACCCTGCAACCTTGAACAGAATTCAAAAAATGCAGATTCACCATTTACATTTGCATTTGCATTTCAGCACAACAACCTCACACCTGCTCTACAGATGCAACATTTATTTATTTATTTACAGACACCATCTTGTACAGATTCAGCTTTTCCACACATGATTTTACAGCGGCCTCCGATGATACCATATCAGCCACATGCCTTATTGCTTTACTGCTTTGTTGCGACTATTACTAGACAGGACTGGCTTTGGTTGATTCTTCTTCTTCTACCACAAGATTTACTTACCAGATTCTCATCATGACCTCTCTTTTTACCGTCACTTGTTACCTCAGCCTTTTGATTCCAACTGATTTCATCGACACTTCCTAGACCTTCTGCTTGGCACCATGGAAGCGGCATTTTGGGGCTGGACTCATGACACACCAGCAGCACACATTTATGGCGTATACACTTCCCAACACAGCTGCCGCACCACCATCTACCACACCAGAGAGCAGCTCCATTCATTGCAACAGACAATGTACTTTGACGAGAACATTTACCCACATCTCCCTCCGACATTGCTGGATCGCATACTACGAGTCAGAGCTTTGGTGAATCACGCAACTGACGACCTCACAGCTGCATTAGATCACATTGAAGCGATCGGCCGTTTCCCGCCAGATCAACTGAAAGGCAAGGGCAAGGGCCAGGGCAAAAGCAAAAGCAAGACATACGACCACACCGAACTCACAGATGATCCAACCACAAGCATTCACCAAAGCGATCTTATTTATCCATTTACACCCCCACAAACCATGGCACCACCTCGCACCACACCACCACCTTTGACCCACACCACAACACTTGAACCTTCACAGCAGGTCGCATCTCAGCAAACTGCGACACCTGACTTCCCACACACAGCCCTTGCACCCAAACCTTCTTACACCTGTATGCGCTCAGCCAACAGCTGTATTTCACCCCCACGACCAGTCAACCTCTTCCCCACCACACCATCACAACACACTTTCCCACAGCAATGCGACTCTACCCAAGTTTACAACATCCGCATTCCCCTACAAGGACAAGCCACGCTGACAGCTATCGGGCCGATCTCCGCACCACTCGCATCTCCATCCAACAGCACACCTACCATTTATTGCCTGCCGACACCCACCAACATACGACCCAATCATCCAGAAGCGGGCACGGGACCTCCGGGACCCTGGTGGGATGATGCTGGAGCGCCACCGTGAGAGAGCGCCAGACCTAATTCAAGGTCTTTGATTCTATGTACATGGTTTCTGACCCAATGCCTCCAGCGTATTGACCCTTCCAGCTATGGCAAAAACTTACAGTATTGATTCTATGTTCGTACTTATTTTGCTGTTCGAGATTTTTCTGACGCTTGCCACTCGAGCTTCGACCGACTTTGCAAGTCACAATTTTGACTTTTCTCCATTCTCAATTTTTCAACTTTTCAGCCATTGTGGTTCAAACCATCAGTTTCGACTACCTTCGTGCTTATTGCTCCTTCTTGTACAGAACTACAGTGTTTCCCATCATGGACGCGCATCAACAATGGTGGCAACAATACTATGGCACCACGGCACCCACTGCCGGCTATGGACCTCTCACCAATGCAGTTCGTCATCACTACCAACACCCCTATCACCAGCATCATCAACATCACACCAACATTCCAGCTGATCCACCCACTGCCTCTCCAGCACCACCAGCAACGTTTCCACCCGAACCCCTGCCCCCACCCGCAGCCTCTCACCACCCAACGCCTCCACAGCTTGCTGTGGTACCCCCCAACATCCCCAACCTACCTGACACATGGACTCCCAGCGACACACATTTAGATACGAATACCGTACACGGTCACACATTGTTTCGGACAATTCAGCCGACGCAATGGTCCAGGAAATACAACCTCGCAGGACAACAAGTCCTCGATATTTTTCCATGGCAGCTCAGCCGCTTTGGCCTCCAGGACCACAGCCTACGCATCCTGTCCCAAGGACGCTACACAGGCATTGTCACCACCAGATCTATCGCGGAGGCGGTCTTCACTTCACAATTGCTGCCGGAGATGAGGGCCCACAACCTGGACATCGACAACATCGCTGAATATTTGCACCAACAAGC
>CAXAMN010028472.1:0-63780 GCA_963970005.1 Durusdinium trenchii | reverse complement strand
AAGTTGTTTCACCGGAAGAACTGGCTGGGACATCTTTCGGAGGTGATTGTTGATTGCGGTCCCTTGTCTCCTTGGGTACCACATGCGTGAGCTTCCCATTTGCAATCAAAACCGCTACACAGTGTGGACATATCGTCAATCGCACATCGACTTCGTGAAGACAGTTAGGACACGGTCTCGAGTCGTAGTCCTTCATTGCCCGGCGGTGCACGATCTCCTCAAAGATTTCCTGCCACTCGGTGCTATCATATTCTGGGTAGACACCACTCTCCTCGATCATACCCAACAGCTTTGAGATTTTGGCGTCGTCCTCGGAGTAGGTGTCGTCCTGAACTTCAACCGCTAAACTCTCAAGCTTTTGGTAGCGTGGAGTCATGATCGGGTTTCCGTATTTGGACTCCAGAACAAGGTAGCTTCCAGGGTCGGGTTCTCTATTGAGTAACCGGATCCATTCGATCTCCTCAGGCTGTCCGGGTTCCGCATTGTCGCATTGCAACCATGCCCCTTTAACCTCATCGAAGGGAACGACGTTCTCAACTAATAGAGATCCAGTCGCTGAGATGAGAAGTCCGTACTCCTGCAGCTTCCACACCGGAATGTAGAGAACCACTGGGCGATCACTCAATGCGACCTTACGACCTAGCCAAGGTTTTCCCTTGTAGCCCTGCTCCCAGGCCCACGGCGGAAAACATGTGAAGTGGGTGGAATCTCTTCCCGATGAACCGAGACCTCCTGGCACTAGCCCTCGTCGCATGATTGAAGTCAGCGCTCCAAGATTGGTAGCGTGAAATGCAGTCACCATAGCTAGGGCCATGTCGTTGGTCATTCTCGATCCAATGTGGTCGATGTTAATGGTAACGTCGTAACCTCCGCCGTCCGTTGAGTGTGCCGAGGTTGCTCTTACGGCCACGGGAAAGCACCATCCATCGCTATGGTGGAGTCTTCCTTTAGTAATTCCCATGCCCTTGAGTTCGTCAATCCATTCTTTCTCCATCGGGTCATCAGGGTCATTGAGTTCGTCAGGGTGAACGCGGACTGCCAGCATTTGGAATCTGACCCTCTTGGTTATGCGGAAACACTCATAGTTCTGGTCGAAGTACTTCTCCAAACGCGCCTTCTTGGTCACGATGTCTATGTTGCCATAGTGATAACCGTCTTCCCAAACTGCGTTATCACCTAACAGGTCTTCCCATGACACCCATGCGCCTTCATCGCATTTGATTGGTGTGAGTCTTCCTCCTGTCCTGAACTGGCGTCCAATTCGATGTCTCAACTTCGCTCCCAATCGGCGACTCAGGGCCTGGCTCGCTTGGCTGTATTCAGGTACTCGACAGTCTGGAGTCGGATACTTGTGGTTGCCGTAGTCGGAGTTCTGTGCAGCGAAAGTGACTCCGTTGATCGGTACTAATTCTACCTTCCCGATCATCGTCATGGGGTCGATCGGCTTGTATCCCTTCTCCCTCCGTGTTGGTAGGGGATAGAAGTGATGACATGCCTTTGGTGTGAGGGAACTGGAGTGCACAAATGCCTTCTCGACGAATTCGTACACCACCTTCATATCCCTAGGGCCTGCTTCCGCAAGCTTCCGCCCATTGTAGGAATGTGTCCCTCCTTCGACTCCATCAGCACTTTCGATCAAGGTGAATCCGTCATGGTCGAACATTGTCACGACTCTTGCTTTCAACATCTCTTTTCGCCTGAACTCGCTGTCGACCTTCCTATCTGGAGTAGGCGATGCTCTCTGCTTCTTCTTCTTAGGCTCTTCGGTCGGATGTCCAGATGGTACATCGTCGGGTGCAACCTCCCCTTTCACTCTCTTCTTCCAATCACTCAACACTGAGGTGACCGTAGGTGAAGATGAAGGGGTCTTCTCGCAATTGAGAGTTGTGTGTCCCGACTTCATGCAGTGGATGCAGAATTCTGCTTGCCCGATCTTCTCCTCGAACTCGTCGATGGCTTGCAGTATTGATGTCTTCGGATCGGACATGTCAACGTCTTGCTCCTCCTTCTCCTGTTCACATTCAGTCTCCATATCGACACCTTCGGCCTCGGGCTGGTCAGTAGCCTCCGCTCCCTGTTCTGGTTCTTTCCCAATTTCGAAGAAGTGGTCGATGTCGAATTCAGGAGGCGGCATGGTCCTCATGCGAACGAGAATCAGTGCCACGTTTGCCGCCTCATCAGAGTGCGGGTCCGAGGTTCTGATTGTCGATTGCTTTCGGTTCTCATACGTTGTCCTGTCGTACAGCGATGCAGTGACACGTTTGATAGATTCTTCTAATCCCGTCCTCAAAGCTTCGATGTCACCCCATCCCAAGAACAGGTGCCTGAAGAGTTGAGCAATTTCTAACATGCCCAGCAGCGCTTCCACCATATCACCTACCCGTTCCTCCGTGGGATCATCTCCGAATATATTGCGGAATACATCGGGCTCCAGTATGGTCTTGAGGTATTTGGTGTAGCACACGTTGCCAAGGTCATAGGATCCCTGGTAGTACTTGGCGCTGCCGACTATCTGCTTCTCCACATGGATGCTGGGCCCTCTCCTCGTTTTGAAGAAGTTCTCCGTCATAGTTGATGACAACCTGATCCCCCCCGAAGAACGAGATCTCCTTCTGGAAACCTGGATTCTCATTAAGTATGATCATCGCCTCGTGTAAGAACCTCATCAGGTCTTCGTGCGGGTTCATCTCGGAGATCATGACGGTGGGAGAGGATACCGTTTGCCCCATGCCGAAGTTGTGAAGCAATCGCGCACATGCGTGGAATCGCTTCTGGACGTAGTCTTCTGCGGACATCCCACGGCATCTATTTGCTGCTCCGTTGATGCATTCTGTATAGCAATCGTCTTTCAAATCGGAGTCTATGGGATTGCAGACCAGACAGTAATCGCAGCAAATTTCCTCACCCTCCTTGAAGTCATCAATGACGTACCATCTTTGAGTCCTCGAGTATATTGGTTCTGGCTGAAGGACTCCCCAGTACTCATCCATCCATGGCATTTTGTTCTCTCTCCTTACCTTCTCCCTCTTCCTCCGCTCAGACTCATTCTCACCTGAAGGCCCCGCAGTGGACTGATATGCGTGGCTTCCTCTTACGGAATCTCCAAACAAGTACTGATACAACCTCTCTTTGTTCTGCAACACGTGTTCCAAGTTGGGATCATGGAGGCTATTCGCTTCGGTCAAGGGATCCGGTGCCATAAAGCAAGAAGCGAGCATCTTTTCTCTGAACAAATACTTTTCCATGACAGCGTGGACCAAAGAGGTTCCAGACTTCATAGAGTAGGGGTGACCGCCTCCGGCGACCGAAATGGCTCGCCAGAATCTGTCCGACGTTGTGGACATCATGCCATTCAGCGACAGCTCGTCCTTGATCATGTTGGCGATTTTGCCGAACGAACCGACGGCATGGTGAAACTCCACGTCTGCGCAAATCCTCACGAAGGTAGGTAGTTGGCAGCATGCGTCAAGCTTGATGATCACATCCCTGAGTCTTGGAACGAAGTCCGTGGGAACAATCACAGTCTTGTATGTCCCCTTCTCGCCCGCAGTCACTAGATGGCTCAGTGACAACCACACATGGATGGAGGTGGGTTCATGGCGTTTGACATCATCAATTCGATCACGAACGAAGTCGATGAAGCCGTATGGATCCGTCACCACTCCCTTCTTGTACTCAGGCGTACATGACATGTTGATGACCTTATCCCATCCAAGTGACAGTAAGCTCTGGGCGAACACTGTCTGTTTCCCGGAATTCGATTTGGTGATGTACTCGAAGTCCGACATCAGAATCACCTTACTGGTCTTCATGGCGCCGATGAACTCACAGTGCACACTCCCACCGTCGATGGTGCGAGACGCTGGTTGGCACGTGACACTTGGGATGAAGCCCTTCAATGTTTCACGCATCCTTAGCTCCAATTCCGCTTCGTCACTCACCTTGGCTTCCATTGGGTAACAAAGGTTGTATAGCGTTCTCGGAGATGGTAATCCTCCAGCAAGTGACACTTGTGTTGAGTCGTAGATGTTGGTATATTGAGCGAACCAATGGGCGTCTTCTTTGTGGTAGTTCCGATCGATCACCGTCTCTTGGTACCCCCCATGCCAGAACATCAAATACGACGTCAACCTTCGTAAGTACTGCAACCATGTCATCTGTCCGTTAACGGTACAGGGACCTTCTACGGTGTGCCCGGATGGCACCTGATTGGTGCTGACCATTGCGTAGACCTTCATGTCTCGCGAAAAATAGTCTTTCCCAAATACGTAGTGCTTGTCTGACCCCATCGGAAACGGCATTCTAAACCACGTAGTGACTGAGATGTCCCTTGATGCCGCACCGCACCAGTGGATGTTGATCCACCTGTCCTTCCCCACCGTTTGTGGGACGCCGGCCCATGCCCAGTTGAACTGTCGGAAGGACGTTCCGAAAAGTTCTGCTGTGTTCAAATGACGACGACGGTGGAGGAGGTCTTGGTGCGCGAGGCATTGGTTTGGCCGTCGGCCTAGTGAAGTCACCGTATATCTGAAGCGGCGGGCACCACTTTGGTCTATGAGCAACGTCAGGAGGCTCAGGACCTTCGCTTTCCTGCATGTTCCAAAATGGCAACGAGGGGATAATTTTGTCCTCGATTTTCTTCTTCAACTCCTCGATGTAGTCGGTGTAGGATTTGAAGGCGCTGCTCCGTCGGTTGTACTCATCTTGCCTCCCGCTCTCCGCTGCAGCTGCGTTGTACTGAACTCGAAACATTGTGGGTTCAACCGGGATCCACTGATTGATCATCGGCATGACTTTCTCCCTCATGAATCTGAGTTCTTCTGGTATTATCGCGGCTACCAGAGGCTTGCAGTTGTCAAGGTACTGCATCATAACACTCATGGAGCCTAGAAAGGTCTCCATATGGTTCTGAGCCGCCGACCTGTACTTCGGCAATCCTCTCTTCCTGGCAATCAGGTCCTCGAGCACATCGATCACGTGGATCTTGTCCAATGTGCTGTCCGAGTTGTGGACCCTTATTGCCAGTGCCATGTTGCGGACTTCTCTGTTCACCGTATCTATCAACTCTTGTACCTTCTCCCTCGCGTTTCGACTGGTGAGTTTGTCAGAGGTGTGATAGAAGATCGAGCTGAAGATCGTGTAGTAACTCTCAAGGCGGGTAGCATAGACGTGATCTGACGGATCCGCGGCTTCACGCATGTTCATGCTCTCACTGGCCGACCCGGATAGGTTCCTCCATTGCTGGTAGGCAACCATGGTGTCACTGAGTCTGCCGTTGTTGATGAAGGCGCGGACGTCGTCCCATAAGTCATCGATCACACCAATCTCCTCAGGCTCCACAAGGTAGCGAGAAAGGTTGCTGAAAACCCCATTCGCATCGTTCCCGAAGCGCCCCTTAATGGTGGCCATGGATAGCTTATAGCGTCTTGCCAGGTCGCCTGTAGTCTCTTTCTTCTCGTCCTCGTTCATGTAGCCCACTAACTTCTTCAGTGAAGCGGTCAAGAATTTGGTGTCGTCGGATTTTTTTTGGACATTGCATAGTTGATGGATAACGGGACGAGCGGAGGAATGCCGACGGCAATCCATGCTTCAACCACATCCAACCCATGCGTACTCCTCGACATCCTTGGAGGCAGGGTGATCTGCCCTTTCTCCTTCATCTCAACCAGGCCATCGAGGATCTTGATGATGAAAGTCGGGTAGCCGCCCGTGTTGCTGTTATAGTTCATGACACCACCAACAGAAGCCATAGCCACGTCGCTGAAGCGTACGGGTGAAGCAGTGCTGCGGTCACACAAACAAACACAACAGTCCTGAAAATCATGAATGCCATGTGGTTCGATCCGTCGTACGTGTGATATTTGTATCCCATGCTCATCACATGTGTATACAGTCTCGTTTGATGTTGCAACACACACTGATCGTTCGTTGAAGGAACTACCCGAGGCTCGAATCATAAGGCACGGAGCGGCATGCATCATCTTCTCAGACTTCTGGAATTCAGCGACCCTCTTGGTCACGGTCTTCAGGATGATGCCGACTATCTTCTTATTATATAATTGTGTAGTTTTAGTGTACTTACCTGCAAAATCCTATGGCTATGGCTCTTGTCACATGTTCTGATGAGCTGGTCGCCGAACTCAAGATTCCATGATACAATCTTCCAAGGTTTCTTGATGAATTTCTTGTTGGAGTGCGAATCATTGAACTCAGCACCTAACCCGTACATGCATCCATCAAACACATGACAGTCGCAATCAGTGCCGCTCAACAAACGTTGAACCCTTTGGTCTTTCCAGTAGGCACAGTATCTTGGTAGTTCAAACAGTGCGGCGGCTCCGATCCTCAAAACGCGAACCATAACAGTTTCAAAACGTTCCCAAAGGTCCCAGTATAGTGCTCGCTTAAGTTCTATAGATTTAGCTATCGCGTCGCTGACTTTAGCGTTGTATCTCGACCATGCCGATCCGCCTGTGCAGGGTCCTGCAAACATTACTGCATCCTTCTCCGAACGCACTGCCGCAAGCGCACGTGCAATTCCGTATGGTGAAGTGAGGTCATCGCTTTGAGATACAGTGACGATGGTGCAGTCGTGCTTCGCCGCTAAGTGGGTGAAGTGATTGCATTCCTCTGAACACAGTAGGATGAATGCGGGTTCTTTACCTATATCGTACAGATCGATCATCATCTGCTCGTCGCGGGCGGCTAGGTTGTCATCTTCTTCACACAATACGAACTGGTACCGATATGCAATCTCCCCATCATGTCGTCTCATGTTGACATCAACTAATCTGTGCTCTTTGCTCTCCTCGCTCTTGGCTTTGCTAACGGAGACGAACGTTGGGACAATGATATCCTTCAATGGGATCGTTTTCATACGCTTTGGGGTGCTACATAATGCTATTGCAGCCGGCTGAGCTTCCTCGTTTTCCGATTCAGCGTCGTTTCCCCTAAGGGTGAACACAGTCTTGCCTATCCATCGGAGGTGCGTTTTGGTATGTGTACCTCCACCTGAGTGCCGCCAATAGTCCTTGACACAGTCCTCAAAATCTGATGACTCGAACTGACTTCCTTGACGGTAAGTCGTCCTATCGTCTTTGATCCGTGACATGTCGACTGGACAAGATGGCGCGTCACCCGGGCAGAACGCCTTTCTCCTAGGAGACGAGTGTATTCTTGTTAGCGTCCTAGCTTCTTCGTCTACCTCCCAATATCGTGAACTGAGTGCTCTTGCTCTTCAGGATCCGAAACAAAATTGTCGAAAATCATCGAAGACCCCCCAGACCCCCCATTCCCCCCATGCACAAGGCGCGTCAGGGCGTTGAGCACGTGTAAGGCAGAGGTCGAGCAGTGATGAATCGACAAGTACAAGGACGAATCACGGAGAGTTTGTTGCAACTCGCGGCATTGGACAAGCGGACGCAAGCTAAACAAAAGACGTGGAAGGGTCGCAGCGTTGAAGTGACCAGACGCAGGAGCGGACGGTTCGGGTAACGGAGAAGACAAGGGATGAAACTGAAAGAACGCACGTTCTACCCAGCGGTCAAACCGAACGGGTTCTAAGTTAGGGTCAACCTTGTCCTCGATCTGTTGCCATTGCGCGTCCTGCAAGATCCAAGTGCTGCGAAGGTATGCCATATCAGGGGGAGCCCGTGGTGGGCGCAGCCTGTACAGCTTAGGAGTACGAACCATAACGTAGGGGTCGCATCCAGGGATCTCTTGCAGTCCCTCTTTGCTCGAAAGTCCCGGCTGATACAGCTGTGGCGGGACAACCGGAATGGTGGTGTAAGGATATGTTGGCACCTTACTGTGACGGTCTTTCTGGAGCTGCTTGGCGTAAGACAACCCATCGTGAGTTGGCTTCATCAAGTCGAGCAACGCTTGGCTGCGCAGACCATCGTCGCTCAGTATATTGATCAGCATGCACGCATGTTTCCATGAGTTGGCATCATCGAACCCTTTAGTGTGGATATCGGCAGCCATACGAGCAGTAACCTCATATACGAGCAACAGATAGTCACGCTTGAACATCTCATACAACCAAGTGATGGAAATACCATGAGTGCGTTCCATGTGACGCATCGTGGGGTTTCTCCCACTCCTCATAACATTGATCATCGCTTGATTATCGTCATAAAAGACTATTCTTGGTGGCGTCCTCATCAAAGTCTCCCATGCACTGATGCTCGGGATTCCAAGTGTCCTCAATGCGTAATCCGCCGCTACAATCTCAGCCTCCGGGGTGGAGTGGCTAACGCACCCTTGACGTTTGCTACCTCCTGCCAACGGGAAACGAGTTCGTTTGCCTTGGACATGCATGTGTGCACCGGAAGTCGACTTCAACGATTGACCACACCCTGCGTAGTCCGCATCTGCGAATAGGGCTAACGACAGGTCTGCTTTGGAATCACCGACCCAACCTACCATTTTCTGATCGGCTGAATGATGCACGTAACACATCAGGTGGTGCAATTTAGCATCATCGGCAACTGTCCATTTTGTCACGTTGCGAGCCAGCACATTGATGGCCCGTAACAGGTCGAAACGTGCTATTCTAGCAGCGTACAACAGTTTCATTAGGAGACTAGCAGCATGAGGCGCTAGGGTACCACGAGGTTGCTCCTTCGCATCGGACTTGACGTCATCGTCCGTTGACCTGGCCTTGGAAGCGGCCTGGTCAGGCGAGAAGCAAGTACCACACCATGTGCATGTGACAGCAAGCCCCTTTTGGGTACTGCATGGTGCTCTCGATGGATGATCCTTTGTGACATCCGGTAACATCGGCGTTGCAACTTTCTTCAATATTGTGTCCTTACCTATTATGTCGAGGTATTTGACCACTCTCATTTTGAGCAGAGCGCTCATATCATATGTCATTGTAGTAACTTTGGAACCATCGGCCAATTTATCTTCGCCTTTCGACAAAACACATCCTAAATACAATCCGACCTCGGTTTCCGGTTCAATGCGCAACTTGGAGCGGAGTAGGTCCCAACCTTTCTTCAAGTTCTCCTTGGGCCCTGCCAACTTCAAGTCGTCCACATATATCACTAACAGCAAGTCTAGTTTTTCGTGGTAGTACATCGACGGCCATTCTGGTCCGACGGGTTTGAACTCCAATGCACGTACAGATTCGTCGCAATGTTGCTCCCACATCGTTCCAGAGTCTGGATGCCCGTATAATGCTTTGTTCACACGACACATAGGGCGTTTGAGACCCCTTCTGGTGATCTCCTCTTGCAAGTGCTTGGGCCATGCTTCCCACGGGAGTTCAGCCCAACACCATACACCGCCCAATAATGCTTGGATATATGCTCGAATGGCGTCTGCCATCTGCACATCATTACCTTCCAGGCAACCGTAGAAATCGGCCCATCGAGCAGCTTCGAATGTAGCTGGAGAGTTTCCAAGATCTTGGAACAATGCTGCCTCGAAGTTCTGGTTCTTCACTTGATCTCCGAGTAGAACCCCTCGCCCTTTGAACTTCCTCTTCGGGTCATCGTCAGGCAGTTGGTAGTTCTTTTCCACACATATTCCATGTACTCTTGCTAAGCGAACTTCTTCTCCTTTCTTCTTGGAGGTTGCCACGATCTCATCATATTCTCTCAGCCACGACCCGTCGAATGTTTCCTCATCCCAGAGTCCGCCCCACTCATCCAACATAGATTGCATTGCCTTCTTATTGGATAAGATCTCAGCACGGCTCACAGGTCTTGATACCACCGCGTTAAACAACCTATTGCCCATAAGTTTTGGGCGATGTTGCGTATCACGCACTACACATGGCATCGTCGGAAATGGTTCATCAACTATATCGTTGTCAATGGGATCACCAGTGATGCAACAACATATCTGACCGTTCAGTGGATTGTAGACATTCTCCGTCTTCCATGCCGCCATAGCAAGATTGTCATCGCTGTCCTCCCACATGGCACTCTCGTCCCAATCGGTGAGGAATTCTTCATCACTGGGGACACACGTGGACTCGGATGTAAAGGATTTAGGTGACCATGGGTCCTCATCATCAGTATCCCACTCCATAAAGGTAGTAGGCATAGCCAAGCTTGGTCCACCTGCGCCCTTCTCTTCCTCGCCCTTAGACTTCTTTTCTTTCTTGGACTTCTTGTCCTTCTTGATTTTCTTATCCTTCTTGTCTTTCTTGGACTTCTTTTCACTATCTCCATCATCACCCTTCTTGACGTCTTCCAGGTCCTTCAAGAGTTCATCAGGCTCTTCGTCCTCCTTCTTATCCGTACTGCTCCCAAGCCCTTTTGCTTTCTTCGACAATCTATCCACGACCCTGTCTACATGTTTCCCGGCCTTCTTGGCTATAGCTCTATCTTTCACCGATAGCTTCTGCCATTCTTCAGGTGTAAGGTAGTCCTTGGGTCTTGGTGAGTTGTG
Source organism: Durusdinium trenchii (assembly GCA_963970005.1). Classification (NCBI taxonomy): domain Eukaryota; class Dinophyceae; order Suessiales; family Symbiodiniaceae; genus Durusdinium; species Durusdinium trenchii. Next base: position 53,376 of record CAXAMN010028472.1, on the reverse strand, counting down.
GAAGAGTCGCCTTCCATCCGATCCCACTCTATACAGACGACCGTCCTTTGCGATCTTGACGTGTTCGCCGTCGTTGTTCAAGTAAATGATGTTATCACCTGGCCCCCCAACGGAGTAGTGATCGGGACCGGAGTAGTCCTCTTTCTTCTTCTCTGCGCGCTCCTCCGTTTTCTCATCCTCGATCGCGTCAATATCGCTAGCTCTTGACTTCAGATCCCCGTCTGGTGGATCAGGCGCATCATCGTCATCGCCTTGATCGTCACTGTCGTCGGGATCGGGTAACTCGGGATTGGTAGGTGCATCTGGAGAACCGGCTCTCTCCTTCAGGACTTTCATTCCTTCGAGAGTGCTGTTCAACCTCTCGTACTCTTTCTTCAAAGGGAATTCTATTCCGTCGTCTTGGAAGATCTTCTCTGTGATGTGAGGAGTAATCAATTTCCTCAACGGTCTCTCGGCATCATAGCCTAGATTCTGTTGTGCGAAATCGCTTATAGCCCATACTTTGTATTTCCTCGACCAGTTCATCCCGGTCCCCATAACGTACCCTGCGAAGATGCCAGGTATGCTCTTGGGGTCGAACTTGTGATCTTGGTCTCTTTCTCTCGCATCACTAGGTTTGAAGAACACCTTCGCTCCAAGTGGTATCACCATGCCTGGGAATTCGCTCTTGTGCAACTTCAACCATGCACTGCTGCCATCGCTCAGCTTCTCGATGTTCAACAAATGGCTTACGCACTCCACTGCGAATGGCCAAAAACATGGTGGTAGTCCGGCTTCTAGTAGGCATGTCGATGTGGTAAGCATCATGAACTGATTGTTTCTTTCGGCGAGTGAATTGTTCTGGGGATGTCCTGGAAGCGACTGGTCTAGTGGAATCCGGAGTTCCTTGAGTGCTGCTTCAAATTGTGGCGCATCATCCGAGTAAGCGTTAGTGACCTTTCTCTTACCGATATAGTGCTTCATCGCCTGCACCACTTCGTCACTATTGCTTGCTTTCAATGGATAGCCCCATATCACACCAGTGAACCGATCTCGAATCACCAATACATCCTTATCCGGCATGATCCCATCTCTCGCCATCTTCTGAGTGTTCATGAGATCGAAAGTGATAAGGTCACCGAATGCCTTCAATTTCCGTTTGAAAGCTCCCTTGCTAGTCTTGTAATGCTTCATCTTTGCTCTCACACATGACTTGCAGTATGGATTCTTGTATCGGTGCGTCATCAAGTGCAGTATGGATTTCGCCTCGTTCTTCAGCACTCCTGGTTTTGATAATCTAGCTTCCCCGTCAACCACGTCGACTTCCAATAGTCCCTCTTCGTCTTCACCAATGTCACTCTCCTCTCGTTCAGAATCCGCATCACCTCCACACTCGTCGCCTCCGGCATCTTCAGATTGACCATCGTGATCACTATCGAATCTCGGGTCTCCCTCGTCATATTCCTCTTCCGGAGAGTCATCACCGTGTCCCTCTGGTTCTCCGTCGACGCCTGCAACAGCTGGATTGATATCGGATTCACCATCCCGATCTCTCTGGTTACCTTTCTTCTTTCTCCTCCGTCTCCGTGGTTTCTTGGGCGGAAGTTCCTCTTGTTGTGTCTCCTGACCTGCTGTGGCTTCGTCTTCATGCCCCACACCTGACAGTATGCGATGAAGTATCGTAGCCAAGCCGTCTGGTCTTGGTAAACATCTCCCGTCATCATCATTCACCTTGATGTAGGGTATGTTGTCATGCACCGATAGCGGAATCTTGTTCGCGTTCTGGTCGATGAGGTATGGCAACTGATTTGCCGGCCATATGAATGAGCACCCTTGTTCCATGCACCGTTTCCCGATGGAAAAGACTGATGGTGTGCTCTCCAACACGTGTGCCTCGGACCTCATGGGTAGCTCGTCCACATTGATGTCCACCATCTCTGATGTACTAGTTACACCATTCGCTGTCATGAAGCTCACGGATTTGGGTCCTTCCTTGGTGGTAAGGCCCATGGCATTGACTTTCTCTCTTGAGATCAAATCGTGTCCACATCCCGTGTCCATGATGAAGCGTATTGGTGGTCCGTCGTACCTCTCCACGGCCATGAACATCGTGTCTCCTGGTATCGTGTAGTTGACAGAATCCTTCCTTACTATCTCGCTGGTGTTGAAATCAGACAGGTCGACGTTCACCTCGATTCCTTCATCTTGAGTGGTTTGTATCCATGCCTTGGCAATGTGTTCAGCAGAGTATAGCTCCATCATCTTACCTTTGGCATGTGCTACTCGCGCAGCTATATTGCTCACTCTGAGGGCTCCCAACGACGAAATGAGCTCGGTATCCACCTTCTGCACCTCACTCTTCTTCTTCCTGAGGGGACGGGTGTTTAGTTCGTTACCAGGATCGCAGGTAAACGTGGTCACATTCGCCCGGTCATCGAATCTGACTTTAAAGCGAAGCGCCAGCTTACCTTGTTGTACGTTGGGAAGTGCGGGTTGCACGTCCTCGCCATCACTCTCGATGTCTCCGCAAAGCATGAAGGCTGGCGCAGCCGGTTTGGGTTTGGCTTTGCCTTTAGCCTCTTGTTTTGTAGCAGGAGCAGCGTGATGTTGACGTCGACATTTGTCCCCGAACTTGCACGACCCTTTCTGCCAATTCCAACAGACCTGATCCTTCATTGGCTTAGGGCTACTGCTCCTGCCACCAGGACTCTTTGATCTGTCACCCTTGAGGCTTTCTGGTTTCTTAGCAGAACTTTTGTGTTTCTCTTGGTGACTAAACTTGCATTTGTCTCCTCTAGAACATCCGTTTTTCCCATGGAAGTGGAAGGCGCATCCTATCTTGGACGTATCTGCTGGAGTCGCTGACCTGCCACGATCCCCCTTTGGGCTCTTCGTGGTTGATCTTCCACGATCCTGCTTCTTGTCCTTCTTGTTGTGGTCCTTCGGATTAGCCTGAGGAAGTACTGGAGCGGCGTCATGCTTCGGTGGATCGGCCTTGGTATTCTTGGGTTTCGCTTTAGGGTCCTTCTTCTCCGCCGCTGGTGTGGCTTTCACGAGGTTCCCAAAAGCTTTTTCCCTTTCTTTCTTGTTTGTGGTCTCGATTGATTTCCGTATCCACTTCGCCATGATTTCTCGTAGCTTCTGATAGGTCTTATCCGGATCCTTATCCAACATGTTGTCGTACACGGACAAGTCTAACGCCATAACTTTGGAATCCTTAATCTTGTCCCAAAGCAGGTTGCGGAGTGCTTTGTCAGGAAGCATGTCATCCGCATCCATACCCGATATGATCTCATCCCACTGTCCAAGGAATCTGGAAAGTTGATTATCCCCAGGGAACTTTAGATCGAACAAGTGCTTGGATGCATACATCACATCGACGTTGTCGGCACTCCGGAAGCTATCGACGATCAACGCTAACATTTCTCGTCCCTTGACCATTCCAGGAGTTGTGCCTCTCGCACGTCTCTGCATCATCTGCCTCACCTTCAGTTGTACGTCATGAGATCTCTCACCTGCTGCATGGATGATCGTATGTAGGGTGATGCCTAGCTTAGCGTCTATGCTAGCGAATCTTGCTTCGCCTGATGTCTCGAGCAGAAATGGGTCATACGGTGATCTGAAGGCATCCGAGAGCCACTGGATCCAGTCTTCTTGTCTTTCGTCGCCCGATGCCGTCACGACTGCCGCTACAACCTGGGATTTCCAAACCTCCAGGTCGTGTATCTTGGGCCATGCAGGGATGTTGATCTTCTCGTGTTCCTTCCGAGATATCTTGGAGCCACCCGAGCTAGAGGATGAGGCGGCACCATGTTCGGTTGCGGCCGCATGCTCAGCATTCAAGCGCTCCTCTTCGTACCTCCTCCGGTACTTATTCCTCTCATCTCTGAGCCGTGCTGCATGCGCTTCGAATTCCATCATGTCCTGTTGGTTCTGCATCATACCTTCGTAGTACTCCATTGCCTCTTTCTCCTCGGACCTTAATGACTTTTCGGTACGTCCAAGTTCCGCTCTAAGCTTGGTCATCATCTCGTTCTCCACATTGGGTTCTGATCCCATGTCTGGTGGTTTCAACTTCAGTGCGACCTTCAGTTGTGCTTCACTTGCGCTTGATTCGATCAATTCTTCCTGAAGACGTTTCAGCATCCTCTCTTTACGTAGAATGTCTTCTTCCAACATGTTCACCTTGACTTCGGCTTTATTGAGTTCGGCGTTGGATGGTTGAGACGGTCGATCGGATCCTTGAATCCTCGCCTGTGTCAACTCCTCGTTCGCCTTCTTCAATTGCTCCCTGATGGTCATGATGAAATTGTCCTGATTATTAGATCGGTTGTTGAGCTCCTCATTCTCTTCTGATAACCATTTGACCTTGCTTGTATACATTGCTTCCCTCATCTTCATCTCTTCAGCATATTCGTGTTTGTTCCTGGCACTCTGCCTTTGTATTCCAACTAACTCCTGCCTGCACAGGTCCTTGACGTTCTCAGCATCTGCGATTGTAGTCATGACCTCGGTTATGGCTCGATCTCTTTCGGCCGATATAGCCTGGATCTCTTCCGTGCCGATGTTCACAACTTGACTAACCATCTCTGCGCTGTTGCGATCAGCGTACTCCCCTAGCTGGGTGAGACGATCCCGCATCGCCACACGATCAGTGTCAATCTGGTATTGCAAATCGTGTGCTGCTGAGGGCAAACAGTCTCTGGATTCTGTAAGTTGGGAGATTCTTCGTTGATTTCCATATCCTTCGACATAACATTCTTCGAGGTGTGCCATCACTACTTCGTGGACTTCGGTCTCGTGTTGTATAATCTGGTTCTGTCTCTGCTCACATTCGACCATCCATGCGTTTTGGTGGTTCAACATATGCACTTCGGCAAGTAGTTGTGCACACTTCGCATTTAGGTCTCCATCGGCCCGTGCTAGTTGTAGGTTGTCAGTGCTTGCCCTTGCTCCATCTCCAGCTTCGCTGTCCGACGGTACTGGTACAGTTGACCCATCCTCCAATGCTAGCACTCTCACTGCTCCGGTGTCAGTCCTCCTCCTTGTCTCCCTAGGGCTACGGCCTGACCTCGGTGTCCCCCCCGGTGGTGTCGATTGCGCTGACGGGGAACGACTTCGTGCTCTACCTGTCGCAACTTCTCTCACCACTGTCAGAGTCTCCGCCTCGATCGTACCTGGACTAGAGTTGTGGGATGCACTCATCCGATCTGCGGCCGCAGCAGCTGCCCCAAAAGATGCAGTGCTGGCGTCGGATTGGTCCATCTTCAGTGACTGAGGGTAACTGATCTATCCGATGCGTGTGCGTTTAGATGGTGTTGTGTAAGGCCGTAGCTCGTACCCAGCTCAAAGGAGTCTGGATACGGCTGATAACCTGCGAACGGATGGAAAGGTGTGCCCTGGCCCCGTTCTAGCTCTTAGGTTGATGTGAAGCTCGCGCGCTAAAGCTCCTTTTTACCTGGTTGGGCACTTGAGCCAAAAGTATATGGCATGTACCTGTATAGCAACTATACTGGGACCTCATCCCTATTGACAGTAATAAATAAATCAACGATAAAAAAACACACTGTAATGAATGTAATTACATACTACTTAAGAAATGATCTCTCCCGATTGCGGTATTATATTATGCACCCTTTGTGTAAGCTACACAGTTTCTACCCCCCAAAGTTGATCCCTGGATAATTTGGAATCAAAGCAAACAAGACGAATTCTCCACCGAGAGTCTGGCAGTGGCGCTCTTTGCACAACTCCGTGTCAAGGGCCTTCAAAGCAACTGCGTCCGGTTGTGTGCTGTTCGCCGAGAAATCGAAGTAGCTCCACCTGGCAGTTGCACCAGGTGCTGGGTAGGAGTGTTGTGCAAGTATTCAGGCAAGACCAAATCGAGACACAGGATGACAGGTCTTTTTACGACCGGGTGTCCTCGCTCTGCACTCAGTTCGCCACAAACCGACTCCAGTTGGACTCCTCTCCTCATCTCCTCGCCTGGCCTGGTGGTTGGGTCATCGTTGTCCATCCACCAAGCTTCAAAGGACCCCAAGCGCCCCTCCAAAATGATCCTGACGTCTCCGAGGCTCTATGCGGCTCAGGGGCCTTGACATTGGTGGTGGAAAGACCATGTGTGGACGACCAGTCGACCTCCCCAAAAGAAACGTAAGTCTCTTAGTAGCATTGGATGTGCCAACTATAACGTGTCCAAAATGTTTTCCGAAAGGTCGCGTCAAAAAGATGTCTTCAAAAAGGTCAGATACAACTGAGTCACCTGGACTCAAGAAACAATACATATTGCCATCATTGGCAGCCACGATTCGTCGCAGCTCCGAACTGGCCCCACTTCTTGATCCTAAAAAACCCCTCAATCAAACCTTCAAGTCCCCAAGCTCGGAGCCAATCCATTGGCGCCCTTCTTGCCAGTTTTGATCTCAAAGAACCCGACGGTCACAGCGTGAAGTCCCCAGCAGTCCTGAAGTTGTACTTCTCCACGTAGTGGTACGAAACAGGGTTCGTCAACGTGTCGTTGGCGAGTGCAATGACCTGTCACACAGACAAGAGGGTCGATGGTACAGGGCAACAAATAATTTCACACATGGACCGGATGCGCATTTGCGTCTAGAATATCTAGACATATGTGCGTCTGGCTTTGTCAATAGAAGTTTATCCACATCGAACTGTGGCTTCACTGAGCCAGCTTGAAGACTTAGTAAGTCAGTCATTACACAATACACACTACCCACGGCACACCTGAAGACACCTCTGGAAAAAAGCAGGTCTCAAGTACTGAAAACGTGTCGTCCGGCACCGCCCAGTCACATAAAATTTGCCGTTGTTGATCCTGTCCGCATGAGGTGAATAAGGAGGCGTTTCCACTGTGTCGCAAATCCCGGCCAAAGGATCCACGGTGACCGGACTGTGCGTCTCCTTCGACAGCAATGTGGAATGCTGCAGCAAGCTCTGCTGGATATTCTGCTCGCAAGCTTCAGAGCGACCTGAATACTAACACCAAACTCTCAGCTCCAGCAACAAGGGTTATGGGGAAAACGGACTTAAACAAATGAACTTATCACATGTTGCATTTATAAACATTTTTCGTTATGTGCACGTTCGTGCATACAACGGGTTCTTGCCGACAGAGCAAAAGCCTTGAACATTGCAATGATTGTTTTTATAGTATGAGATAGTATGAGTGTGTGGCCGTATGTGTGCACACCTAAAGTGCACCCCCAATGACACCAACCTACCACAAACAAACATCTTTGCAAAGCAAAGGATTGGTCACAGTCCACACTTTCTGAGAGTTGTGCTGTGGCCCAGCTCAAGGAGCATAGGACCACTGCCACGCGCAGTGCCATCATAAGAAATGTCGGTTCGGTTGGGGTTGGAGCTCCACCCTTTGAGCCTCGACTGCTTGCCGACCGCACTGCACTGTCGATCCGTGCCTGAACACGCCTGGCAACCTGTGCATCTGGAAAGGTCCCAAAAATGAGACACAAACATGCAAAAATCACTACGAAGGTTCCACTTTCATGTTGGTTCCACAGATTTTTCATCCAGGGTTTCAAACATCTGCTTCATCAGCTCTTGCCGCATTTCTTTCAGAAGCAACTTGTTCAACGCTGTCCGCGACTTGCGCCACAAAGTGCGCAAGATGAATCACTTCCAAAACCTGTTGGTGACCCTCCAAAAGAACTGGCGGCCATTTTTGAGAACATGTTTGACTATGACAATGAATGACCTACCATGACCTGGCACCATGATGCATCATGTGCTGGGTTCAAATACTGAGCCGACCAATGACCCAGGGCCATCTTTGGAGACGTCACCGAAGCTGGATGCTACAAGGCCCCGATCTCACCACGGGCATGGCAGGTCATGAGGCCCGCTCTTCACCGCGGTCAGGGGGAAACGTTCCAAGCCTCCCGGGGCCGGGCTGGGCTTTGAAGGTGGAATCTGGAGCATCAAATGGTTGAGATCATCCTTCTCCCCAGCTCATGGCACCTACCCGATCTACCTACTTCTTCAAAACTTGTGCCAAAAACACATATGCGATACCGTTTCTCTTTACTACTAAACCTCATAAAAAGGTGTAGGTCTGCAACTTTTTAGGACCAAACCATATTCGTTCAAACATTTTCAAACACAACGACTTTCTACTCCAAACGGTCGAGTCTTCGAACGCATCGAATGGGTCAAACAAAAATATCAAGCACCTCCGCCGCGGGCTTGAATCAGGCTCCAGGCATAGGGGATCAGCTCGGGGTCAGAGGGGCCACCAGCCCAATAGACCTCGTTACCCACCTGATGGCGCTGTCAGGAAACCCCCTCCACTGGGAGAGGCTTCTGGGAGAATGTCCAGCAGGCTTGGACAAACACTCTGGCGAAAGAAATGGTGGACGGTGGAATGGACCTTTGATGAGTTTGAGCACCAAATCCCGTTTTGTTCAAGAGTTTTGACTCATCTGTTAGCCACCTCATCCCTTTCGGATGAACAGGAAGAAGCTCTGGAAATGGTCTCATCCCAGGACAAGTCAGGCCATCGAGCTTGCACACATCATCAAGCTACGTTACATGCGTGCATTCTTTGATGCCCAGCATGGTTTGTTGAGTTGGCTAGGTCGGCTAGGCGGTCTGTTGATTTGTGTGATTTGTGCCGTCCATCCTTTCATTACCCCCTCTTTGTCTTCCACTTGAACGGAAGAAGTAACTTGTGCGTCAGTTGGTCGACCTTGCAGATCAAAACCGGTGTCTTTTGCCAGCAACGAGCCCATTCTGAAGTGGACGGGGCGACCATCCCCCATGGCAACCTCTGAAGGTGCACGTCCGCGCCAAGGAGTTGCTTCAGGAACAGCCCCCGACCTTCACTGATCTGCCAAGAGGCCACCATGCCGCCACAAGACCAAGCAATGAGCAATGGATATCCTTTCCAGATTTCTGCATGCCACTGCGAATACCTCAGCATTCTCTCATCGTCGAGCTCATCGAACTCAAAGACGGAAGTCTAGAGATGGTTTCGGACCATAGATACGATAGATATCAAATGCATGCGTATAGATCTGCAAGTATAAGTATAAATCAATTAGGTGACCAGGTGCGTTCTGATCGAAAACATACCCCTCGAATTCCTGCTGTATGTAGGGGTGGTTGATTTTTTAAGGAAAGTGTCCACAGAATCAACCACCCCAGGTTCGCCAATCTGAAAAGCTTTACAAAATCAAACCCCCCAGGGCGCAGGCAAGGGACAACTCTCAAGCCGATATTACAAAATCAACTGTCCCAGTCTCAAGATACAGTCTTTACAAAATCATAGGCACTCTGTCGACATGGCCCAGTACAATTACAAAATCAACCACCCCGAGGCCTCAAACAAGATACAAAATCTCAATCATTAAACCTGGATTGGGAAAAACAACCGATTTTGTAATGATTCGGCGCGACCTCATCGAGACGATACGATACGATCAGACAGTAGCACGGACCAATGCGCCAAACAGTTGATTACAAAATCAAGCATCCCAATGTCTATCACTAGGAAACAGTTTTACAACATCAGAGGCACCAAGAGAGCATCCAGAGGCACTTATACAGAATCAAGAATCTCAGTCTCGGTTTACTCATCGCTACAGGTTCACAGGTCCCTTGGTTGATGTTCACAGGTCCCTTGGTTGATGTTGACTTCTCGCTGAAACCTTATGCCCATGCAGTGAGTTGACTTCACGCGACGTGGGTTGACTTAAGTACGGCGCTTGTAGATATCCACCTAGATAGAAGGCTTTCAAAAGCCCTCTCTCCCGGCTCACTTGTGACAGGTGGGGAAATTTCTGCGACAACGAAGGTGGAGCATGAGCCTCTAGTAGAAGGCATTGGAGTGTGGGGGTTCCAGGGTTGCGTTGGGAGTTGTTGAAGATTTAGGACTTTGAGGTTTCACATCTTCCTTGGTACTTTTACCTTCATGATCCTTCATGTGTCCACCTTGAAACCATTACCCCCAGAAGCCCTGACTAGACATCTATAGACATTTAATTGCGGCAGGTGCGGGAACTCCAGCATCCAAGAAGGCGCGGAAGGCGAAGAGTCTTCAAGCAGAAGGCAAGTGAAGCGTGGGTTTCAATGGGTCTGTTGGGAGACTTTTTGACAGAGTTTATCAGACTGGTTCGATACAGTAGAAAAACCTGTTTAACCTAGAAACAAGTGCCTTCAGAAGCCCTCACTAGATGTTTAATTGCGGCAGGTGTGGATACTCCTCCACCAAAGAAGGCAAAGAAGAAAGAGGATCTTCCAGCAGAAGGCCTTGAAGTGTGGGATAGACTGGGCTCAAAGAGAACACTTTCATTAAACATCAACTCAGCAGCGAGACTCAACGAGGCTCTTGGGATGCCTGGTGTGCGTGTGTGTGTGTGTGTTCTAATATATCCTATCTATGATATATCATGAAAAATTATGCGAATTATTGAGAATTTAGAAGACCATGTTCTGCAGCAGCTCAACCCACTACAAAATCAACTGTCCATGCTTTACAGCAGGTCAATCGATTACAGAATCGACTGTCCATGACAACCACCCCACCCTCAAACTTGCATAGAATCAAGGACCCCACCCTCACCAGCGCGGCACTTTTGACATCCATACCAACATATCGATTCCTTACAAAATCAACAGCCCCAAGAAAGAATGCTGCCCTTACAAAATCAACCTCCCCACCCCCACAAAAACGGGCACCTGGAAGCAAACTTTTTTCTTTACAATATCGAAGCTCTTTAAAGGGAGGTTGACTTTTTAAAGGAAATTTCAACGGGTATTCGAAGACCATTGACATCTTGGAAATCAACCTTTTTTCGCAACCATGGGGTCTGGTCCCAACCACTGAGGTCTCTTTTTCACCTGGAGATGCGAATCCTTCATGGGATGCCCAATGACATCTACTATAGCCACTGCGTGTTGTGTTTGTTGCTTCTTCTGTTGGCACCCCGGCGAACACCGACGAAAACCAAGGAAACAAACCATACGGGTCCATTTGGAGGCGAGCCGTCCTTGGGCGTTTCGCCCTGCGAACCCCCCCGCCCTTCTCGTAGACGGGCTGGGCCACGTGGCCACGTGTGTGGGCCACTTCTGAAACAGGAAGAAGCGACCTGTTCATCCCTTTGACACGTTCATTTCCTGTCCGGATACGAACAGGAAGTCTTTCCACTTCCAGTTTCAGGAGAGTCTCCTTTCCTGTGTGGGACGTTTTCGGTCAAGACCGAAAACCTGCAAAAGGTGTGTCGAAAATCGTGTTAGACGAAATAGAGGTGCACGTTTTAACCCGCCATCCGTCCATGGATTTCTGGAAGCAAAACCCCGGTGCGATTCCGTCGATGCCGGTGCTTAACTCAACACATCCCAAAGACGTGGGCGTCTCAACACGGTTGACCGGGTGAAACGACCCGGGTGACCGGATGAGCAGACAAGCACCTGGGCCACTGGTCAGGTGACGACAGAGAAGATGAACAAAGCTTGAGTCTATCTACTAGGTGATAATTGTTTACTGTCTGTTGCAGGTAGTAGGACAGGCCCAAGGTAAAGCGTTGAGCAGCTGAACGGGTCTGAGTCTGGGACAATACACGAAGTCTATCAAAAGGACACAGTGGGGGGCCCTGAAACGCTATTGGAAAGCGACGATGAAGAGGGGTGCAAAAGAAAGAGTTCAACGAGACAGTGCAGGTAGAAAGGAGACATAAACAGAGCTCTGCTACATCAGTATACTCAAAACCATCGGGATTTGTGTCGCATATTTGCAAAAGCTGGCATGTTTTGCACATGGTCGACGGTCTTCATCCAAGATGAATAATGGACTCTCTGAACACCACAAGGTTCTGGCCGACCCGATGATTGCATGCAAAGCAAAAAGAAGGCAACTTATAGAATGAATATAGAATGAATTCGCACTTCTCGGTGTAACAATTGCTCAGACAATGATTTGTAAAGAATAGAGAAACATAAAACATAAATAGAAACATATATATACACTCCCTGGAACTAACATGGAAGTGGAGAATGGCCCCTTGGAAGACCATGAAATCCACTACAAACAGGTGGTGCCATCCACTTCCATGTTAGTTTTCGGGAGTGTGTATATATATATAGAGAGAACATATCTCAGAAAGTCAAAACCAACTCCTCCAACCACCACCCGCCCATCCCAAACCTGCCCAAGTCACGTGCAGTGGTTCTTCAAGCAACCCAAATGGTCCACGAAGAGTGCGCCGAGGCCCAACGGTTGCGTGGTATGCCGCGAGACATTCAAATAGGTCCATCTGGCAGAGGGGTACTTTGTTTCGGCCCACGAGAAGTTCTGCAAAGGAAACCAGGCACAGCTATGTTACTCTTAGCCATATCCTCTATTACGCTTTGGGGTGAGTTGGCAGCCTGGAACAGCAGCACTGAGGAGAGGTGCCCTACTCTTTGAGTTCGGTGGGTAGCGCAAGAACCTGGGTGTACTGCTGGATCCATGTGAACATCGTGTACAAATGTCGACCAGTAGTTTGTGACAGTTTGTGCCAACTGTAGATGGTGAAACTGACAATACATGTACATACATGTACATTGTACATCAGACAATGTGAGTCCTCAAAGAATCGTCAAATAATAATGGTTGGTTTCAGCATGAGAAGAGCTTCCTGACACAACGCCTCGCAAGAAATCACCTCTGGCATCTCCCAGTCCTCAAAAGCGTTCTATTAGTTCATGGTCTGGAATAGTATAGCCTTGTAGCGTTATATTATGGACCCCCTCTACATCTTTGCCAGCTAATTGCTCTGAAACCACACTGTTTCGGAGGCTTTATAAAGTCAAGAGCTCCGCAGCGACCAGTCAGTCCACATTAGAAGTTGAATCATTCGAGCTCGGCTTTGTCGAATTCAATCCATCCTCCAAATACCCTTGCCGAAGGATACAAATGCCAACCCCTAAATTCCTTATAACTATGTTGCATCTCTTGGATGCCAAAAATCCTAATCTGTTGTTTCACCATGCTTCACCCAAAACAACTATTATTCCATTCACTCCTTCACCCAGTCTTTATCCAAACCAAAGCACCTTCCACACAGCTTTTCAACACTCCCAATTCGGCCGGGCAGCGGGGTGGCTGGATCCTCGTTCTCCATCCACCAGGCTTCCATATTGCCCGTACCACCATGAAAGCGGATTCTGCCAGCAAAGAAAGAGGAAGAGCTCAGATTCACCCAATCAAGACTGTCGGCTTAAAGTGCCCACATGGTAGAGAGGGAGTATGGAGGTGTTGTCCAGAATCTGCTGACTGTCAATTTAAGCCCAGCGTCGTCCGCGTGGATGGTAGCCCACATTTAAAAAACGAAACAGAACCAAACCAAGTCAAGGGATCATGGGAAAGGTACCCATGACCTACACCACCAAATGAACAAGCATGCACTGGAAGGGGGTCTCTGATTGGCTGCGGATCTAATGGGCAAGCCCCACTCTGTTGGAATGTTCTGGCTCCCTTCCCCTTCTTGCAGGGGGACCCTCTGATGCTGGTCTTCTTAAATCACACATGTGATACATAGTAAACACATGTAAACACCAGTATCAATAAACTAGCAAAACATCCACCGAGGGCCAAGCATACCCCTGCTTTGATAGCAAATGCCCCAAACAGCCCTGTGGACCGGGCTGAAAGTCGACAGGGAACGAGAAGAACATGAGAGCATTGAAAAAGGCATGACGGCGGTGCCTGTGAATCGTGTCACAGGCAATGAGGTAGACTATGTTCATTGAATGTGTTATTGAATGGTGTAATTATATGGATAATGGATAATAATGGATATAGTGTACGCAGAGCTTCAGCACTCTCAATCGGAAGATGCCCATGACGAAATCCGGTCCTCAAGTTGTACTTCTCCACAAGTTTGATGGAGAAAGGATTGAAGGCGGTGTCATTGACGAGCGCGATATACTGCAAGAGTGACAAAGCAAATGTCACAATCTGTCACTGTCCTCCTTGCGGGTATATCTACTTATTACTTATATATATATATATATATTCATGCTGGCTGTGCCCGTGGCAAACAACGAACATAAAGCAAACGATTTCTTGCTGCAACATGAAGCCACATAGAAACTGCCAGGATTGTTCATCGAATCAGAAAGGGGTGAAGGAGGAGGTGTGTCCACTGTGTCGCAAATGGCCGTTGCAGAATCTACCAAGCTCTGCTGCTTCTTCTCCGTTGAGACCAGAGTGGCATGCTGCAGCAGGCTTTGATGGCTCTGCTCAATCTCCAGCTCGCAATCTTCAGGGCTGCCTGAATGCGTATGCAAAGCCGAAGCACCCCCAGCACAAGGAGCAAACAAGAAGGAATGGAATCCTGGTACCTAGACGCGTGACACATGAACATATTTTGAGGATGCCCCTTACCCATCAACTTCTGCTTTCGCTGCTGGTGGCATGGTGGGCACCCACCAAGAACTCCTTACCTGGGCATGCATACGGAAGATATTCTTGCCGCATGGGCAAAATCAGCAAAAAGCATGTTCGTTCGCCATCCTTCGGGTCACTCTTCTCACCCTTCGCCGGCAAACCGACGGCCCAGCAGATGGCGGCGCAGCTCCAGAAGCATCCAGCTGCGAGCCGCGCCATAAGGATGACGGTTTGGTGGAGTTCTTCGAGCCCAAACAGATCGACCAGCCCGAGTCGCCATGCCGATCCGTGTCTGTTTTTCCATCGTCGGGTGAACACTCGTGGGGAGTCTGCTGGTGTCTGCCATCCCGGTGAACGAAGAGGTGCCGGTTTCGGGGGGAACCTCTCCTGTTCTGGATCTGTGTGTTCAGTGTGTTCAGATGTTTTTTTTTCCTCAGCATCCTTCCAAACCCCATGTTGCAAGAGTCTCAAAAACCGGTCCTTTTCGAGAGAAAATGACACATGCGATACGTCAGAAGTCAATGCACCCGACTCCCAAGCGGGGTTCACCCCCTGAGACGTCATCGAAGCAAACCTCGGGAAGTCACTCTCTCACCACCCAAGGTCCAGGTGATTCATGACTGGATTCTCTTTCAAGTTCTCTTTCAACCACCCCAAACACACCAACAAACAACTTCAATGAATCCCAAAACACCACAATCCCAACAAAACATCCATCTGAACGAACCAATTGCCCAGTGTTTCACACATGGCACCTTTGCTCGGCTCCACGTGGTGCCACATCCCCCCCCGTCGACCCCCTACACACCCATTGCCCCGCTCTGAAGGCTTTTCCAGGCCGGACCTCTTTATAGGCCACCACGTTCTCATGGCACACCGAAGCCAAAAGACGCACCTGTCGAATTCGGATCCCAAACGGTCGGCACTCGAACATCAGCCGCTGAAGGGATGTGGTGTCTGGGTAGTACTGGTCGAAACGCTGAAGGGATGTGAGTCGGAGTGGCGATTTGTTGTTTGCTTTGATATTTACAGAAGGGCTGTGCTCACATGTTTCATTAATGCTTCTGGTTTGCCATGCTTCTTGGAGTTCACTGAGCAGTTCGCTTGGACTTTTCAAGCGTGATGTGTGTTGTTTTTTTTAATCCGGGAATTGGATGAAATTGGAACATGTGTTTTTGTTTCTGCAGCTTTTCACTCCAAGGTAGGATGGAGGCATCACGTACGGGCAGTACACAATTATATGTGGAATGCCGAATTGTCTGAACATATATGCGAGCAAGCATGACCCGTCCTCATTGAGGGCGTTCTGCTTCTCCTGAAGAGCAATTTGATTCGACCCGAAAAAATCTGAGAAGGCGAGTGAGGTTATAGTATAGGTGTATGTCACCCATCAAGTCAAGGTCCTGTAGACCCACTGCATACAACAAAACTTCTGAACATGTGTTTTGATGTTTTCACTCCCCCAGGTAGTGAAGCTGGTATCTACTTTAGCTGTAACATCTGTTTTGAGGGTGACACCCTGGACAGGGTGACACCTACCTTGCACACGCTGGAGATGCGAAGTCTCAGGATAATGACAAACAAATCCCAACTTCGGCACTTCTTGGAACCCCCGGCCGAGAAAGCAGGAAGCAACCAGGGTCGGAACTTCTTGTGAAATGTGTGAGGGTTGGAAGCCGGACGTCGTCCGCGACCGTTTGTGTCGTCGTTCTTGGGCACATCTATCCCAACCTCCCAGCGCCGATGCTTAGCAAGCCATTCTCAAACATAGACTCATACCAGGGCCCGACTCTACAGGTCACCAATTGAGACCTGTTAGGGTCCAACAACCCTCAACTAACAGCCTGTTGGAGGGTGCTGGTATATTATTATCATTTCACCGACTGTTATTGGCATAATTACTGGGACACATTCTACACTGCTGTATGATCTGTTTTCGGTGGGAACCTTAGAGACTGGACAACCCCATGGAGACCTGGTCTCGAAACCGGCAGAACGGGCCCTTTTCCGCATCCAATATCGGATAGCTGGGCATGGGCAGCTCCGAGCGGCTCTGAGAGGCGAATCTGAGAGGCAACATGCAAAGTCAATTTCTCTGGCTTGAGCTTTTTCTCCCGAACAATCCTCAGAAGGACCATGATTCTGCTATGTTCTGCGTCATGTTTCCCCAGGTCGGATGTACGTACATGCTTCTATGACTAGGATCTTTCCGCCTCTCCTGGAACACTACCTTGTTTGGGACACCGGATGGAAAATCGCATCCACTGAACTGTGACCACTTGGGACGCCGAAGTGTTTCTAAAAACCGACCACGGTCTTTCTAAGCCAGGAATTGTGGTTCAAATATGTTGGACCGTGTTTGGTTGGATGGGTGCATTTCTAGCCGTTCGGTTCCAACTCCGGCAGGCAGGCCTCCAAAAACAGGTTCCACCCGAACTCAAATCCATCTCAAGTCCCCGAACTTGGCTCTCGACTCGAGAAATGGTGTTGGGGATGTGTTGGGCATGTCACTGTGGCCCCGAACCGGCTGGTGGTGCTGGATTCTTGCAAGAATGCCTCCTCCCCAATGTGATTTAAACACAATGCAAAGCCACCTCCCAGAATGTCTTCCAAGAATTTTGAGAGGTATGTATTGCCTCTTGAAAAGCCTCCTTACGGCAACACTGCTACACCAGTGACATTCCTCTTAGGAAACCCACTTGGGTACAGGAACTTCACGTGGATTCACCTTGGATGCAAAAACAAAGCAACAACCCAATGCTGTTTCAATCACATCTCGGTTTGCACTCGAAAACGAAAACAATATCAAGCTGATGTCGTTTTTGCAAAATCTAGTTGTTTTTCATGTTTTTTTCCACGGTGCGTTTGCTTCGGGAGCCATGCATGGAAACCTCCCAAGCTGAATCGTTTCAGCATCCAACTGTGGCAGTTGCTGTGGCGACTCCACAGGGCAAGGCCTTTGGCACGTCTGGTCTGGGATGGTAATGATTTCAGCTCAACCGGCAAAACCACGGCCATCTTTTTCGTGTGGCCACCCTCCTTGCCAGCCACCCGACTACATGCTACACGACGTAGCCGACGTGTAGCAACAGGTGGTCGGTGGTCATGAGTCATGCGCGGTCTGAAGAAGGTTCACTGAAGGAAACGATGGGCTGAAGGGAAAGTCACCGAGTCAGGAAACACATGTGCACCAAGACAAGCTTCTCACCATGACGTTCAAATCATGAGAGCTCCATGATGATGTTGCAAGCAAGGTGCTGAGACAAACAATCATAATCAACCTACCACCTCCTTCATATCGACAATGATTGCGGCTGTGGCTGTATCGTTAAAAAATGCTTAATACCTCAGTGCCCCGCGACCCAAATAAGAGAAACTTGCTTGCAGCGCTTGCCGTGTTACAACCCTACAAGTCAAAGACCTCATTTTACTGGAGATGGTCATACAAATCCAATACTCAAGAAGGTCAAAAACCAGGTTTTACTGGGCGTTTGGACTTGCAGGGCAATGATGAAGGTAGATCCCAACACATCTCAAGTCATGACTCTGCCGACCACCTTCCGCCGGGATTGAAACGCGGAGCGCTCCGGACTGCACATGGGACCAGCGCATGGATAGCCGGGTCTACCTTTGACCCCGGCCGGGCCCGAGGCCCGGCCCGGCCCGTGCGAAGGACTATCCACTTTTGTACCCTCTTGTTCAGGTTCTGCTTGGCTTGGTGGGAGGTCTTCAAACTGCTTCAGCTCTGAATGCCAGCCCAAATGCCACCTCTGAATAGCAGCAAACACAGGCTGCAAAAAATTGGCCATTATGTTGCAGCTCGGCAACAACAAAAACTAGTGCAATTGACACTCAATCAGCACAATCTTTCAAATAAATCCAAAAAGACATTCTACACTGCCTCAAGACATTCAAACTCATCAAACCAAGATTGGCTGAGAACACTAGACTCGTGTTGCCGGAGCGCTCTCTGAAACGCCAAGCGGGTGCATCAGAACTCTCTCTCCCCGCGGTTCACTGACACCATCTTCCCCAATTTCCCGCGCACATGTTGCGAAAGTGCGTCTCCGGCGTGATTTTACACTTTTAAGGTCGATCCAGGCAATATTCAATTTCTTGCGCTCCAAATGCATAGAAAAGTGCAGTACATCCCCACTAAGAATTGAATGCATTGGAAAGATTTGGAAACTGTTTCTGTCTATTTGGGAAAAACTGTAGTCTTTTGGGTGGTACATGTGCGCAATGACCCGATCCCCTCTCAGTCTTGCCGACCACGAGATCGGGCACGAGACTTGCATCCTGGAAGCTTCCGCCAAAGGTTCAGAAGCCACCGAAAGTTATGGCGCCTCGGCGGTTCTTTTGCGCCGGAACACGTGAAGGTAAGGATACCGGGGACACTGCCATGCGTGATACTTATCCTTGCATATCTCTGCCATATGCCGTGTGGTGTTTGGAGTGGGCGTGGAGTCTTTCACAAGCTTGTGAGGATGTATATGGGGTGTGTGGACTGTTGACTATGGGGACTATGGCGCATGCTTGGCCTCAGTCGATCATCCCAGCTCTACAAAAGCTGGACACGGCACGTTTGAAAAATACAACACCATCAAGACCCATATATGGTCTGCACATATGGATCCGCATATATTGGGGGTGTCCCAGTAAACCAGCAACAAATCGGCAAACAAGCGTCTTTCTCTCTTTTAGAGAAAGTGTTGGCCTGCAGCCAGGCCGCATCATCATCCACGGAGCCGAGGGTTTTTGGAATGATATGCTGGACCCAACCGTGTCCCGGCACTAAAATCTGGCTGGTTATCCCAAAAAGATACCTGAGATCTCGGGAGGTGGTGACCCCCCAATCTCCGATTTGGTGGTGCAAACCTCAATTGGCAATGTGCGTGTGTATTGTGGACGTCTAGAGGATCAACATGAATCCCGTCATTGGATAAATCGTTTCCAAATGTTGGGGAGGCTAACGGTTAACGGCATATGATTGTGAATCTGCATGGGTCTACAATGGTCTACAAGTAACTCAGGGATCTTGTCTTGGTTCAGTTCAGACCTTTCACCACCCTGAGGTCCACACCAGGTGCAAGCTTCTGGAAAGCGCGCGCCCACCGAAACCCCAGAAACGTCGAAGGTGAGGTCGCAAACGAGATGAAAATCCTCGGGCACGCCGCTCGCAAAGAGAACTGCTGACTTTCAAAACTCTTTGCCAAAGGTTCAGTAGGATAGAGTAGGTTGAGTGGGCGAAAGAAAAAACATATAAAACTATCAATTCTATTGGGGATCTGTTTTTCGCCTTGGGTTATTAGGGTTTTTCCAATTTCCCCCTTGCAAAGTGTATAGGCCACATACTGCACCTCAACCATGAACATGAGCTCCATTCAGCCGCGGCGAGGCCGAAAAAACAAACACCTTCTGGACATGTCTGGACCATGTTCCAGAAAGCGCGGCTGGACCACCCTTTGCCCCTCCCTTGCCACCCAACAAAAACAACCAATCACTGATACACCAAGGAAGACCAACATGGAACCGGCAAAACGGATCGTTTTGGCCTTTTGTTTCTTGTTCACGTTCCGTCCTGGGCTCTCTAGACCTCGTTCCCCAACACCATCCAGCGGTCGGCTGGAGACCCATGCGCTGCTTGCAAGAGTCTGTATTCTTCAGAGCTTCCTTGGAAAACAAATGTTGCTCTGTGCCTCGGCCGAACATGGGAAAAGGGGGTGTTACATGGGTCTACTAAGTCTACTATCCCTAGGATTTGTTGGGGTCTACCCGTCTGACCACCTTCTGAGGATATCCTTGGAGCCCTAGGGTATATGAGACCCAACTACTGCCCTGAAGAAACCTCTCAATTGCACCGTTTTTGCTTTGTAATTCAGTGCAGCGGCCACAGACCTCGATCTTTCGGCAAAGCCAAAACAGAAAGACGGTGCATAGACGTGCCATGTGCCTGTGATGTTTGGGTGATGTTGACTGGTCTGAATGGTGAAAATCCATGAGAAAACATGTTGTAGCACCCTCAAGAAAGAACGTCTATAGAGGACATCCACCTTTTGGCAAGCTCAATCAAACAATCACCCCCAGGGACTCCGTTGGCTATTTCTGACCCACCTATGGTACAAAAATATACAAACCTTGGGACTTGGAGCTCAAAGGTCTGATTTGAGCTTCGTAAACTACCATTCCACCTCAAAGAAGCTCGAGTATCCACAGACCACTGCAAGGGCGTTTTCTGCGGATTGGCCAACAGTCTGGCAGCACAACCAAGCGGCCAATGACACGGCCATCGCGGATGAGTTGCAAGCTGCCATCACCTAGCAATCCGTTGCATTGCAACAACGTTGGGCCTCTTGTGCATCCATCTCATGTTGAATTTCACCAGATTCCACAGAATGCTTCAAAAGGGAGTGTGATCCAGGCATTTAGACGACTCTTCCTGCTGATGTTGTGTCATACCTCGCCGGATCTACTCCGGGATGCTCTTTCTGCCACCAATCACCAGCGAGACCAGGGGACGATGATGGCAACACGTATGCCCAAGCTATGCAGAATCATAAACGGAGAGCAAGGAGGATCAAGGAGGAGGTGGCGAGCTTTATCAAGCCTGGTGTGCTGTTACACCATTTTACATCCAGACCTTCTGTCACACCACCAGCTCCCGGCCCAAAAGCGAAGCACCACCAACGATTTGCTTTAAGGACCCCGGACCCCCCCTTAAAAAACATCAAGAAACCTTCCCGGTTCCGGGGGCTTCACCCCGTTCCCGGAAAGGGCGCGCAGACCGACCGCCTGTGATGAGCGCAGCGATCCGAGTGCCCTCGGAGAAGCGCGCTGAGGTGGTACCTAAGAGCGACGGTGAAGTGCGGTGAAGCAGGTGCATCACGCATCCGAATTGAAAGGGTTAGATGGCCCAAAGTGCCTGCAAAGCAGAAGTGTCTGCGGAATGCTATGGACTGCACAAGAATATGTGAGTTGTTCTGATTTGATTGCTGGATGTGGTGTCTTAAACAATCAAACATGGGGAGGGGGGGATGCGTTTTTTCTCGGATTTCGGGGTGCTCGACTTGCAGCAAATGACATACGTATATAATCGTACATAATAAACCCGTAGTTGATGTGGTGTCTTAGGACTGTCTGTGTGAATCTCCAGTCTGCTCATGATCTCCAAAAGGTATGTTCGATCGGCTGCTTCACTCGGCTGTTCTATGTGTGGGCGGCTGAGTAGGGAAAACAACTGCAAACCACGACGCACCAAAAGCAAACCACAAGTTTCAACAAGCAAGACACATAGTCTATTCCCTGAGGCGGCTGGCTATCAAAGAGGTTTGGCATCATCAGCGCTGGTTCCCAAACGGGTCACTGACGGTGACCCGTCGCCGAATTCACGGGTCCATCTATCCGCTGCGTCCACTCTAACCTTGTTGATATACACCTGAAACCCAAATTGACCACTGCTTCACCCGAAAACGCGTTGAACCGTTTGGGGTCATCCAGGTTGTAGGTATAATTAGGTATATCTACATCACTACTGTAGAACAATTTTCTACAACTCTCGGCGCCTGCTCTGATTTTCTGAAAATAATACCATTATGTCGGAAAGCATCTGTACAAAGGAACTATTTAGCAATCTGCCAAGATGCAGTAAGGCACACCGCTGATGCAATCCTGAGCTGCTGATCGCAACAAAACACCGACCAGCCCTTTCTAAAACACAACAATGTTTGATTAGTGTTTCCACAAGGAACTTGCACTTTTCCAACTTTCAACCATTTGGGTGAAGCACTGCTTTGAAAAACCCCGAGACCACCCAACAAATCCATGGTCCACCTCCATAGTCCAAAAAGCGAAACGAGTCACCCCGAGGATCCGTCGTGAGGATCCGCGAGGGTTGAGAGATGCAAAGCAACTATTTTGTACGGGGGTCCGTATAAAGCCATCTGTTTTGAACATGGGGGTCTGTAGAAACCATCCGTAAGATGTGTTTTGATCATGGGGGTCCCTCTAAAGCACCAAACCGAACCTTAGGGATTGTGCCATCACAGACTGTGGTCCCAATTGGCGACACCGGGGCACGGGAATTTCCGCCAACGAGACGAAATAGCCACGGCCACCAGGAGGACCACAGGAGAGGTCTGGCTGCTGAGGGCAAACACCCAGCAAGATGCTGGTGCAGCGGTCGCCACAGACCTACAAAGTAAGGGGCGGTCGCACGTAGCGGTCGCACACACGTGAACGGCCGTTTTGGGGGTGTGTGGAAGATCGTCTGATCCAACACCTGGATATCTTAAATTTGTGGAGTCATTGTCGAAGACATTGACTACAAATTGACTACAAAGGCATGTCCACTGGCATGCATGTCCACATCTCTTTTCCCTTGTGGCAAAACAATCTCCTGTTCGAACCATCTACTGTACAATGTACATAATGTACATGAACCACAAGCAGTGTCAAACTATATCACCAAGGGCATCGGCGGCATCAGCGGCATCAGCATGATGATCTTGACCTTTTTGGCCACCCATCTCATGCGCCCCACCCTATCCCACCCTCCCCCCCCACCCCCCCCCCCCCCCCCCCCACGTGGTTTGAGTTCACCGCGGTCACCGGTCGCACCGTCTCCACCACGAGTTCGGCCCAGCGCTCTGCTGGCTCGGACGCGGGGCAGCGGCGCATGCGCAGCGCCACGAGGGGAGCTTCCGGCGCCATCCTGGGAGGTGCCGTACCGAGCTTCGTGGAGAGGCGGAACAGACCTTACGTAAGTCAAGGTATTTTTACATGTATTTACCGTGCTTTTTGGGAAATCCCAAAGGGGGAGGAAGACTTCAATTCTGATTGTAAAATATAACATGAGATTAACTGAGTATAAGTGTATGACAAAGTAAGGGATAGAAATCCTGGACCGCTAATCAACAAGCCCCAGGGTATTTGCAGTCCAGGTCCAGATTAATTTGGTGGTTTAAGATTCCTTACAAGCCTTATCCATCTAGTGCTTCAAGGCCTTCTGGGTGGTCAGTTCAAGTCACTTCCCAGGACTGAGCACCAAACTTGGAGAACAAAAGACTTGGGTCCTTAAGAAGTCATTGCAAGCGATTCTGAGTGAACAGCTCTTGGGGCTCAAGGCGTTCTTCCTGCTCGTGTCCGATTTCATAGAGTTCCTCTTGCTTTTGGAGATTTTGCAAGTATTGTCTTAAGGTAATGATCAGGTAATGTCTGCATACCTTTTGTCAGCTTGTTCATGTGATTCTGCTTTCACATCTTCTAACTGCCTAGACCTTGAGAACCCACCTACATCCCATCTCCCAGGCTTCATGGGAGGCCCCCCTGCCACAACCGTTGTGCCGAGGATCATGCGGTGCATCCAGTGCAAGGGGCATTCGGGTTTTTCCACTCGGATGGCCTGGGTGGAGCAGCGTCAGCGATTCGGCCCACTGGGTGTGCCACCAAGGCCAGCAAGTGGAAGAGCCTAGCCTGTGGTGTCGGTGGGGGACTTGTGCCAAAGAACGTCATCTCGTCCAAATAAAACATAACAGCCATGGACCACGGGCACCAGTTGGGCCATGCCATGGACCACAACAGCCATGCCATAAACCATGAGGACCATAGTCCAACTGATCCATTGCGATAGTGGATGACTGTGGATGGCTGTGACTTCCAGGTGGAGTAACCGAGTAACATGAACTAACAATGAGTCAAAACGGAAGTTTTGGGTATACTATGATATACACTCCGAGTCACTCATATGGAAGTGGATAACTCTCTCTTTGTAAAGGACAAGGGTCTTTCCAAGGGCCAGGCCATCCACTTCCAGTTGCTCGGAGGGTATCATAGTCAACCGCCAAGTTTTGGAAGACTCATCCCATTTCATCCACATACCTTCCCAGGTTCGGTACAACTGGACCCTGGCACCTACATTCAAAGAGTGTCAGATCCCCACCTGCCGTCCATCCTGCAGCAATCTCACCGAGCTGGTCGCGGTGAAGGTGGGCAACTCTTCCTGAGAGTCTCGGCGCTCGCGTTTTTGGGCCCAGCTGAACGAGTGAAACACGCAGGGTTCAGGGAGTCGGCCCCACTTGGCTGATGTGTTGAAGCAACATCTCAGTGAAATGCACCAACTCGGAAATGGCACCCCGGCTTGTGGAAACAACGGGTTGATGTCCTGTTCTTACATTCACGGCAACCATTCAAACAGGCAACCAAAAACGTAAACAGATCATGGTCTACAGCCAAGAACAGTTAAGTGACCTGAACTAGGACCCCACTGGGCTACCTATGGGATAGTCGGATAGTCTAACTCTTCAACCTTTGGAAGTAGTCATCTGAGACTGCAGGCGACTCCAGGCGACGCCAAGCGTCTAGGAGCAGCTCACGCAGCTCTTCCCGAATCAAGTCCCTGCGATCGTTGTGTTGCAGCGATCGCCCAGAAAGGAATAAAAAAAGGAATGGGGCACGCCAGAAATGAATCGTGTATCATCTGGGCGCCAAGTTTCAAGATTTGGTTGATGGACTAACTATCCAAAGACTACCTGTTCCTCATTTGTTCGGCGTCCACAATGACCACAATTTGTCGTAGAAAGTTAATCGAAACAGCGCCCCAGTCCCATGTCTGCGCTCCCCGACACGGAACCTGAACAAAACGTCTGGGAAACTGGAGCCACCATATTGGGTTGAAGCCTAGACCAGGCAACACTCATTTGTGGCTGCCATGGCGAGCGTCAGGAATTCTCCTCCGCATAAGGGCACTTTGAACTCTTAAGCGCCACTAAGTTAAACCCTTAAAGTGCCACAACTTCAGGTGGACACCAAGTAAAGAATGCCTCGCAACCCTTTCTGAAAGCTGACCCAATTGAGATACTCTGCGGATCTCTGACCTCTGGGGATGTGATCGGATGTGCTGATCCGTCCGGCCGGTCCTCCTTCGGTCGACCGAGACGTCGCCTCGCCAACAAGCCTCTGATGGGCCCGCCCACCGCTTCGATGCAGCGCCACTCGTCTAGACTACTGGGATCGTACCTGCCCGTGCCGGGTGTTTCTCCGGGGGGTGACTGGCGGTGGGTCAAAACAAACACAAAAATCAACAAACACAAGCTATTTTGCAAAACGTCTAGAGGAAAAGACGAGGATCAAGCACTGAACAAAGAAGGATCAACAAATAAACTGCGCTGTGGCAGCGTTAACAAAAGTAGGACTGGACACATGATAGCAGCAAAACGAGCTAGCAGGAGTAAATGCAACAGGAATAGTAGTATGGTGGTGGTAGTAGCAGCGGGAGTAGAAGCAGTAGTAGTGGCAGCTTACGCAAGTAGGCACAGGCTGCCTTCTTTCGGCCAAGAAGAACAATAGAGGCATTAATTGGACGGGGCTATGGGTGGGGCCTACCATCGATCCGTTGCTCTTCTTTGGCAAGGAGGTGATATAAAAGCATAAATATCATTCAGATTCAATCTTAAGGCTAAGGGCTTTAAGGAGAAACTCTACGGAAAAACCATGCTTTCCACTGTAGGACTCCGGTTTGCCCTTGAACTAACTGAATCATCCACCCCTGTCAGGTTGTCATAGCTCGAGCTGCGCAGTGTTTGTCTTCTGAAAGCCTGCTCAAACAAGCGGCTATGCGTGGTCGAAGGATGCTATGATCAAGGCTGCGGCCGTGGCCTACAAGATCATGATAGCAGGAATGGATGGGTGTTGAAATCATTTTATGGCAAAGGCAGGTTGTTAGATGCAGATTTCATAGTGCCGGACAGTAGGGGGAATATGGGGAAATGGGCACGTTCAGGGATTGCAACCGGATCCTGGCACCACGCTGGGCGAACTGCGACTCTGTCTTTCTTGCGTGCTTTGTTTGATCTCTATATGTTTTGTTATTTTTGTCTTGGTCCCTACTTTTTGAATGCCTCTCTCCCACTGGAGGTGCCCTTCAAAAGGATTCTGTCCACCCTACGGACCCTACTCAAACTCCTGGCTCACCAATCCCTTGTGTGTGTGTCTTGGCGCAGCCACGTCTGACTCCAAAAAAACGTCTTGCCTCATCGTCCTGCAAACCTCAGTCATTGAGGCCGTCTCAACGTGCGAAGAGCGCAAGCACTGGAAGCACTGGCAAAGCAAGAAGCATCTCCAGCAACCACCCTTAGGTCCTTCTTGACCATATTCTGAAGCCCCCCGTTAGCTCTCTTGGTCACATTTAAGGACTGCACAGTTTGCAGCCTGATTAGAGGGATTAGCAAGAACACAATCGCAGGAACAGTGTTGGTGCATCCACACCAGTGTCAAGTAAGTAGGATGGGCGTTTTGGTAATTCACAACAGAACTCCACCAAGACCTGGTACTCGAGAACCCTCTGGATGTGACAGGGCTTTGTCCGCTTCCATGTTGGTGAGTTGGATAGATATATAATATACATCTATACTTATAGTTGGAGTATATACTTTTTAGTTGAGCAGTGTGTCGCTGGAGTGTGAAATGGATCGTGCTAAAGGCTGATCTTTAGTTGTCTTCAGCGCCATTCTGGCGCTTCAGCAAGTCCTCTTTTCCCTAAGCCTTTGTGGGGGCTTACCTCTATTGTGAGGCAATGCGAGACTGAGTAGCCCAAAGCCTAGCATTCATCAAGGGGGCCTGGTTTCAAGTACTGCATCGTCTCTGCATATCGCGGGTTCACGTGGGACTTGTGGCAAAATCAGGTTCAATGTTCGTCTCTTATTGAATTGCGACGGTGACCTGCCCAACGGTTCAATATCTAAACGCTGGAGTTCACCCAAATGACATCTTTGAGGCTGTTTCCTTGCCGTTCAATACCTACTTCCTAGTCCAAGGCCGCACCTGCAGGGGGCCTCCAGCTTCGCGAGCAACACACTTTCATTCAACAAACCCACGGAGAAACAATGATAGCATGAAATAGCATGAACACGTTTGAGTTACTCCTTCAATCGAAAGGGGAACAAAGAACTTTCCATTCGAAGCGACCGTGTTTTCCATGCGACCTGAGGCCCCACACCGGACGTCACGGGACGTCACGGGCGCATCTCCGGAACGTCACGTCACCGGTTGAGTCGAAGTGATCGGTTTTTTTGGGGGGGGCGAAAAAAACCACAGGTCGTTTTTTGGTTCACCCGTGAGAGTTGGTTGATGTTGGCTGCATGATTGACGGTTGGCTCAGTGTCGAAGAGTTGTTTGGATCAGAAAGGCTTCAATGTTGGAATGTCGCGCTGCAGGAGGTATTGTGGTCTGTTTGCCTCTCTGCTTGTTTCTAAGCACTGACCCTTGCAAACACACACACAATAATAGAACAATTGCCCTGCAAATGTTTTCTCTCAATCTTTGCCAAGTAGTGTTTTCCATGTTGATGCGTCGATTCATGTCTTGGCAACACTGTAGTAGGGGTCGTCGGCGAACGGCGAGCGGCGAACGGCGCGGCAGCGTGCGTAAACCTGAAGCAAAACGAGACCGTTCCTGGGCAGGCGGGTGGATGCAACTGTACATGTGTTCAATAACAAACTGAAATCTTGGTGTATATATATATAATAGTTATTTTATTATATCATGTATTATCATCGTATATCAATGTATATCAATATTGAATTTGAATTGTTGTGTTGGATTGCATTCGTTCAACAAACTCTGGGTGGAACCGTGTCTGCACGTAGAGTGTTCGGGCAGCTGAGGGGGGTCAGGGAAACCCAGGTGCGCTCACATTTTGGCCATCGCGCAAAAGCGAGGTAAACCACCTGGGCCGATGAGGATGTGAGCAACAAAGCATGGGGTCCAATTGGAAACAGGCCGCCATAAACAAAAGGACCAACAACTTCCAGCTGCAGTTCCAAATTGGTGACTAAACATGTCGCACTGGGCGAACCAAAGAACACCCCACTCCAAAAACAAAGGCATGAAACTAGGGGACTCTGAATTGCGGGATGCCTTTATTTGTGGCATTGTCCTCTTACTACTCCCCTTCGGAAGCCTTAGGTCACTACTCCACTACCCCCTAAGATCAACAGCATCCACCAAAAATCACAAGATAAAAAAAACAAAGCGGAGACAGAGGGTCGCCTTCACTGCTGTTGCCCTGACAGCGGTTGTCTACCCGTCTGCCCAATCATTGGTGCCGTTGTCAGCTGTCCATCGCGCTGCTTCGCCAACAAACTTCCGTAAGTACGAGCAAACCATACTTAGCGTAGACCAGTCGCTAAGTTCAAAAGTAAGCGTAGATTAGTAACAATATAAATGAGGAGCTGGCTGGCTAAGTCCACGAGCTAGGGCCTAGGGTCGACAGTAGCCAGGTGTAGCCAGTAGCTAAGATCACAAGTGAGCATAGAGAGTAGCTAAGTGAAAATCACAAGTCAGCGTAGCGAGTAGCTAAGTTAAGTGAAGGGTTAGCAAACTCGACGGGGCCACGTGCTACAGTAGAAATTCCAGGTGGAATTTGCACAACTGTCGTCGAAAATCAAGGTGGAAGTTGCCAAAGTGCAAAGCTGCTGTCGAAAGTTCAAGTGGGTGTGGGCGGTTGAATGAGAATTCCCTTCTGGGCTGGGCATAGCTTTTCAATTGCAAGGAGAACCATACTGCTTCCGGCCAAGTGACACACGTCTCGCTTCCGTCTTGCTCCCCGACTCGCTCCGGCCCAGCGGTCCGGGAGGTCCAGGTCCGGTGAGGTCGGACCTCCGGGGACACCGAAACTCAATGCCATGCATGGTAGTTGTGACGTCAGCATCAGTGCTCTCTTGCACAGGACCCATGTGAAGTACCATGGTCCTCTTCAGGTCTTCAAACGACTACTATACAGACCTATAATGTCAAGATAGGATTAATAAATCCCCCCTAGTTAATCCGAGCCCACAAAGCCGCCGAAAATTGCCCAAATTAAAAGTATTATTGGCTGTTGATTTCCCCCCCTATGGTCTAGTTTTCTACCAACAATCCCCCCCAGTTAATCCGAGCCTACACAATCCCCCAAAAAATAATATTACTTTTAACTAGTGGAGGTTTATTTATCCTGACTTGACATTTTACTCTCAACTCATGCTGCTCATTCAGCAAGTCTCACCTCATGCTGCTCATTCAGCCACTCTCACTGCATGCTGCTCATCTCTTTTTCAGCTCATCAAGGTCTGAGTCTTTGCTCATGGCTTGCCCATCTGATACTTAGCATCAAATGTTACCAGCCAATTCCTCTCACTCTCATCACTGGTCCAATAGACTGTTCCTCTCACCAGGACTCTAGCCTCAAGCTCATCCCCTCTCAAACCTTCATGGTCCAAAGGTCTCATAGCACATTATTCAGGGGGAGTGGACCTCATGAGTGGTATCTCATACCTTCTTGACCTTGTTGACCTACCATGTGGGGGGGGGGGGGCAGATTACTCCGGGGTTGACATTACAGACCTCCAAACGGATAGAAAAGTACATCGCCAGTAACAAATGCATTGGACACCCAATTGGGAACCACATGGAGCCCACCTCTTGAGGTCTTCACCACCTCCCAGGTCTTGTGGCCTTCAAAAGCGTCAACATGTGATTCTTTTGCCACGTGGCGGTGGCCAGTTCGGCAGCGAGCCGCCTGCACGGAGTGCTGCGAACAGCCAATGGTGGACGCTCGGCCGATCTGGTATGGACTCAGCTGGACTCACCTCACTAACAAAACATCTAAATGATCCCGGCAAAAAGACCAACAGTGTGTTCTAGAGGTCTAGAGGTCCAAAACAGAAACAAACACACACCTTTCAAACACATCTGCCTGCTTGGTTCTTCAGTTCGTGACCCAACTTCGGAGTCCAACCCGGTAACCCTGGACTCACCCGGCCTGTTTGAGAACGAACCAGGTGGCCCAGGAGATCAAGTTCGGTCACGAACTGAAGAACCAGGAATACAGCTTGGCGATGGTGCAAAGACTACAGCTTGGAATCTCAGCAGGGTCAGAATTCACGAGAATAAAAACGATCGAACCGCCCTAGAGAATCGCGTGCACGCAGGAGACTTTCTCTTCTTCGGTGAGGCGAAAGCAGCTCTCAAACAACTGGCAATGACAATTCAGAACCCCAACTACGGCTGAAGTATGAAATAACTAAATTATGTTCCCGTCTTGATGAGGCAGCTGTGACAGATCAAGAGATGAGCCCAAGGATTTCTAGGCTTCAGTGTTGAAGCTCAGGTAGACCTCCAAGTCAGTCCTTGCTCCAAACGCCCATCTGAGGGTGGGTGAGGGGATCAGCGCGATACACACTGCCCCCGATCCGGCAGTAGTGATCGCTGATCCGGTTGGATTGCAGGTCCCAGGCCAGTGAGCTTGGATCAGTGATGAGTATTGCCTCTGGATCTCCCGAAAGGCACATGTTCTTATAAAGCCGGTGAGGGCAACGATGGCTCGCGGCTCGCGACTGAGAGCTCAAGAAGCAGAAACACAAAGTTACTAAGCTCGCATTAAAAAGAAAGGCAAAGTCAAATAACACCCCAGGAGCATCATGACCGGAACGATCATCGCTTTTTGCTTGGCAGCAAAGGAAGAAAAGCAGCAAAGGAAGCAAACCAAAAGGCCTGCTGGAAGACTCCGCACAGCCATCCACGAGACACCTCGCCAAAGAGGTAGCGCGGTCAACCAGGCCACAAGGAGGCGACTCGAGCTGAGTCTGAGTCGATCGGGCTCCGGGATGCTCAGAGTTGACCATGCCAGTGTTGCACCATGCGAGCGCTCACTCCCTGGAGTGACAAATACCAAGGCATTCCTTCGAAGAGCAATGCGAGGTACCAAATGAAGAGTGCAGTGGAAACGATGCCGATGAACAAATCCATGGGTTTGTGACTCCATTCGCCACATAGAGCCACGAAGGTTCCATAGAAATAGCCAGGAATGGCCATGAGCAGCATCTGCCAAGTCATTGTTTTGCAAAGTAGTAGTGCTACTAGCCAAGCGAGCGTGCTGATTCCAAAGACCAGAGTGCTGCAAATGCTAAGTGTTGGGTCTTGTTCACTCTGCATTCTTGTTGGTCCTTCTCCCCGTGATAGCATCCGAACTGATAGGTTCTTCAGCACTGGATCTTCAGCACTATCATGTTCTCCTCCCGCGGAGTCTTCGGAGATGATTCCAAGTGATGGGTACAGGCCTTCGTGACTGTCCACCCTGTCAACATGTACCTCTTCCCCATCTGAAGCCAAAGGCAAGGCCTCATAATCACAAATTCTTTTCCGAATTTGCCATAACCTCCAGAGCTTCCACAACAAAGCTACCACAAGGATTGCAGCCAAGGAAACCACCAAGAAAATTGGATAATCCATCTTCGGGATCCGCAATGTTTGAGCCGCTATTTTCGCAGGCTGCGGTAAATGTAAAACAGCATGCAATCACCACTCCGTTGAACGCTAGGACCATGGTCGCCTGCAGCACTGTTAGCACTTGGTCAAAGGCCAATAGACTGGCAAAAAGAAAGAACTACCAGCACCTTCAAAGTGACCGCCCTTGAGATCCCAGTTTGAGGTCACGAATCGTCCATAAAGAGGTCACTTACAGACTCCAAAGAGGTCACGTACTGAAGGTCCTGGTAGGTGACTTGGTGTTCAGTTGGTGTTGGGCTACACGAGCCTGGTCGTGGGACGCTTCTACAAAGTCGCCCTGGCGTATCGGCGTCTGAAAGAAGACAATCGCATACGGCATCGCATGCTCCTCCTAGTGTCAGAAGAAGGCTTTTCCGCCCGAAAGCAGCTGCAAAGTGGGAAAAGCAATGATGTAAGAAGTGTGAGGTCATGCCACCAAAGGACCACTGAAAGTGGAATGCTTGGCAAAAAAACATGCACCCACCAAGCCAACCAACTTCCATGTCGAACCACTTCCGACACCGACACGGCCAGGGCCATTGCCTTCACACACTGTGCCATGGGGATCGCCTCACAAAAGCCGATGAGATTGGAACCCCAACTTGGGTTCAACTTAAGGGTTGGGAAAGCGTCCACTCCGCATTTTTCAAGATTCCGATGTTTTCAGTCTTCAGGAGTTTCCTTTAGTATTCCCTAGAAGCTTCCGAGTTTTGAGATTTGTGAAGTCTTTCGCGTTTTGGGACCAAAGTGCCACAAGACGGATTCAATCCGATTCATCAGCAGCTTTGTGACCGGCTAAGATGGACTAAGTACGCTGGCAGTACATTCGCACTTGGGAACCACACAGCTGCAATGCTCAGATCGACAAGTTATGCCGCTGGAACGGCTGTGCAAAAAGCAGTCCTGGACAGGAATGTCATGCTGCAACAAAAAGGTTCATGATTGAGCTGTGGTGGAAGGTCTCGAATTGATCAAGCAACGAGCCTTGGTGAAGCTATTAGCTATTGAGCAGTGGGAAAACCCACCGAGTCACGTGATACACTGGTGGAGAAGCACAGCTGGAAGGCATGACACAGGCTGTGCATCTTGAGACCGATGACCCGCTGTTTGCAGCTCAAAACAGGGCACTCTGTGATGCCAAACGACACCTAAAATCCGGGGACAACAGGAGGTTGAAGAAAAATGAAAACATGATAAAACGTAAGGTTGAGATCGACTTGAAGTAAGTGAAACAAAAAGCACTACTGTAGCTGGGCTGTAGGTGTTTCCTTTGTGATAGCGTCACTTGGAAAGGCGTTGCGCCCACAACGTGCTGCAAGTGACAACTCCCTCCCTTCCTCGCTCCCTCTCAGGCCGTCCTTCCACATTTCCACGTGCTCGGAACCCGCAACCCGCACACCACTCGACTCAATGGCCACCAGGTCAGTCCCTCAAGGCCTGGAGCACGGCGAAGCTGCACACCCGCGCTGCTCGAGCTGTCACCCAGGCCCTTAAGGATAGAGTCTACAAGCATCCGATGCCTCTAACACTGTCCAACGGTTGAGGCATGGCATGGCGAACAAATGGCTACAATAACTGTAGCTGGGTTGGTTACAGTAATTGTATCATGCCAAGACTTGGACGGACACAACAAACAGGTAGCTCAGATACCTGTCCAGGTCACGTCTCACCACTGTCCAGGCAGGCCTACTCCAGTGACCCAGACTATAAGTGTACAGTGTACAGAAGATTGCCGCGCGGACTTGAATCCGTTCAACCACTCCTTGCAACCTTCCCTGCTGCAGCAAAAGATTGTGTACTACAAGACCACACATGGGAAGAAACTATATGATTTGGGGCACTTCAACGGATGTCGGATGCTTCTCTTTCATCAAGGGCAACTGGACCTTGGCTCGCCCTGGCTCTCCCAGAAAACAGCCCATGACCTTGGGCGAAACCGCTCACTTTTACCAAACATGTTGGATTGAAATGGCTTGAACTTGAATCAATTCATAGTGAAGCTCAATTGGTATAATTAGTAACGTAGGTATCGCTGGATAGCTCTTATCTGTCCTGCTGAGAAAAAAGGCCCAGCGAGACCAACATACCTCTGGCAAAATGGAAAGTTATGGGTTGAGGGTACTTATATATATATATATATAATGTCTGCCTTTCGCAACTTTCCCACCTCCACTGGCCAGGACCCTGGCCCTAACTTCTAGGCCTCAATGTGTCAAGTGGATATCCATCATCTGAAGTCATCTGGATCTGCCATTATTTCCATTGCCTGAGACCTCGGCATTTCTGCTCTAACTGGGGCAATTGATATGCCTAAGGGCCCTATGGGTTTATGACATGCCCTTGGCAGCTCATTCCGCCCGCCGCGGCCTCGTGGCCGAGTCAGTTCCCCTCAACGACGCCCCCCTCCCAACCTGAGGCTCACTCCTGAGCGCCGGCCTCAGGAAGATGCTGGCACTGCTGGCAGGTCGGAAAAGCTGTTTCCACCCAAAAGCACTCAAGAAAAGATCAAAGGCCCGACTATTTCAACATTCCCATTCGTGATGAATTGGTTGATTCATAGAGGCCCATTTGGGCTCCAGTCGTGCCTTCTGAGGGTGATAGTTTGTGGTGGGCGCCAGGAGGCTCAGAAAGGAGGGTCCAAAATACCTTATCGGAGAAGGTACTTGAAGCCCAGAAAGGGTTGGATAGGGTTGGAATCTGATTTTATGTAGTATCACCTTCTACTAACTGTTAGTGACTAACAGAACACCTGTGAATCCAAGCCAGGTGAAAGGATGGAGGATGGAAGAATCCCAAGCAGGCAAACATTTCTTGGTCAACGCACTATAAAACAAGGCCCAAACTAACCCCTTTTCTCGCATCTTAAGGTCTTGGTGTGAAGGAAGCACTTCCCCAATGACATGTGCAAAAGCTTTGCAGTGTTCGACGTGGACGTGGTCCAAAAACGAGCTTCCAATCGTCTGAGCTGCTTGAGGTGCACCAGCTCACTGGCTGAAGAGTGTTACAACCGGTCTGATGCTGATGCCTCCAACGCCAATTCTCGATCTCTTCCATGAACATAAAGTGTCTCGCAAAAGAAAACTGTCGGATTCCAGAACCTCAGGAATTCTGATCTCCCAACTCCTGAGCCATCTTATGCCATCATTTCTGTTTTGTTTCTTGTTATTTCTCCCCCCGGTCAGAACAGCCAAGGTGACTCGAAAAGCCCGTGCCCAGGCCCTGGACGCAGCACCGGCTCATCAGGTTTGGAACGGCTGGAAGCAGCCCGTGCCCATCGGTCGAGCGGGTGGCTTTCTCTCCTGGCGAGGTGGAGCACCAGGTCTTGTAGGCCCTCAATTTCAAGCACGACACCTCCAGGTGTCGTTCGAACGTTTTTTTTTCCTGATGGTTGTTGTTTCATAGGGGTTTACAGTTTATATGTGCGATGTGTTTTAAATCTTTGAACCCGGGTCTATGAGGCTCCTACGACAGTGCATTAGACTTCGCTAGCTTGTGCACGGGAGGGGTGTTGACCAATAGCCGCCCACCTCGTCTCGCAGCAGAAGGTGCTGCAAATCCACAAGTAGAGAAGTGCAACACCACCAGGAATATTGAAACCTATTGAAAGATGTACCGTCCCATGTCAATACCAAAGCACCAATCATCAAATCCCTGAGGCAGTCAAACAGTGCTGTCACTGCCACAGCTTGTCAGGAGCCATAGCAGCTCACTCCTGAGGTTCGATCATATACAAGAACATCTGCGCGCGCCATCCGTTGCCCATGCATGGCTGAAAGGCATTGAAAGGCTCAGTTGCAGCCTTTCGGGTCAAAGAACGACAAGAGCTGTGAAACGTCTTCGGTGGTCTGTCAACGGGGCGCTGGTCATGTGCTTGTGTTTTTTTTACAAGGTCATTGCAAAAGAACTTGCAAAAGCTCACAATCACTTTCCCGGAGATGTGGTACGTTGGGATGAGATCTGGGCTTGGAATCCAAGACTGAAGTTTTGCCCGCTCGCAAAGCTGAGGGCGTCCCCAAGAGTATGGCCAAGACCCAGCTTCTCGCAACCCGCTGGCCACCGTTGACTTTTCGAGACACGCTCTTCAGGATCTTGAGGGCAATCCAAACTAAACACATCGTGCCAAATTAAAGGACGCCAAGTAGAGGGCAAAAGTCCAAAGGCATCTTGGGTTCAAAGGGCATCCTGCATGTCGGTGGCCATGGCGAGGCTTTCGGGCTCGTCCAACGCAGTTCGCCATGTTGGGGACAAGGCCTTTCTGCAATCCTGCCCATCACTTGCAAAGGGAGCAAGGGCTGAGAGCTCAAGTAGCAGAAACAGGCATCAGGTCCACGGCTAACCAGGCCACTAGGAGGCTAGAAAGGCTGAGTCTGAATCTCTTAATGGGCTCCAGTTCCGTGAACCAGAAGCGCGACCTCAGTGCCAGTGTTCCAAGAAGCGCGCTGGCGCCTTGGAGTGCCAGGACATACCAAGGTTTTCCTTCCAGAAATGGCAAAGCCAGGCACCAAACGAAGAGTGCCGCACTCACGATGCCGATGATTAAGTCCACGGGATCGTGACTCCATTCAGCATAAAGAGCCACGAAGGCTCCGTAGAAATAGCCAGGCATGGTCATGAGCAGCATCAGCCAAGTCGTTGTTTTGCAAAGTAGGAGTGCCACGAGCCACGTGAGCGTGCCAAGTCCAAAGAAAAGAGTGCTGCAAATGCCCAGTGACACGTCGGGTTCGCTCTGCTGCGCTTCAGAATCTGCCGTGCAAGGCGTCTTGAGCAATGAGTCTTCGGCACGATCCACCTCTGGCGATTCTCCATCGGAATCGACTGGGTACGAGATGTAGGGGCCTTCGTGGCTCTCGACATGTGCCTCCTCCTCATCTGAAACCAAAGGCAAGGCTTTATACCCACCAAGTTCCTTCCGACGCCGAGCCTGCCAGCTCTTCCCGAGTTTCCACCACAAAGCCGCCAAAAGGCTTGCAGCCAAGGCAAACATCAATATCTGGCAATCCATCTTTGGGATCCAGAAGTTTTGAGCCGCGATTTGCGCAGGCTGCGGCAAGAGATGCGTATATTCCATACACAACCACCACTCCGCTGAATGCTGTGCCAGGACACTTCTGGTCAGTAGGTCCAATGCCGACCAATCCATCCCCAAGCTTCTCTGACGGCATCAGAGAAGCTTGGCCACAGACAGGCCTGCTCCACCCTCTCAGTGTGGGTTTTAGATGTTCGAGGCCATTGTTACCCGAGAAAATCCCCGAAAGCCAATGGTTTTACTGCCTGAGACACCTGCGACCACGTACGCCTACCTTTCCGCCCTCCCGGTCCGGGGCGGGCCTTGGAACCCGCTTCGGGTGAACAAGCCGAGGAGAATTGGAACCCAAATGGGGTTTCAAAAGGGAAGCTGGGAAGTGTCGACAGTGTCCATGAGGAATTGTCCAAGCTTTCTGTGTTTGCTCATTTCAAGAGGCTTTGCCAACTTACTTCTCCTCTGGGCTTCCTAAGTTGGGATGCGTACGAGTTTCAGGCTCTCTTGGAGTTGCGCTCTGGGGACAAGCACTGTAGTAGTCACTAAAACTAAAATGCCGATGCCTTCTTGGAGTTTGTGCCCGGCTGAAGTTACAGTCTGCATCCATCTGGTCTCTTTGTGGGCACATTTGTGAGCCACGTGGCTGCAGTGCCACTGGCACACCTTTGCCAAGAACTGCTGGCCGTTTTCGACACGGAAGCTGACAGCTGTCCTGCACAGAAATCCAGTGGTCTGGCAATAAGGTTCAATGATTGAATTTGTGGCCAGTCAGGAATCAATCAACGAGAGGGGCATTGGATGGCATGTGTGATGCGACTGAAAAGAAACTTATAGCCTATAGCCCACTTGAATGGACGCGACTGAGGAGGTTGGAGAAAGGAAGGTGAGATGTGATGATATCAGGTGTGGTGATGCAAAATGATGCAACCGGCCTGGACAAACGCTTCACTCCCCTTGCACATACATCCGGAAGCAAACCAACTCTCAAAGGTTTGCTGCTCAATTCAACAGTCCCCGGGTCCTTTGCCAGCTGAAACAAAACGCAGCCCATCGGCGGCACGTAGGCCTGGGAGTCTTTGCATCAAGTGTTGTGGTTAGAGGAAAAGGCGCACGGCCTGCCACACTGAGACGGTTGGCTCGAAAACATCACATCGCGAATCACCATCAGAACCTCCACTCGCTTCCCAATACATAATACCTTTCTCATCCTTTCTCTCAGTATGATCTCATTCCGCCATGCATCAACATGCATCAGCATCGTCACTGATGGCACTTCAATTTGTCAATCCACGCAAAATTGTCCTTTTCATTGCTTCTGGTGACGCGTGTCTCTCTGTCACTCGATGCTGCAGCACATGCAAACGGAGGCCCCCCCGAAGTGGTTCTTCTATGCAGTATGTTGAAAGGACTCCAAACATCCTCACATTGCCACAAGCAGTCCCCCAACAAGCAAGAAGAATTTCCTCCACCAGACTTGTCATCAAAAGTGTCCAAGTGAGCAAATCCTCCCTGTTTAATCTTTTTCTTAGGATTCCCAGGGCTAAGTGTCCGAAGGCGCTCCATTTGCACGGTTGGTTGGCTTAGGTCAACCGAATTCCAGTCCACCCGGCGCTGCACTAGGAGCCGGGGGTGCGGAACTGCCGCTCGGGGCGTTGAAGACAAAGGGCCGCGAGGCCGTTCACCTTGCTCCAAACGGTGGAACGTGCTCAGCTGAGCCATAGAAACATCAGAAACATGGCTTTGGGCGCTGGATGTGTTCGCTTCAGTCCATACTGGCTGGCGAGTTCAGCGCTGGATGCATGGTCGCGTCGAAACGGTCGCGCCGATGCGTTCTACAGAGTCGTGGAAAGTCACTGGTCCCCTACTTTCTCAAATTGCCACAAGGTCCAGAAACTAGTATAATGTGGATCGCTCTAACTGCGCTTATCCATGGGTTCATGACTATAGGTGTTTTGGTGTGGGCCCCTGCCATTGTAACTGCAGCACACTGTGCTGCTTGTACTGCTTGGTTCCAGCTGAGCTAAAGATCTCTCCAAACCAGCAACACACATTGGGTGCTGGCTGGCCAGGACAAATGTCCCCCCCAAAATCCTACATCCCTGACTAAACATTGGTCCAGGGTTCCTACTATGTACACTGGCCTAGCCAGCTCTAGACTGTGCACACCTCCCTACTTCAAGTATAGGATCTCCGCGCAGCTCAAGTCTCATGAAGCATGCGATGTGCTCCTAACGGGCGCGACACGGAAGATCAGGAGGTCTATGTCCTACTGGGCTGATCTCGGCTGCAGCCACCTACGGTCACATTGTTTTCAGTGTTGCACACACTGCCACCTGCACTGTATGCAATCAACACATCACTGGTGGCCAGAACAAAAGAATTGAACAACGACCCGGGACTCAGCGATTTGTTTGTTTGTTCTTCTTTTCAAGCAGCGTTGTAGTTGTATGCAACCTGAATCTTGGTGCCTCATGTGGCATTTGGCACCAAACGCGGGCACAGTCCTATACGGCCCGACACTCTGATGCGCAGATTTCCTCATTCATTAAGCGTTGTCAAAAGGAAACTAGAAGCTGCTCACAATAAGGTGCCACAAGAAAAGACCCACTAAGTGACTAGCCCCTTCCCTCGTCATGTGCTTATCCCCTAACAGCGCTATGAAACTGCATTGATGTCCTCCTGGACTAGGAAACTGAGTCACCTCTCAACGGAAGGTCCTGCGCATTGAAACAGCTCCGAAGACCCTGATCTACTTCATGCAGTACTTCCGCGGGGCACCAGCTGGGCCTTCCAATCCTTTGGAATTGAATTAACTTTATACATGCATACACTTATAAGTATACGGTATATCAGTCTATCTTATGAATATATATAATATCGGACAATCACTTAGAACAAATTTTGGAAGCAATGTTGGAACATCATTTCGCAGGTAGAAGTTCTAAGTGCATGCTTAGAACATGGACAAACATGCTCTTGGAACATCTTAGCACTGGGCACTAGACATAAAACGTAATTAAGCTTAGAACATTCATACAAAGACCAACTTTTGAGGAGATTTGGCAGAAACAGGCTAGTCGATGGGAACTTGGAGAGAATAAGCAGGGAAACTACAACAATCGGAATGAGCCTCGCCCTCTCCAAATTTGTTCTATGATCTCAGTTGTTGGCTCCTAGGGAAAGGTAGCCACGCATGGTGGCGCTTTCCGACGGATGTTCCAAGTGTACACTTAGAACATGCATGTTCTAAGCGAGGGAAGGTCGTTTTGGAAAAAAAACACATCAACACTTTTGTTTGTCTAAGCATATGCCCACCGCTATAGCATTATATATATATATTAGTATACAGTAATATAGTAATATATATATATATAATACATATACATATATGTAAGCAAATATACAGTAAGCATTTGGAACTGAGAATTCTGCTCCCAAGCTGTTTGGTCTCAAGGCTAATTACTCCAGTCATGCGACTTGCATGACATCTCGGCACACGGCGTTCGAGGGACTGGATCACGGCAAAGATCTGAGGGTGCTTCTGCCATAGTCAGAGCTACAAAGCTACCGGTTCTGTCAAAGCATGTCAAAGCACGTGAGTATATCTGTGTTAGTAACTTGGTGAGTGCCCTTCCGTCCCCCATCACCCTGCATAATACACATTTTGGCATCCAAACATATCCAAACTACCTTCCAGGAACCTATTCAGCTTTGACGGGGGAGCTGGGATCTGCCAATCGACCATGCCAAAAAAAAACAAGCAATCTCCGAATAGACCTGTTCACCAAAATGGCACCCTTGAAGATCCATCGATCAAATTGCCAAGAAGTCAGTCCACTGCCGCCCACTGCGCAATGCCAGACTGGAAGGTTGACAAGTGGAATCTGTGTTTGTCTCAAAGCATGTCTTCGCCCACGCCAGCGCTAAGGACCCTATCTTCCTTACTTCTCCACATGCGGGGTCGAGAGTGGTCGTTAAGTGAGGGTCGCATGGGCCTTTTCGGGCACACTTCGACTCGGTGTGCGGTTATATCTGAGCGAGCCTCTCACTTCAGTCCTATGGCCCCTGGCAGTGAAGTGGTTATATCTTATAACCACAGGTTGCAAATGATTTCGGGGATGACTTGACGATGAGGACCATTCCCGATCCATGGATATCCATGGGACTGTTTTCAGGGTCAATCAATGTAACTATTCCATGGATGGATTGTTGGCGATTTACCCCCGGTTTGGTGAATCTATCTAAGCCACATGCCGATGCTCGACATGAGACTACGAACATGGCATCTGAACCATTATGGCTACACCATGTCTATCCATGTCTGCAGAGTTTGATGGCTGGCACTGCCCAGCTATATCTCGCAAAAAACACGGGTAAAAAACACCATTTACAATCAGCTGCAGAGTGGAGCATGACAATATGCAACTGCGACTTCTGTCTACTTCTGTAATGTCTACCGCCAAGAGCTGCTAGCAGCTGCTAGCAGTGTTTCTCTTACGGAACCAACTGATGATCTTGTCCAGCTCTCGATGGGGAGACTCAAATTTCTGGTCCTCAAGATGCCTGGTGAGTCTGGTTCGGTTCGTCTCCAAAGCTTCCACCACGGCACTTCGCATATCCCCAACGGGGCCCTCGGGCACTGCGGCCTCGATGGGGACCACGTCCGGTCGATCAGCTCCATAAATCAGGTCATATTCTTTCTCAAGGTTCCGCCTGGCGCGAGAGCTAGATGTCTTAAGACTCTCAGTGTGGGCGAGACATGGCAAAACACCATATGAAATTGCAGAATTTGACACAACGAGCTCTGGAGTAAACTAGGTACTGAAATGTACTGAATGTTTTTATACATTAATACACATCCTACAATCCAAAAGTGCTTTCTTCATCAAGCCAAGCCACAAATATTCTGATTCCTCGGCCACGATATCCTGCTCGAAAAACCGGGCCCGCTCCTTAATTCTTCTTTTGGCCTCTTCCACTGGTATCTTGAAATATATTGTAACCGTCGGTTTGAGATCGTTGTCCTCGAAGTCCTTCTGGAACTCCCGAAGCAGGCCTGGTAAAAATGGACACAAGAAAACAAAGCAAACACACCAAGGCTATGACAAGGCGATCATTGAGTGATTGGAGGGTAGGCGATTCGGCTGGGTTGCCAATTCTCCACTCACTTCTGAAGCAACCGGAGGATCCGAGGGGACTTTGGGTGTTAAGAAAGTTCTGAATCTAAGAGGGCGCTTTGCTTTGGAGGTGGCCCAGTGTCCATAGGACTCCGCCCAGGTAGATCCAACAAATGAAGTGGCAAGCAGTTCACTACCACGATCTTGACAACCTTGGGTATACATATTTGTTGGGGTCCTAAATTTAAAGCATACATCCACCGAGCCTTGGAAGCATATGGATGTCCAAACCCCATGACCACTTGTATTGGGAACAACGAAGCCGCTACATACATAGCACAATTGCAGCATCGCCACCCTCTGGCAGGATCTTGTTGGTGAAGAGTGTTTGACAAAAGACACGCAACGAGCTTTCGCAGCATCGCTCCGAGATCACATCATAATCTTGATTCAATGCCTCAAAGGATTTGCCAAATTTCAAACAGTAGGCACACTAACTTGGCGCAACAAAACCCAACAAAGAACGTCACATATTCATGATCGGCTCCTACTTCTCAAAGGCTCGGTTCCTACTTCTCAGAGATTTCTCAGCTGCTATACGTCTTTGGTGTGTGACCCATCCTACACAACGAAGATCCTGGGTTGCTTCATCCACGTGATGCTTGTACTGTAGGGTACAGGTATTGTAAGTACTTGGTGTGGGAGGCTCACATAAGCGCTGCCAAGACTGCAATGGTCTTATGATGATTCCAGATGGCGTGCTCCAGCGCACGGGTCGCCGTCTCTGCCTTCTGAGCAGCCTCCTACAGGGATGTGCGTCCAGAGTCCAGGCATTCACCGTGTTTAGCAAGCACGTACAGTACCTAGGTTATTACATGGTGCGAACACCCCGCCTGTGGCACTCCAAATGGAAACTGCAACCGCTTCACAGGTCAGCTAAAGGATTTTGGTGATTACATATGACAACAACAGTCAAAAACTGGACCCGGGTACTGAATTCTTTGCATTCACATGCTTCTCCCCCCTCCCCCTCCCACACTGCACAGCCTGCACATGACTTCTGTGGTGGAAAAAACTGTTTGTTTGTTCGGCCTTCGTCTGCCATTTCTTCAGCTCTTCCTAAGTCGTGCAGTGTTGCCACGAATTCATGGGCCTACAATGGCCTCCACCACTGGCAAGACATACAAAACCGCTTTCTCTCTCGGGGCTGAAAACAGTTTCAAGTATTGTCAAGTAATCCTTACCAGTCAATGAGCTCATTTTACTGGAGTTGGTCATACAAAAACAGTACTTGAGGAGAAAAAAGGCCAGGTTGTTGTAGGTCTTTGGACTTGTAAGGATTTTTTCTACTGCACAATGGACAGCAGCTCCAGAGTAGTCTACGGGGCTTGTGCCTCTTCCCACGTGCTGGAGAATCATCACATCAGCAATGAGTCAACGACATGACAGGTTGGCCATTCGGGTCCGAAGTCGCCGATCTGTTTTCTTTTGTTTCTCATCTCCTCCTAGTAATATCCCATCTGAATGTACATGTACCAGGACCCTCCAAGGAGTGCCCAATGGAAGCCTATAGGTAGTGTGGGGTAGTCCATTGGACACCCCTTGGAGGGTCCAGGTACATGTATACATAGTTATGATTTCTGATGATCTGTCGTAATAATGCATGCTGTCGGGCTCACATAATGCTGAAATCCTGTCACATCCGAAAATGGGCTGACTTGCACACATGCATCATCCGGCGCCAAGTCTCCATTGCATGGTAGAATTGAGTCAATAGTGGCCACCATGTCTTCTCGTATTTCTCTTCCACCGGCTCGCGATGAATCACCACGCCGGCCGGACGATCTTCTTCAATCTCATTGAGCAATGTCGTCTTACCCGACCCGATGGTCCCGTCGCAGACCACGAAGAGCTTTCCTCGCATTGTTGGATGGAGAGACTGGAACAGGATGGAGCAATAGACGCAGCATGCGCATGTTTAACATGGATTGATTAGCAGCAGAATAAACGGGCCGCGACCCCGTTGAAAATCCTTGGACACACAAAGGAAAACACTCCTAGCGCAGCACATCTGAGTGTCTTGGTTTCCTTCTGGTCTGCGCCAAAAACGTCCGCAGCATGGGGCGAAGTGAGTCGATTAAAGCCTGAATGATGACCTCCTGGAATGCGCTCATCTAACAGAACATAATCCCCAAATGGAACCTCTGTAGGCGGGTGGTGGCTTCGATGGTTTGGCCTCATGTGACTTCTACCCGCTCCCAAACCGCACCCAAAGCGCCTCGCCCTGCGCGGGTGCCTCCGGCTCTTCGCCGCGTTCGCTGGCTTCGGCGTTGTCTGCTGAGGGCGTGGAGCCGTCCATGGCATCGCTGGCAGCCCAGCGGGCGGCATGAGCCAAGGCATTGATCATCAAGCCTTGCTTTTGCCACTCGCGCTCGGGATGATGCTCTGGTATTCGTGGCGCAGCCTCGGCCTGTCAAAAGGGATGCATGGGGTGGGGGGGGAAGTGCAGCCACACTTAAAGTGCAATACAGGAGATGGGTCGGTTCACCAGTCTTCCATGGGAAGGTTGGTGGGAGCAGGAGTGCATTGTTGTCTTGGGTGTCACCACTTCTAGAAGTTCAATTGGCCAAATGGTCCCAGTCCGTACCAACCGGCCCCCCCACCAAATATCCAAGAGTTGGCCTAGGCGTGGTTAGTGACTAGCCCGACGGACTTTGACCACAAAAACACCAGAAAGTGAGGCATACACTCTATAGAGTGAAGTGATGTGAAGTGGATCAATTCTGTCAATTCCGAGCATTGTGCCAACTATGTATGTGTATGATTGTGTATGTATATGCAAATATATAGTAGGTCCAAATATCAAAAAACCTCAATCTCCTCGAGCATGTCATCAACCGTGAGCTTCTGGCCCGCATTCATCATTTGATTAGCAGCATCGATGATCTCTCCAGTACAGTCCTCAGCTGTGCTAGCCTACTGCAGCAACCAGGATCGCAACTGTCCAAAGGCCCAACTGCCCAAAGGCCCATATATGAGGATACCTTTGGGATGTCTCGTGCTCGTGCAGCCCTATCACCTGCCGTGCTTTGGCGGGGGTGTAGCATCTACATCACAGACATGCTGTAGAATACGCA
Source organism: Durusdinium trenchii (assembly GCA_963970005.1). Classification (NCBI taxonomy): domain Eukaryota; class Dinophyceae; order Suessiales; family Symbiodiniaceae; genus Durusdinium; species Durusdinium trenchii. The sequence goes on along the minus strand of CAXAMN010028472.1, from coordinate 8,421 downwards.
CAGGCACAAATCGGCACAAAGTACTGTCTCGTTGAACCTGACACGAGCTCGTGTCAGGTGGCATTTGTCGCATAATGTGGTAACCGCTTGTGGTGGAGGTGGTCAATATATATTATATACATATGCATCTTTTGGCGGCTTGAATTTAAACTTTGCATGACATAATCTGTCATTATTTTTCCAATAGCAGGAGCTGCTGTGCGTAGGGAGTGGTCTTACAGTAGGAAGCAAGGCCTGGTGTCCTTCGAAGCGGTTTTTTGTTCTTGCTGGCGGTGTCATTAACGACCCCGCTGTTTTTGAGGGTTTGCACACGATTTCCTGCGGTATTTGTGGCAATTTGTAGTTTCGTGTGGTATTTACAAGTCTTTTTGACATTCGTGTCCGTCATGCACATCATAGCATGTGGGGGGGGGTGGGCTGGGGTGGGGTTGGGATGTTAACGTTCGGTTCAAACTGCACACCCATACAGCCGAAACCTTTCTACGCTACGCACACAATACAAGTGACTGAGAGTGGGGTGGGGTGGGGTGGGATGTTAACGTTCAGTTCAATTGCACTCCCGCACAAAGGAAACTCTTCTGCGCTCTGCACACCAATATGTATGCACGAAGCGTGCTGTATTGCGCACATGTTTTCTTGCACACATGCATGTTTCAAACCCGTCTGGATTATTTATCATATCTAACCTTAGATTTTATAAGTCTTCTATGGCCATGCGTGGATAGCATACAGCAAGGATGGTCTGGGATCCCACATCATCAACGCCCATCCAGCGTGCCATTTCGGCAAATATTCCTTACATGGAGTGCTGGAATATTTGGTGGCTGGACCGTTTTGGGTCAACACGCCTCACTGAGATGTGATTTTCCGTCGTCGATCCGGACGCAGTTTTGTTGCTCGTATGGCGGAATTTTCCGCATGTTTCCGCTTTAGCTTTGGCTTTCGTTGTGTTGTTGAGGTTAGGGGGGTGGACAGGGGTGGATCAGCTCCCCTAATCATTGCAATCATGGTTTGAGGTAGACCTGTGGTATCTTAAGATAGCTTGTTGAAAACCTGGAGTGAAAGTTCCACCGCTGATCCGCTGATTCTTGAAGTGTTGCATATAGCTCTGCAGCAATTTATGTTGGTGACCAATTTCGTTGTTTTCGGACCGAAACACTTTACACAATCAAATTCTGACAAAATTGCTCGTTCTCCTGCAAATAACGGTCGAAACACAGTTCGCAAACGATTAAAAACATCGTCCTCGTGGAGTTTCATGTTAGGAATAATACTTTTAAACAAAAACGGGGTCATTAATGACGCCGCTACCTTGTTCTTGCACAGGTTTGGAAACTAAACCGGCAGTGGCTTTCATCAACCTAAACAGGGGCACTGTTTTTTCCATCAGTTTTCAATCCCTCTCTGAAAATTCAAGCAAGACTCGAATTGATCCTGTAGATTCGCACCCCTGGCTGCGTGGGCTGAATTCACGATGCCGGTCGTCCTGTTGATATACTCATTGAGCTCGAGCGCCATGGCAATCAGGAAATGACGCACCCAAAGAGACCGTCTCCACCCTGAGGCTCAAACAAATGCTGCAGCCAAGTACTTGTTACCATTTATGGCAAATGCAAACAAGCATGCCTGGACCTTCCAAGGGGTGTCCAATGGGGATCCATATGTAGTGTAAAGGCTTCCATTGGTGACCCCTTGGAAGGTGCTGGTATATCAGGAGTGGCACCTCCGTGGACAGATCTAACAACCAGCCATTCACCTCCGCTCGAAACCTGACCCCAACGCAGCCCCAACGGGGAAGTTCGTCATAGAAGTTACATCCGATTTTCTGTCCATAATTCACCAAAAGAAGAACACACATAAAAAAGACTCTAAGACGCATGAAATTCATGAAATGCTTTCCATTGTCCGTCTGCTTAGTCAGTCCGTCGTTTTTTCCGATGAATCCTCCTTCGAGAAAACGAAGGTGTGGACCTGAGACCGCAGCAGTTGGTCCGGCGCAGCTCATGGCCCAATAAAAACACGGTATAGTTTTTTTAAACATATGCGATTATTGAACAATCGAACGGGCATTTATTTGAACGATATACTTTAAAGGCGACGTTACCGAAAAATGTCATGTTGTCTCTGAAATGTGGTCTGTGAGGGCATCATTAGCTTCATTCATGTCCTCTATCTTCGCGTCACCTCGTTGCAGGATTCACCATGCAAAACCCCTCTCCGCGTCAAAACACATTGCTACGTGGCCAAAACCAGCAAAAGACCACATTGAGACTCAATGCCTGTGCTTGTGTTCACACATTCGTTCTTTTCATGCAGGCATTTTAAAGTTGCATGATAGTGCTTGGCTTTGAACCGCGGGCACGTCTCATGCATCATTGCAAAGCATTTCTCAGGCATCTATGTACTCGCAGGGTTTAACCAAAAACAGGTATATACAATAATGTTCTTCAGCATGGGTTCTAGGAATGTTCTCACGTTCTGCACACAAAAAGCATCATGTGTTTTTCTCAATGTGCGTTCGCGCATCTCTTCGGAGTCCCAGGATATCTTTGTTTTCTAGTGCTGGTTCCGGAAATAAACATCTCCTTGTCCGAGAGGGACGGCAATTTCACCTTCTTCAGGGCATAGACCTGGCTGGAGATCAGGCAGCGACAGCCTCATCGCAGCATTGACATCCTCAGAAATGCTGGAAGGTCTGAGGGGATGTGACTCTTAACCCTCTTCCACATGTTGATGTATATATAGTGTTTGTCCGCGAAAAAAAAGCAAGGAAAAACCAACCAGATTCAGAAAAACATGGCTGCTATCGAGTTGACTGTATATTCCTGTCAAATGATTGGGCTGGAAGCTACTGACGTATTTCCCTGCCTGAACCTTTGATCCCAAGTTCCAGCTGAGGTAAAACTGTGAATTCATCTTTCAGCCACAAACCTGGTAGTTTGTAGGTGTGACGAATCAGCATGCTCATTGGTCACCAAAGAAATGCAAGTGGAACAACCAGGATTGTACAACCTTGAACAACTTGGCACTCATGGCAACTTAGGGGCCCTTCCGTGCATCTAAGGATTCCATCCTGCGTTACACCTGCGGTCTTTTCAATGGCTGGAGTTGAATTGGACATCCATCCATGGATTGTGTTCAATGCCTTCTTCCCTGTTTCAGCATAAACAATATCAGTTATATGATATACATGAATATACCACCAACAACCCTGTTATCCCAAGATCTTCCACACCCGGTCTATACAGAATGAATTATATATAAAGATTATTAAAGCACCACCAATTACCAATTCCAAGTGTTGTTCATCTAACTTCATGACAAACCTGCCCATGCTGAAAAAACCTTGCCTCGTTATCTGCGACTCGTAGGACCTCACGGTGTGACGACGTTGCACTCCACGTCATGGTGTGGTGACCAAGACATGCGGGCCAAATAGAAGACAATCTGCAAGACAATGGTTGGGCATGGTTGGACGTTTAAATTATGATTGCACAGCTGGGGTGTTCCAGGTTTCCAGGGTTTCAACAAAATTGTGGGATGCTGCTAGCGGATTGCCCATTCCAACCAGGATGATGACTACGTACTAACTACCTCGGTGGATTGATAGCTGATCCTGAGTCCAAACAGTAGCAACAAACGAAGGACGGAGATCTATGACCATGAGTCGAGACTGTTTGTCGGCAAGAACATGTTGCACCCTTAGTATTTGGATGCAACTTGACGTTGGATTCCAATTGAACTCATCTGGCATCTGCTTCCCTGCTTCCCCACCCTGGCCGTTGAAGTCTTATCCTCGCACATGTGCGTACCACGTTCATCTACGTATTTTCCGTCCCGAGGGCAGGTTCTTCTGCTTCGGGGTTTGAGTTTTGCTTCAGGTTCGGGATTCGTTTGGATGGCGAGGAGGACTCCTCTTCGAACCGGGCGCGGCACTTCGGGGGAGGACAGACTTGACATCTGGCACTGAAGCTGACTTTTCGTGGCAGGTGCTGGAGATAAGCGGCTTTACCTCGATATGCAGGCGTAGCAGGCGCAGTACTTTGGACGTGGTGATGGTCTTCAGCGTGCTCTGCTTGCATGGAAGGTGCAATGAATTGTGACCTGAAGTTGGGGACAAATATGTGAGCGTGCTCTGATGTGTGCTCTCATATATGTGTGCTGTCGTGCGTGTGCTCTCAAACGTGTCTCATATATGCGAGCTCTTACATGTGCTCATATCTGTCTTCTCTAGACTTCCAGACCTCTAGGCCTCTGGGCCTCTAGATCTCTGTAGATCCTTGCAGGCATCTAAATCTCTATCTCTACCTCTGATACATATCTCCGGGTCTCAAGACGTCTAGACTTCTAGGTCCCTAAACCTCTGGAACTAGAAGCTTCCAGATCTTCAGATTCAGAGCTCTAGATCTCTCTCAATCTCAAGATCTCTGGATTTCAAGAGGTCGGCCTCTATCTCTCTGAATCTCAGATTTCCAGACCTCCAGATCTGTAAACCTCCAACCTTTTGTAGATCTCTCGGCCATGACAACACCTTCTCCAGACCTTTAGACTTCTAGATCCCTCTAGAACTCGAGACTTTTAGATCTCTCTGGATCTCGAGATCTCTCAAAGTCTAGATTCTCTAGAACTTGAAACCTCTAGGTTCCTGGGCCTCTGGACATCTCTGGACCTAGAGCTCTTGATACATCTGGATCTCAAGACCTCTCCGGGTCTCAAAAGCTAGGCCTCTTTGGATCTCAAGAGTCTCTAGGCATTTTGATTTGTCTAGACCTCTAGACCACTGGATCTTTAGACCTCTACATCTCTAGGTCTGTCTGGAGCCCAAAACGTCTAGATTCAGATCTGTAGACCTTCTACACCACAAATCGCCACAAGACCTTAGACGACCTCAAGGACAACACTGTTTCGGGCATCTTGCCGGGATTATCTACCCAAAATAGCTGAAGCACCCATGCAATATGCTTTTGATTCTGTGAATGGTAGCGCAGTAATTTATATAGGTCTATGAGTCTAACCCACTTCGAGAAACGTATTCCTTGAGAATCGGGAGAGACCCAACAGCTGCCATCATGTCAATCAATCATACAGGAAACAAAAACCCAAAAGAGTGGGTTCATTCATGTCACCAATCCAAAAAGGAGCCACCATCGTGCTACCTACGAAGTCGAAACTGGCTCAAAGGACTCCTTCAGTCACCCCCTGCCTTGTAAACAGCAGAGTAAGCGCCCTCACCCAAGAGCGCCACCCTTGGTCCGTTGTGGAATGCAGCATGGTGCACCCCACGACGTGGAGCACTGAAGATGGTTCCCCCACTGTTCGCAATAGCGACTGGAGATGACTGGACTGGAGTGTAGGAGTATTTTGCGTTCGCCTCTAACATCGATTCGTGCTCGTGAAAGGCTCTCCCAACATCAGCCCAAAGGCCTCTGGTCACCTTGGAAACATACATCTTGGAGGGTTCAAGAACAAACCGCAAATGATCAAATATAGAGGCTGCTTTAGAGAAGGAATATGATTTCTGGGGTGGAGGACCCTATAATTAGGGGAAAACACATCTTGCTTCCTTTTGAATAGTGATAGTCCTCACTATGCTTTTAAGCTGGTTGGCTTTTCAAAGTAGAAGAAACACCAGCACCTTGAAGCTTCTGAACTAGAAGAGCTTCTACATCTACTCCCCTGCAGGTTGACATGGAACCCCAAAACCACTGGGTTGGTATTCGGAAAATGCTCGAAACCACTGGTCAATTCTCAGGTTCGTTAGTTTGCGGGGGAGTATACCTGGGAAAACGTGTCCTCCTCAACCACCTTCCTCACCCACCTTAGCCCGGCCCTCACCCAGGTCGATCCCGAGCTCGGCCCGGTCACTGCTTGAAGTCCGACAGGCCGGTCGAGCCGCCCGAGTAGGCCCTGCATGCCCGGCCGAACGAGTCCACGTATAGCTAGCGCTCCAACCACCTCCTGAGAAGATGGTTGGGGTGGGTGCCAGGGGGGTCTAACCACCTTCTGAGATGGGCCAGGAGCCCTAGGGTACGGACAAAGCCACACACAAACTTCCGAAGCGATTCACATCTAAAAAACCTTCTGCTACAATTTATACAATAGATATTATATATACAGTATATATATATATATATTTACAAGCACCCTGAAACATCCTGGCCTGAAACCCAATACGAACTTGGGGTCCGAGATATCGACCCACTTGGGGTCCAACTTCCGCTCCTCGAAACGACGACCGATGGAGTTGGACCGGGTGAGGGCGAGGGAAGGCGATCCTCCGTCCCTCCGGCATCGCGGCCTCTCTGGCATCGCGCGGGCTCCCGAAAGTGGAGCCAAATGGCAAGGGGGGTGGAATGTGAGGTTGACTTAGTTCGTATAGGCAGTAGTGGTTGCATGTGGTTGCTATATAGCTCTTGTGGGAGCAAAGGCCAAGCAAACTGACCGAAGCAGCTACAGCCTACAGCATAGTGATGCATAGTGGTTCAGCACATGACCCACCTTGCATGGGTGAACCACCCTGACATAGATTCTGAGATAGATTCCCTTAGACCACTTAGACCATCATTCATTGGGCCTGCCTTTGTCTCTGATGTCCAGTTCGTGGAAGACCCGCCAAACCCTGCCCTGGACATCCCTAAAAGAGCTCACGGGTGATGCTTCCGTGCATCACCTGAGCTTCTTCAGATACACTCCGCACTCCGTTCTTCATCTGCGCAGCGCACGTCTTTTCAGCGAAAAGGGATGTCCAGCAGCAGCTGGGAAGGGGATACAGTAATTGGATCCTCAACGAGTTGAACTATCGCACTCCGATGGTGTGGAGTTGCTCCATGCTTTGAGGGCTGGGTATTGCTCATCTGACGGACCCAACTGGCGCATCTACGCGAAACTACCTGCCCGAGCTTTACCATAAGCGGCATCAACTTCGAACTGAGCTTGTTCTGCCGAAATCTTCTGACTCATTTCTTGATCCTTAGGCCCAGCACAAGAGAACAAATGTGCGTAGTGCAGTGCAGTTGTTTGACATTGTTCAAGTGTTCACCAACGGCCTTGCTGCTTCAGCCAAGGTCTTCATCCTCACCAGGTTTTCATCCTTTGGACGTGGGGATCCATCACTCATGCGAACAGTCCGGAGCATGGGAGACTCCCATGTCCGCAATGTCCGGAGATGTTGTTCATATCCAAGGCTTCGGGACGGGTGTTGTTCACATCTTTTTCTGCACAGCTACCACATCTCAACACCTGAAAAACGCGCCGCTCCGCCGCGCCGCAGTGGTGAAGCCGAGAAACCAATTTGAAGCAAAAGTCGGTGATGCTCCGTGCCAGCTCCGCCATCTCCAGCAGCTCCTGCCAACGCGTGACTCACTTGACAGGTCGAAGTGAAGCTACCCCATGTGTGGCACATGGCATGTCTCTTCAATCCAGGTCGTCCGTCGGTCGTCCGTCGGTCGTCGGTGCTTCGATTCCAAGCTCTTTCACTTCCTCACACTGGACCAGGTGTGCCGAGGGCCCGAGGGATTCGTCCTTTACAGCCTTACAGCCTCCGCGACCCTTGCTATGTGGTGGTGATGCCAGCGCCAGTGTCTGCCAGTCCTGCAGAACGACGTCGGGGCCCAAGGGCAACTCACCTGCCGCGTGTCAGGCAGTCCCGAGGTCATCTCAGTGTGGTCTCGGTCCCTGGAAATAGACATGGAAACCGATGCAAACATCTTCAAACCAAGGTGTAAGCTGTTTTTGTGATGCTTCGTGGTGTTGTAGATTCCTTTTTTTAGAAGGGTGTCATAATTTGTGGCTAGTATTGGCTATAGCGTTTTATGTATTTCGTCCACCCTTTTCAAAAGCATGCTCCAGGAAGAGATGAAACTGGTAGAGAGGGGTGAACAAAACAATGGGCCCTTCACGGCCAATTGGGTGTGCTTCAGCTTCAGTCAAACTGTAATTATATACTGCTCAACTTATACCGCATATCCCCCTCTCAGGACCCTCCAATCCCAAGTGATGATGAAGGACTTAAAAAAAAAAAAAAAAAAAACTCCATGAAAACCTGTAGTTGCCCAGCTTTTGGGGAACTAGGAGGCTAATTAAAGAAGTGTCTTCTTAACAAGACTTTTCTCTCTCAAAAGGAGTACAGGAGTGCCCTCTCATCTGCATCATAGGCTTGAGAACTGACTGTTCTTCCGCTCCCAGTCCGCCGGATCTGCGGCATCCTGAGCCGCCGGATCCCGCCTTCCAAGGTCTTCAGCAGTTCGGGTCTCGCCGAGAGCTGCGAATAGACCAGCAGAAAGGCCTCGTGGGACCGAGTTGGGCGGCGAAGCGTTGGGCATGGAAGTAGTCAGGTAGGTGCTAAGTAGCAGTAGTAGTAGTAGTAGCAGTAGTAAGTAGTAGTAGTAGTAGTAGTAGTAGTAGTAGTAGTAGTAGTAGTAG